>VZSR01000257.1:512634-648141 GCA_013398615.1 Brachypodius melanocephalos
TTTGTGTTTGCCTTTTGTTGGGATGTTTATCAGTTGAGACTTTGAAAAGAATATTCAGAAATGAAGAAGTTACTTGCAAATAGTTAATTATGTGCAATCAGCTTCAATTTTTGAATGGATAGCATTTATGATTGGAGTGGTCAGCCACATTTCTGATTCCTGAAATCTGTGTTTTTAAGGAACTGAGACATAATTAGTGCAGCATGAATTACAAAAACAGATTTTCAGTAGAAAGGGAAATCTGTTGTTAATAGTAATGAAAACATTATATTACATTCTGAACAATTATATTTCCAGTATACTTTTAAGGCTAAAGAAAAATGCCTATGTAGTAGAAAAACTTGTGTGCTTTAATAGTAGTTTGTGAGCAGGAGGTGTTTCTAAAAAATGTTCCAGAGTAAACATAAGTGATTTCCCTTTTGAAAAACCCTAGTAGAATAGCCTGAATGTTTCTTTAAATGTTACTGGTTCAGCTTAGCCAGTAACACTTTCTCCATTGAACCATGTACTTAGCACTGGAAGTTTCTTGCCAGTGTAACTTTACTGTCTGGCTATAAATTGTCTTGTGCTTCAATGCATTGCATACATCCACATTTTTTCTCTGAGACTGATGAGTGGAAGAATCTGGAAAAGACTTGTTATCAGGTGACTACAAGTGAGTACTCAGAACACTAAGCTCTAGGTCTGGCATACTCAAAACCAACCTTGATTTGTTACGTTCCTCTTTCAAATAGGACTGAACTCTCAAACTAGCCCATGGAAGTGTATTCGTTTAAGAAATATCACAGCACTTACCTGACACTTTAAGACTCTTTAGGACTTTAAAAATTTATTCTGAGCAACTACTGGGTTGGACTACGTGCTTACAGTTCTTGACGGCATTGGAGGCCATCACTCAGCTTTGTATATGTCATGAGCTGGGGACTGTATTTGTGTGTTCTTACTTTGGTCTTTGATTTTGCTTTTGTAGGTAAGATTCATGGGATACTCTGCTCTTACCTATTTTGGTTTACTGTCTTTTCATTGTGTTTGCAAGGCAAAACTCTAGTAGTCTCTTCAGGATATTTTCCTGACTGTTTCGGCTGTGATTGGAGAACTGAGGATTCTTTTTTTTTTTTTTTTTTTTTTTTTTTTGTCCATTTCTCATCAGGTGATTCACAGTGTGCATCCATAATCCTGACTTGTTGATTGATGTCACCATTTACCAGCAGCACATATATTATATAATTTTCATTATTCAAGGAAAATATGTTACCTTGCTAGGAAAATAGCAAGAATTAAAGAATTTAAGGTTTGGAAAATAATACTTAATTTTGTAACAAAATATTTCAGGAATATATCTTGATATTATGTGTCTTCTATTACTTCATAAAAACTCGTTGTTATTTGAATATACCATCATATAGTTAGACTGTTGCTTTTCACATGACTCCTTTGAGTTATTATTCTTTTTCTGAGCATCTAAAACCAGAAATTCTATCTGTCTTTCAGGTACTACTGGAATCTTCAACTCTTTATAATATGAGTGGTAGAAATCTACTTTTATACTTATGTTCTTGACAGTTGTGTAGTTTTTACCCTCAAACATTGCACATTTTAACAAGTTTGCACAGCAATAATGAAGGTAGAAGTTATATGTGTTGGAAATTGTTTAAATATTTTGGAGAAAAGAGAGGAATAGGTATTGTGGGCATGTAACTGAAGAATGCCGGATGAAGAAGGAATTGCATTTACAGTTCTCGTGTTGACACTGACTTTTCCCTTTGGAAAGAGATGTAAAGCTAGTGAAAACTGGAAATGGCTGGAGAATGAGTACGAAATTAAAAGAAAGGATTTGTCAAGGTGCCTGAGAGACTGCAAAGGGAGATCTGGAAGGATAAGATGCTGGGTCAAGGATTCAGAGTACCTTCATTTTGTATTCATCTGCCTCATTCTTTTTTCCTTGCAATAAATGAGGCAGTTATTGCAACAAGTTTTGAATGATTTTTATATATTTGCTATGCAGTCTTCCTAGGGCAGGTCTGCTTTGAGCGTTGAATTAGAAAACCATAGACGTAACTTTTGATTATCTCAGCAGGTATTTTTATACAGACTAGAATTCAGAGTGAGCAGGCCAACTGAATTATAATATTTTCACATATCTGCTGTTTGGCTTTCTACTTTAATAATACTTTTGAAATTATTTTTCTGCGTGTACTAAGGACACATATCCATTCACATTGTGAAGTTCAGGTATGCAGACTGGACAAATGGGCATATCCAAGGAAAGATTTGCACATTGGCCCAGATGTACTCAAAGTCAGGAGGGCAGAGGCCAGTGCACACATGCGCACATCAGAAGCAAATTCACATACTCAAAATGGGAGCCACATGACCGTGAACAGCATTGCCTGAATTCACACATAGATACCTACACACCATGGTTCCCTTCACAGCTGTGTAAAATGACAGAAAGGCCTGGAGCTGTGCAAACACCATTAAAAGGCATCCACACAGCCATGACTGTCTCAGGCTGGAAAAAAGGGAGTACTGAAAAAAACTGTCTGGGAGAACAAAACAGGAGAGTCAACCCATCAAATGTCTGGAACTAAAATAATGCCAGAGAGTATACCCCAGCCAAAATCACTGCCAGCAGCTAAGTTAGTCACACAGCAAGAGCAGTCATCCACACATACATATGCTGCAAGAAAAATATCCACCACCTGCCAGCTGGCTACTAACAACCATGACGTGTGTGTGTGTGTGGCCAGTGTGTTGGCACCAGTGTTGGAAGAGGAAGAGGAGTGGAAAGAAAGGAAACAGCAATAGGAAATCAGGAACAACAGAGGTAAAATGGAATCAGTGCTCCCAGTCAAAACATTTGTTTAATAGAAACAGAAGTCTGGAATGTGTACAATTTATGTTTTACACAGTGAAAGGTCCTGGTCATGTGTGAAACTTCACCTTGAGTAGCAGGAGGTCCTAAATGTGTGAAGCCCATTGCTTCACTTAGCACACGTCAGATGCCTTGAAAATGCCAAACAATGAAACAGGTGGCTAATTGGCTTCCATCCTTTCAGTTCCTACAATAGGAAGAAATTTGGTCAAGTGGTAAGAAGAGGTTGCTCAGTCAGGCTTCCTGGATGGTGTTCTAGACTTTCTCTGAAGTTTTGTGTGATCTGGGATGACTCATTCATGGTTTTTGTGTATAAGTCTGCTGTGCGTAAAATAGGGATAATAATGCCTATTTACCTCTTAAGGGTTCAGGAAGATCAGAAGAATGGATATAAAACTCCTTGAGAGTCAAGAAAGTAGAAGTAAACAGAGTAGCAAACAAAAGTCCTGAAATCTGAGTTAGACACAATGCTGCAAGGCAGATTTGAGTGAAAACAGCATTTTGTGGGAGTCAAATTCCGGTTTCATGCTGCTTCCATATCACCTGTGCTTTGTTACTACCATTTTCAGTACAATACTTTTCCCCCCAGTTTCATGCTATTACTGTATGACATCTCCACACCTAAGCTTTACTTTGAAGAAAACAAATTTGATCTTTTTAATTTTGGTGTTTTCATAGTTACTCTGAACAGCTCGTAGTTGTTTTTGCTCTATCATTCTTACCTTTGCCTTCTTAACACCCTTCTTTAGAAGTCTAAATCCTCAAGGAAGATAATCCAGTTAACTGTTTATGTATTCCTCCCTAGGGGATTAGCTATAAGTGGAAACTCATTTAATCATATATTCTTATTTAGGATAGTGTAGGTTTTTGTGTTAACTTGATTTAATGCTGTGTTTCCTTCACTCTCAGCTCATAAGGAACTGTTATAAACCAACCATAGTGGGTAGGCCCACTTTTAGCCATGCTGTACTGCATGTCTTGGCTTCTCCTGTGTTATGAGACATAGCTTTATATTGGTCAAGTCACTTATCCACTCCGACACCCACTCAGACAAGCATGGTTTTGGCCAGGAAGCCAACTCAAGATCTAAGAACACAGATAAAATTCTCTTGAAATAAATAAATTTTGTTTCAAAGACATTAATGTATTTTTAACAACAACAACAAAAAAATCACCAAAAAGTTACAGTCCAGCAGTATACTAGTTTTTTAGCATAGGGATTTGCCTCATGGGCTAAATTTATAGCTGCTCAGAATTTTTCCATGAGGTATTTTGTCATCCATCAGTGTCATTCCAGAAAACTAATATATGCAGGTTGTTGTTTTGATGATATGCATTTAGGAACATAAAGAGGATGAGGCACTTAAGTGGGAATCAGCGTTGTTTGGCAAAACTGAATTTTGTGTTGAAATGTATTTTTTCTTGATTTTTTTCTCATCAAATGATATTTCATCATAGTCTATCATAGCCCACTTGGAAACTACATGGGAATGATTCTTCTGAGGAGATGCTTTTCTGACTGAATGAAGGCAGGTGTGCATCTGCTTTGTCCATTTTTTGAGCCCACCAAACAGGAGAAGTCCAATTCAGAAGCCATATGCTGGTGGTGAAAAGCAAGATATATTAGCTCAGGCTCAATGCCATGTTCATATGGTTACATGGCTTTTGGAGAGTTGGCTGCTTCTGGCTTGTGTGAAGTATGGTAGAGTAAAAATCCCAGCTGCCTGCATCTATTTGTCTGGATATACCCAACATCTGGTAAGAGAAGCAAGCTGTAATTCGCTGCTTGGTAAACTTGCTTCGTCATTCTTCAGCTTCACTTTTTACTCGTGTATCAGCAGGTTATCTTCATTGTTACAGTGTTCCTCTCATGCATGTTATTAATGTTCTCTGAAAATTTTATTTAGAAATAAAAATGGTAGAACTGCTCAAGGTTCCTTCATTAAATTCTTATAATAAATTCTGACTTTACATCCAGTTGAGAATATGCATAAAAAAAGCTGGTTTGATTAGAAAAGAATTTAAGTGAAGACTCATAAACCAAAAATTGTAACAAACCCTAAAATAGTTCAGGAGGAATGTCTCTTTAATGGAAAACTTTAATGTCCAATTTAGTTTCATAGGTGTTTATATATTTATGAATATATGTATTCTTCTAATTGGATTTTCAGCAAAGTAAGTAAAATACCCAAAGGGAAAAAAATCCTTTTAATTGTTGCTGGTCAAATCTGATCACTAAAAAACCACATTAGACAGAAAATGCTTGGAAAAGTTGCAGATTACTATGAATTTATAATTTTTTCCTCTCAATCAGTTTATAATATTTGAATCCATTTAGGGAGAATGTGTTAAGCTGAGATGAAATTCAAGATTTTAAATTGTTTTAAGTCAAGAGTATCTGTATGATTTTTAAGGTGTTTGAGCCTGGAAGAAAACACTGGTTAAAGCTGAGATCTAGTTGTGCTTTATCAATGATTTGCTTTTGTTCTTCTTCTCAATATATTCATTAGGTTTTCAAGCAAGCCAAGTAGGATGATCTGGGAACTTTATCACCCTGTTTAACGCTCTGATGTGCTGAGCCCACAGTCCTGGCTTGTCCCTCTGAAGTCAAAACATTTTCTTGTGGTTAAAGGGTCCTACCACAAAGAACTATTTTTCAGGAGGGGATTTCAGACTCCCTTTGAACATAACATTCTTTTGTCAAGTTAAAGTCCAGGTGAAAGGAAAGTGATGCTGGAAGTGCAGCGTATAGGAACGAGCCTGTGTCACTAGTGACTAGTGGAGGCTGTAGCACATTACCAGTCAAACCTGTGCTGCCAAGGAGCTAAAAGTAAGTCTTGAAGCATATTTCCCAGAGGCTCCAGGTCCCTGAAGCTGCCTTGCCAAATGGGGAAGGCAGTTCCAATCAGTCATCAAAGCTGCTTCCTGTAGAAAATGCCGGAAATACTTGTGGAGTGCTGAGTGGAACTGACAGACAGCAGGAGAGTTGCCAGTTCCACTTTGGAAGTAAAGGTCTTGGGCTCAGTTCTGCTTCTGACTTTCTGACAAGGCTCCATCCTATCTGGAGACATTGCCCATCAATCATTTCAGCCTGAGTGTACATGATGACATTTTAAAAGGTTGGTTCAGTGCCTCACATCTTTCAGAGTGGGCATGGGGAGTTGGTTGGCAAGACAGGAGGCAGAAATGGAAATACAATACTAGCACGGGCAAGTCCCTGTGGCCCTTACACACTGCTATGGTACAAATAATAGCTCTCTTACTACCAGCACAGTTAATTCAGCAGTATGTGTGTGGGAATTTCAACTAAGTTAACAACAGTTCATCTTGAACCTCCTTCCCACTTCTTGGGATGATTGTGCTAAAGACAGAGTACTGATCTGGTACCGCAGGGTGACAGAACGCTGAAAGACTTCTCTAAAAGAAGTCAGATCAGTTCTGCTTCATTCAAGTCCAGATATGGCTTGCAGGAGTGTTGTAACCGTGATGGTGGTGAATTTGAAAGGCAGAAAGGGTTAAGCATCCTTCCTCGAGTTTCGTAGACCTGTAGAAAGTCATCAGCTTGAGTCATAAATTCTGTGATTTTACAGAATTATGGCTTTTCCTGTTCATAGCACAGGCTCAGATAACTACTTGGTGATGGTTATGGTGGAGATCCACCAATTTAGGATTAATTATTCCTTGATAGCAAAAGCTGGTTTGTAGGCTCTGAACAGAATCCTAACTCCAGAAGTGTTCATGCTTAAAAACCATTGAGATAAGTGTATCATTTGTCTCTGCAAGGTACATTTCAGTTGAGTATATTTATTCCATGCTTTCCTTAAAACTCAGACGATGTCTTCATGTTGATGTCGAGTGTCTCTAAGACATGAGCAATTGAAGTTTGGATGATAAAGTCTGGTAAGACAGTACATAACGTGCTAAGTCAAGGAAGAAAGCTTGCCCTGAGGTTCTTATTTCAGTCCATTCTACCAACAAATCTAAGCTCTGGGAAGCAGGTGAATATTCAAAGTGTGCAATTCCAGTTTCCTATCTCCTTTCCCACAGGTGAATGAGAGATACAGAGCATTATGATTGTCTTGGTGAAGTTCAGCCATTGTTAAAAAGTCTGAGGCACTGAGTCTGTGCAGGCTGGTGAACAAACTAAAGCTGAAGTGGTTATTTCTATTCCTTGAACTAATTGGAAAAATTGAAAGGATTCAATATAATTGAGAGCATATGCTTCTTCCCACCTTTGAAAAAAACACCATACAATGACAGGAGTGAATTCAGTTTCAGGGGAAGGGCTGGTCAGTCCCTTCCTTGTTCCTGGTATGCTGCATCCAGATAAGGATGTAAGACAAGACTATATTGTTTTAAGTTCTGTCATATACTCAGTGTGTAACTTTAGGAATGTAATTTACCCTCTTCATCTTTCAGTTCTCCAGTCATTGAATCTTTTCTTTGCTCACTGAGATTCCAAATTCTGGAGAGGGACAAGAGTTTCTATTTGGCACCAAATACGCCATGAGTTTCTGGGTGCCAGTTATATAATTGTAATCTGATCTTCTGAACAGCTTGTAGATGCAGGATATTGTTTTGTTTTATGCTCTAACCTAAGTAATCACTTTCTCTCTGCAGGAGCTTTATTCTTCAATTGGCTATAGAGAGCCTGAGAATATGAATCAACTAATTTAATCTGAAGTTTGGCTTTGTTCATTCCTCCTGTAGTTCTTATAAATTCTGAAAAGTCAGTTGTACTCTGTATTCTACTCAATATTGCAAAGACTTGCATCTCCACCTATGCTCATTTTTACTCACATGCTCATTTCAGTTATCAGTGACCACCTGCCTCTGAATTTTCAAGGTGAGGGATTGAATTGAATCTTGCTACAGCCTTTCCAACACTGGATCACCCGCTTGTCCTGCGTCCTTTAAAACAAACAGACAAAACATCTAACTTCTATGTTCACCCTTAACTTTACTGGTATTATTTTACAAGCATAATCTTGTTTAATACCTGATAATTAATGATAATAGCCTTTTTAACTTCTGCAGCCATCAAAACCACACATCTTTAGCAAAAGCATAAAGAATATTAGGTATCCCTCCAGTTTGTCTCTGCTAAGAAAAATAACTTCATGATGTAACTCACATAACTTTGTTTCTTGTTACTGATGAAATTCACTTGGGGTGGTTGTTTTTCTTTTAATGATCTCAGTCCTTTAAGTATCTAACAAAGGCATCAAGGCCAACAGCTTCATAAAGGAAAAGGACACTTCTCTGCATTATGCCTTTTCTTTTAAAGAGGATCCAAGGAGGGCAGAGGAAACTATACAACAGTCTCCACTAGAAACATGACACACAGTCTTTAGTTTGCTGTCCTGTTTGTCACATGCCACTACTCAGAATGTGGGATGTTATAAAGATCTTAGAAACAAGTTGCAAACCCTAGAGCTATTGTACCATTTTAAATCTCTGCCCCCACAGCTGGAACCCAGATCATAATAGAACAAAAGACCTTTCCACATATTCATTATGTGTCTGCAATACAATCATGTTCTTGTTAATGAATTTGGGAGTGGCACTGTCCATACTTTGTGCCTTGGTGTGGGGATTCAGGGGGCTGGCATGGATGTTAGTTTTAGATAACTTTAGCTATGTTATTTAGCCTCCAAATGCTGGACCTGGATGATAGCATAACAAGAAAGCCTGGATAAAGTCAGCATCTTTAAGATTTTAGGCTATCTGGCAAACATGATTCTATGATTCTGGAAAATAGAGGAAAAATTTTTAAAAGTTATCTTAACAGCAAAGCAGTGATGACTCACCTATCGTGAGACAAATCCTTGCCAGCCCAGGAAAACAAAAGTTCCATGAAGACAGGTCTGTGTTTGTCCATGTTGATGGATAGATCCATTTTAGAACATTGTGTATAGATATCAAGCATGTTTAACACAAAACTAATTGGAGCAGGGCTTATTAGTGTTAGTGAAGCCAAAACTAAAGGGAAGTTAAAGCGGCTCAACATGAGATGTTAAACACAATTCTGTATCAAGTGTTTTCTAATCACCTTGGCTGATTACTATATACGGATGTTTCCTTCCCATGATAAAAGTTTATTAAAACTGGATTTTTTGGAACAATTTTAAAGATGGAGTAGAGAGACCATATTGTGGCAAACCAAGTAGGCACCAAAAAGACTGAGCACCATTGTGGGGTTTTATTCAGTGTTCTAAGACCTATAAAAGAAAGAGATTTTCTGTGACAAAAACCCACAGAAAGTCTCTGTAGGTGATTCTGTTTTGTTTGATTCAAGAAGAATGGAGGTGGCACATGGTATTGTGTTGTATAGCCCCTTGCTGTTGGATCAGGATTGGATATTACAGGCAAAGGAATACTGAGTTGGGGTTTCAGTAACATAGTTTAGCTCTGTGGCTCTTAGCTCTGACTTAACTTAGGCATCCTGTTTCCATTTTGCTTTGACATTTCGTGTCACTTCATGCAGTTCAAATCACTTTATGGACTGTGAAAGGGCTGTGTTGCCAGGCTTCGTTTAGAGAGGTAACATGCTTGCCAACAGTTCGGTTTGTGGATGAGACTTGGTGGACTAGACTCCAGATAATTTTCCACCATTTGTAGTGCAATTCCAGCTAAGATTTACCATAGTGTCAGTTATATCCATAGTTTAGATTTGATACTTCCTAACTTTTAATTGCTCAGAACTGGAATGCCTACAGTTTTTGGCATTCACACAAAGTAGTCATAGGAACGCCATAGGAACTTTTGGTTGTTCTTGTGTCAAAGCATTTTCTGATTCATCAGTCCAGAAGTCAATCTGTCCAAATAAAACTATTTAATGAGTAGTCTTACTCTCAATCTAAGAGTAACTTGAGAAACAAATGAATTTATGATGTCCTAATTTCCATTTCTACTTGAGCAGTCGCCATTTTCAGCCTCAGACAAAAAATTATATTCCTTTACAGACCAGACATCAATTAAATGCTTTCTGGTGTTGGTATGTGACATAAACTCTAATGTTTTGGGGCAAATACTACCAAAAACTTATGAATGTATTATTATCTGAGGATCTCAAAGCTTTTCACATGTATTGAGTAGGATTAACTTATCCTACCCCAGCATGTGACATCTGGTATGAATGAGATGGTTGGCAGAAATAAGTAAGGTAACTAAAGCAGATAAACTATTATGAAAACGAATAAATGAAGGTACAAATAATAAAAATTACCTCTGAGCTGTGACCAAAGGTATCTTATGAAAAATATAGTAGAAAGTTGCAGTCTTTTCATATATTGGTTAATGTCTAGCTATGTAGAGCCTTTAAAGGGTAGAAGTTAATTATCACAGAAATAACTTTACACAGAAAACCAGTACAGCTGTCCCTACTCCCCTTAACTTCTGGCAAAGCACAAGAATGCCCATCAGATGGGAGTTCCTACTGGCACAAAATGTGTGAAGGCCACCCACAAGAGAGTGACAGGGGAAATTCTGACTCTCCCTACTGAAGTCTTGCATGTCTGTTTCATAACTATGACTGAAACTCACAGGTTGGTATTGGCAGCTTCTTCAGGGACTGCCCATGTTTAAGTGGCTTCAGAGTTTGACAAAGTGTTTCAACTGAATAGCAAGCACATTAGTGTTTTGAAAAAAAAATCTTGCTTCATTTTCATCTCTCTACTCATTTGTGAAGAGGCACTCCTGCTTTTAAAAAAATAGATGTTCTTTTTAATTTCCTTAAAATGAAATTTCCATTTTTCAGAATACAATTCATTTAAACTTCAGAATATCTCTTAATTTTATTTTTAAGTGGAGAAAGCAATTATCATCTTTCAAATCTAACTACAAAATTTTGGTTTGGATTACAAATGACACTGTTGGGATTGAAGTAGTGTTTTCTTCCAACTTTACAACTGAAAATGTTGGTTTGTGATTAACCTGACTTCTTGATCTAGCTTCTTAATCTAACTTCTTGATATTTTAGAAGTACCATGACCACCTAAGTATTAGTGCAACCTTCATTCTCATATCCTGTCTTCTGCTTTGCACACTAGCACATACTTTTTCTTTTCTATTTTAATTGAAAATTCTCTGATGTTCATCAGGTTTCACAATAGCCTTCAATTAGAAAAATGTGTTTTCCAGGAGCATAGAGAAAGCATGAAGCATGGAACACGAAAGCTTCTTTGAAATGTCAGATTTCAAGTTCTGTGATTAAGAAATTGATTTTGATTCATTAATCTTTTGGGAAATTTCCTTTTTTCATGGATCCTAGAAGTGCTCACTCTAGAACCATGCCAGAGACTGTGTGCTGCAGCAAATTGATAGCACGTTAGAAGGATTAAACTTATGAAAAAGTATTTTCCTCTAATAGAAACCTTCTTAGGAAGTGATGTCCATTGCTGCCAATGCAAACATTCACCTAGTGTTCATGCCAGTGATAATTTTTTTTTTTTCCCCAGAATAAACAAGACACCGAAACACATGTAAAGAGTGTGGTGTGTGGTGAAAACGTGAAAGGCACGTAAGCAAGCTCCAGTAGCACTAGAAACTGGAAAAATTTTGAAAAAAATTGTTATCAAAGACTGATATATGGTCAATTCTGTATACATTGCAGCAATTTTTAGAGAAATCATATATGACAAAAGCTGTTAAATTCAATACAGGAAACAGCCTTAGCCCTCTTGAGTTCATGGTACCAACAAGCTGAAAAAGCAAACTAGAAGGCTGAGAGGCATTAAAAACCAAAGGAATTAACCCATTGTCATAAAGAAGACAGTTGCAGAGCTGAAAAATGTAATCCAGGGCATTGTGTGGATCTCACTGAATTCAATGCAGTTTCACCATCAGATGATAAAGTGGTAAGAATTATCTGGGTCCTCTTCCTCCCTATTGAGTGGCATACTCACAGAGTCACATGCTTTTCCTAACAATGGCTAATTCCTGTGAGTTAGAATAGATAAATCTACCTTCTAAGATAGTGGAGGCTCAGGGTACCAACAATATATTACAAACCCTCTCATTGTAGACTGCTCTTCTAGCCAGCTTGTCCCTGACTGGTATACATTGATATAACTGCTAAGAACATGGTAATATGGATGCTGAAAGAAGCAGTTTTCCACAAATATTTTAATGAAAAGTTAATTTATTTTTCACCAAAGCATACAGCTGCAAATGTTTTGATTTTAAGAGACGGTGTTTTATGAAAATGCCATTAATCTACTGAATTCTGAATAAAGAAGCGTCAATTTCCAGATGTTTTAATATCATTAATATTGACTTCTTACATGGAGAATTCTGATAGGCCTGTCTAAGCATGAGGCAGCTGGCTGCCCTGTTGTTCCCATTTGTGTTTTCATGAGTGCATCTCTCATCTGTTAGTTCATAGTTTATTCCTTTCCAAGTTGAATCTTTCAGGGATTTTTCCTTCTTGCACATGGACTACTTCACACTGAATACTAGCCAGCACATTGTGTAGAGTTCAATTTATGTAGTTCAATACCTGTCATTCTTCCCTCAGGAACTGTATTAGTGAAGAAACTGGCAAAGCAGTGTCTGTAAAACAGTTTGTTTAGTAATAGGAATAATTCATTAGAGGGAAAGAATTTTAAAACACCAAGCAGTTGGCACTCAAATTGCTGTACTTGCCTTTGTGCTGACACTTGTGCTTGTGTGGCTGCAAAGGGAACTTAATCAGGGAACTGGATGAAAACTTCCCTTTGCAGAAGGAGCAGGTTGGTTTTTCAGTTGGATTAGTTCCCTGACCCAAATTACTGTACAGCCAGAGAAGCATCCATCTCAGTGGCAGCCCACACTTGGAGCAACTTAATTTGGTAATTTCACCTCGGTTTAAGTGGTTCGTGAACATCAGGAATAGCATTCTTCAGGTTAGCATTTCTGTAGATTTGTATTTCTGGAAGATGTTGTTTCTTATTGCGTGTGAAGTTTGTGTGTCCATTCACATGTGCCAGTAAAGAGTTTCTTGTCTTTGCTCAGCCTTCTGCTCTGGAGATCAATTAAGCCTAAGTGCTTGTAATGGATTTTATGCACTGGGCAAGTGATCATGTTTGAAACAGTTTTTTGAGTGTAAATTATTAAGGTGAATTCAGGACCTGGATAAGTAAACTGAACTGCTGATGGTTATGCAGTTGTCTCCTGCTGAACTTAAGCATCACAGCCAATCTGGTAGGCAAGGGAAGAAAATGGGTTTTGATCAGAGGTGTTTTGAACACCTCTCTCCAGAGACCTATCAGGAACATCTTCCCTTAGGCTGAAGTTTCTGTGTTTAGCTCATTAATAAGACTGAACTCTAGCAAGGTTCAGTCTAAATAACAATCTCAGAATGTCTAGATATTGGTATTTCAGCTTGCACTTAAACACTTAAACAGCAGGACATGGAGTTTCTATTCAGAGTTGAACAGGGGTCTAATCCCACTTAGACTGTTAGAGAAAACATCACCCTAGGTGCTTCCTAACTAAAGAGTGCTTTGACTTGTGAGCAAATAGTATTAAATAAAAGATCACTCTTTTTAATTGAATTGTAAATAGTTTGTATTGCTGTGAAAAACTGCAAAGGCCCATGTTGCTGATACGGTATCACCTTTTTTTTTTTGCACTAGGGTTAGACAAAAATATTAGCTATAAGAATGGCTTCATCAACCCAAATTCACCTGTACAAAGCTTGATTAGGCTGCATTAGGTACACCTGCTATGCAGATGTGAGTGCAATGTGCAATGCAAGAGTGCAATCTCTTGCTTTGGTGTTGACATGAATTGCAAACAATTTGTCCCAGGCAATTGTCATAAAGCAAAATCCTACTAATATCAGGTTGGGTTCTTTTTTGACCACATGCTTTATTTATACCAGCTATGTGGTGCTGTTAAAGTCAAAATCATGTTTTCAGCAAAAGAGAACAAATAATGTATTGTTAGACAGTTAATATCTCAACAGTCTGTAGACCAGCTACATTAACATGAACTCTGCATGAAAATTGATACAGGAAAATAATATAGATGAAAATGTTGTATTGTTGAGTTTTTCTATAGAAGAAATAGTTCTCCAAAACACGTAATATTCTCAACCGACAAGCATTAATTCCTCTCAGAAATGTTTCCCACTTTTGGCTATACATACACTTATCTTCTATAACTAAGATTCCTCCCTGTTCATACCCTACATTTTGGGTGATGAGAAAATACCAAGAGGGATATATACCAAGGCATAGGCTGCAAATGTGGACACAGAATACAAGATTTAAATTTAACTAATTTTTTTTTTTTTAAATTTCTTTGTCTGGGATAAATATAGAGTTTAAGGCTTTCCATTACATCAGAAATTTTGGACCCTGAAGGACTGTTTAATTTTAATTGAATTCAAATAAAGGGAAAGGAATTTAATTCGGTTGATTTGTACTGAGTAAGTGGGATTCTACCTCTGGATGCTATAAAGGTCCAGGCTTTAGCAAAAAAGTCACGAAATGTAGACGTGGTCAAAGGATTAGAACTTCCCACGGTTTGTGATGTGTTGAGGCTGTAAGAAGATCTGATCTTGTTTCTACTGGAGCGTAAAAACACAGTCAATTTCTCTACATGTTTTCCATTATAATTTCCATTTATTTCTTTAATAGAAAATAAAAGCATGACCCCCTTCTGTCCTTAATTCCAGCTTGTCTCATCTTTTAAAACTGTAGAATCAAAAGATGTAAGCGTTTGTGAAAACTAAAAGCCACTGGGAAAACATGTATTTTCTATTGCCGGTCACATTTTGTTTAAAAAGTGGAATTTTTGGATGAAAACATTTCTGGTTATAGCCATGCAATGACAGGCCACCAGTATTTATTTAGAAGTGACATCAAAAAGACAAGGAAAATCAAATGTCACAGTGTATTTGTCACAGATAGCTTGAAACTGAAGTGAAATTTATTATTTTTCTCTTTCTCTGAAACAAATCCCTCCGAGGGCAAATAATAAAAAGACTTTTGTGAGAAAAGGAATCCAACTGCCACTAGTCAAAGTAAAAAAGCCTAACAAAATAATTCTAGCTAGAGATTCAAATTTTCTCTTGTGAAATGGATTTGCTGAGGTTTTTTCCCTTTTATATCTTTTATATGCCCTTATATAAATTACTGGGCTGAATGGAGTTGTAGACACAAACAGATTATGAACCACTTGATATATATGGTGGTGTCTAATGGTAAGAGACATGATTAGTGTTAGTAGCCTGTGAGCATGAAGGTATTTGACAAAATCTGCGGCTTTATGGGACTGGTTTTGAGTGATCAATTAGACATCTTACCTAGTGGAGACCTCACAATTAAAGTGCTGCAATAATAAGGATGGCGACTGAGGAATTAAGACTAGCAGTATATCTGGAAAATTTCCAATCATGCTGTGGCCCATGTTGTCATTTAGCAGTTTAAAGCATGCTTCATGCTATAAAAGAGTTTTGAAAAGGGATTTGAAAATGCTCCATATACTCTTCTGGTGCAAAGGAGCACATTCCTAGCTTGCCTGCATGCCATCTTCTATGCTTTGGTTTCCTCCATCCTTTATATCAAGGCTGTGGCTCTCCGGGCCTTTCCCAAATTGCCCGACTGACCCTGGCCCCGGGGCAAATCAGAAGGTCCCGTCTGTAGCGTCGCCGCTACTTTGGGGCACCTGTGGGTTCTTTTCACGGACACCTTTATGGACAGCTAAAGTCAGGTAGGAAGAAGATGACCCTGCTGCGATGTTTAAGGTGTAGGTTTTATTGTTTCATTGTGGGAAGCAGCCAAGTCAGAGGTCCTGACCTGGTAGAATTCCTCAGGAGCAGGGCCCCGAGGGTCCTCTGCACCGTTGTTTTATTGATGGGAGGTTCTTACAAAAGATAAGAACAGGGTCCAATAGGAAAATACAGGGGATGATACAGGGCGGGACAGACAACAGTTATCACCAGTGGGAATAGGGGGTAGGGAGGAAAGGTTGGTATTCAGCCAATAACTTGACCAGCTCCTCAGAATTTTTTTGAAGAAGGGGAAAAGCCTTGGGGTGAGTGACAGGGCCCCAGGGGGTGGGGGCTTTGACTGACACATACAAACTTCAGGAAAAGACCAAAGTGAGTTTTGGGCAGGGGTACATAGAGCAAACCATTATACAAAACTTAGCAACAGCTAATAACATGGAAAAGCTAAAAACACACCACCACACTAGGCCATTCTTCTCTAATGATAATGATGGATATACTTGCCTAAGTTGTAGGTGCTCTTGAGAGGTTTACTGTATTGACATGCTTGCTATAATAGTCATGCTTCATGAAACATGCTAGGTGGATGTTAGATCTGATCATGAAAAGTATTGATACAAGTTGGTCTGCAGCTAGAATCACAACTCAAAATTTATAATATGTTTTATTGGCTGTGATACAGAGATTGGCTTTTCATTCTCTGAGTATCCTGATGTAATAATCATAGTGAGCAATAAAAGAACACTGTGTTTTATTTGAACAGTATAAGACATTGCCACAAATACCTGAGTATGGGTCATGTCCTCAGTCAGCTTTAAAAAACTTTCCTCTCAATGACTTATAGTAGAGCCCTTATGCAAATGAAAAGCAATGTGATAAAATGCTCAGGTGCCAAAAAAAAAAAGGCTCCAGAGAGGGTTCTTATCTGGTTCTGCTGAAGACACACTAGGTAACCTTGAGTAAATTATTTTTTTTTCTATTGTTTGAGCAATAAGGTTCCAATGTCTCTGCTGGGTTTTTACTTATTTATTTCTGTAGCATCTAATGCAATGGCTGTTGTTAGCCTTTTTTCTGTTTCTTTCAATTACTGAAGCCTTCCTGTAGTCTGTATGTGGCTCCACACTTGCTGGAGAATATTTTGCCGGGTGAACATGATATATATGTATGTGTGTGTATATATATATATATATATATATATGTGTATATGTGTGTGTGTGTGTGTGTGTGTGTGTGTATGTCCAGGTAGGCAAATAACTGTCATATTTCCTCAATCCTTAGGAAAAAAAAAAGTAGACTGCAGTTGAGTTTCCCACTTGATGTCATATTTTAGACATATTTTCTCCTTTCCGATTATATGATTTTTTTTTTAACAGTGAGAAGATAAAATATCCAAAATAATTACCTAGCAAAGACCAGAATAAGATGCTCTGCTCATGAGAGGGAGGATTTTTATGATAGTAACAGACTTCTTTAGCTAGCAGACTATGGAAGCCAAAACTGGGGGCACAGAACTAAGGCACACATAAATATAAATACTTAATTTGGGTTTTGAAAGATCTTTGGTCTTCTAAGGTGAAGTGTGTAAGTGACTACTAAATGGCATTTTGAAAGGTACAGTCTAGTTCGTCCAGAAATGACAGTCATCAAGTAGCAATCAGTGGTATGAATCTAGGGACTGTGTTATGCAGAGGGTTAGATGAGTTAAACAAGTGATCCTGTGTGCTTCTAAGAACCTAAGGTACATTTTTTGTGGTATTGGTGCTGAACAGATGTACAGAATAGGTAGTCTCTTCTGAAAAATGTAGTGTTTAATCAAGATATTTAAAAGTAAACAAGTAGGGAGTGATTCTTTCAATGTTTATTTTACATCATTATCAAATACACTACTTTCCTTTGAATGTTACAGTAACATGATTTATATGATGAGATAAATGAAACTTTGTGAGTTTGAAAGGAACTTAGGAAATTTTCCAACTTAATTTTATTTGCATAAGCAATGTGTTTTATCTGTATAAAATTCTCAGAGCTATTACTGAGAGAAAGGAGATGTCTCTTATGGAACATGCTTTCAAATAGTTCCCCACAGAGCATACCCAAACTCACTAACTCTGAGGAAAGTACTTGTGGAAGGATGCCTCTGCATATTTCTGACATTTTATTTGCTGTGTAGATTGCACTGTACAGCAGTATAAACTCTGTAGTTTCAGCTAACATGACAAAGAATTGTTCTTAGTTCAAATCCTTTGGAAGCAGCAGGTTATCTTGCAAATTCTTCTAATTGTTACAATGGGGAGAATGCCCCCCAAATTCCCTGAGTCCGAGTGCTCCTCTGTGACTGCCCGCAAATCGGGGGTGGCTGTGGGAGGTGTGCATCCACTTTTCTGCCAAAGAGCTGAATAAGGGCCCTCCTGCTTTAGTCCTGCCCTCTGGAGTGCTTCTCAGAGGTTGGGTTGGAGCTTCCAGGGTGCACCAAGGTAGCCCCTCAGGATATGAGAAAATAATTGTGATGGGGAATACTTAGTGAGGGACTTGATCCAGAGAAGAAAATGGACAAATGAGAAAAAGTCCAAAATGAGGCAACTACACTAAAGCATCTGCACCACTCTACATGTCCAAAACACATAATTGGTATTTTGGCCTAATTACTTCTACTTGGAATTTTTCTTCCCACAAAAGTGCAATTTTTATTTTTCTTTCACAAAGCAGCTGCTCTGGGGATTATACTGTTGTGTAAAAAAGCCCAGATTTCTAAAAAAATTTATTTATTTCTACTAGGAAACTTTTCATGCAAATAAAAAATCAAATAAACAGGAATGTGTAGACACAGTAATTAATGTTTTTATGTTAGGTAGAAAGTACAGGAGTACTACATCTGCAAAATTCTGAAACAAGCACTGTCTGACAAAACCAGTATGATTTCTCCTTTATCAGCTGTTATAATATGCAGTGAAAAGCTACTTCTCTTGATGTGAAACTGGGTTCAGAGTGGAGAAAAAATGAGGATTCATTATCCATAATGTAAACAGGTGACATTGTCTCTCAAACATGCAGCCAACAGACAACAATCTGATGAGAAAAATGAGACCTTTGTGAACAAATTTTCACTTAGTTAAAGAAAATCATCATAAATGCCTGGCAGGCATGCTGTTTTAACAAAACAGATTTCCAGAGGAAGCATAGGTGCTGCCAATAATTGCTTATTGCAGTCTAACTGATACAGGACAATTGCTTCAAAAGCCTTAACAAAACACCCCAGTGAGGTGGCTGTTACAAGCCCTCACGTTTCAGTCAGTAGGCTGGCAGATGCTGTAGAGACTTGGGGCCATACATGCCAACAAGGCATTCATTCTGTTCATGGAAAAAGTAGGCTGTATCTTAGTATATGGAAGATAAGTTATGTATGTATGTATGTCCAGCTTAACACATGCACCTTCATAAACTAGATAGAAAACAGCATAACTCACCAGTATTCCATGCATTCAGCCATACTGGGGTACAATGAAAATAGAACTGATCTGATGTGGTAAGTACCCCTGCACCTGGCCAGCAAACATCTGTACCTAATAACTCTAATCACCCTGTATGTAACTTCAATAAATCTGCATTACCATGTAAATGAATTACCATTAAAATATGACCAGTCCACAATTCAACCATTGAAGAGGAGGGTTACCATGATAAAACCTATTCATTCTTAATAATTCAAAAGAATATCTCAAAGATAATAACTAATATCTTCTGTTTTGTTTTCACCTGGTGTTTATCAAATTACTAGCAATCTTTCACTGCTTCCTAAGAGCATTTTTTGTTCTAGGTAAGGAGAATATTGTGTTGGGACCCTTTGTAAATCACTAGCCTGAGACCCCATTCATGGGTAAAATGGTGCCTGTCAAAATGTGAGCAGAGATAAAAACTAGTTTAGTTGCTTAGTACATGTGCCTTAGTACAGGGAAGCACAGGAGTTACAGTTACTTTAAAATCCATCTGAAACATCTCTGCATTGCAATGGGTTTGGCAGACACTGAAACTCAAGACAACTGTTTATTAAAGTACATCTTTACAGATATGCAGAACACCATCATTCCCCCTGAAGTCAGTGAAAGCTCAAAATAATCATTACCAGCTATGAAAATGACATCATTAACACTTTAAAAATAATGTGGGTTACAATATTTGAAGTGTACACCTCCAGCTACAATCACACATGTACAGTCAGTGAGCAGCTAGGAGCAAGAATAAGCCTTAAACAAAAAGCCATATAGACAACCTTGCATCATGAAAGCACTTGAATCATGGTCTGTTGAAACCTGTCTCCCCTTCTGGCTTTTCTAATTCTGGTGTCTCAGACTAATTAATGTGAACAAACTGGCAAAAGCCCAATCTCTGGGTCCTGTGTCAAAGGGCGTGGAACAGATCTTGCCCAATCTGCTTTGCTCTCTTCCACTCAAAGCAAAGCATTCTGCTTTAAAGTATCAGCTGGAAACAGTCCCTAACTTGGAGAATTTTCATACCATGCCCAGGATTTGCTTAAGAGAGTTCACATGAGCCAAAATTATGCCAGGGAGTGCACTAATATGTCAACAGTAGGAGTGATTGTAGGCCACTGTATGCTTGAACCTAAGCACTAACCATGAAGAGTTTACTAAGGCAGAGATAGTTTTTTTAATATACATGTGTTAATCAGTTACATGTGTTCTAACAATATGGTAAGAATGTCCAAAACATCTGTCTTCATTTTTACTCCTCTCTAAAACTGTATGTACTCCAGCTGGCTACAAACATGAAGTGAAAGACTTCAGTAAGTTCATGAAGGTGATAGATTAAAATAATAAATATTTGGAAGCTTTGTCAGAACCACAACGGAAGGCACTAGGAAAGTCTACTGCTTTGTTAGTGTTCAGCTATTAATATGGGTTTGCAAGGAATGTTTACTGATGCAATGATTCAAAAATATCAGTATATTTCAGTAGCTGGAGAAGCTCCCAGTCCAACCAGAGACTGATTTCTGTGCTCAGTTCACAAGATAACCACGGGCAAGTCTCTTCATTTCTCTGCTGATAGAATTGATGATATTTGCAAACTCTAAATTTTACCAGTGAGAAGCCTGTAAAGTGCCAACCAGCACTAGCTGCTGTGAATGTCTACAGAGAGAAGCAAATGTCCTCTGCTGCTGTAGTCAGTGATTTGAGCTGTAAAGGGAGCTGGCTGCTGCGATACAAGCAGTACTCAGAAACAGTCATTGCGGCTGCAGGCATTTGTGTAACATTAAGGGACACTGTTTCAATGGATTGCAGAGGGCTTTTCACCACAGAACTTCCTTTGGTTGCAATGGGAACTGACTACTTTTGAAGGCTCAATTGTGTTGGCATAGCACAATGATGAGGTTTTCATCTCAGTCATTTGCATGGCAATGATGTGTTCCTTCCATGAAGTCTTTCAAATGATGCAAAAACTGATTAATGGAGAGCAATAAAAAATACACCCAGTGACATAATACATACTTTTCAGTAAGCAGGCAATGAAAAAAAGACATGTGCATTATCTTTGCAGACAAAAATTGCTTCCCAATAGTCTGACTCAAGGATCGGGATCTAATGAAATGCCATGTCATGTCATGTCATGGATGATGACTCTGTAGAACTTCCTGGTACATATAGCACAATACTTTATTAAAAATAAAAATTGGCTTTTGGTTAAAATATAGATTTTAAGCAACTAAAATTAGGATGCTGATGGTGTATGACCTTACATAGAAAATCTCCCAGGTCTGCAACACTGTTCTTGAAAGAGCACTTTCGATTTATTATTTAAATTTTGCTCTGGAGTTGGTGGGGCCTGGCTGCTGATTCCATTTATATTCCTGCATGAGTGGTACAGTTAGTGCACAATTGTAATCAAATTACTTCCTTTCAATTTTAATTTGAGCCTATTTTTTTCTGATGATATTTCTTTTGCTTGCCATGTCTTTAGATAGTAACACCATGGGAGCAGAAACTTCTTGATATTTGTACAATGCTCTTTGATCAGAATTTTCAGATTGAAGGTCCTGAAGTCATAGAAATAAGGATAGATTCCTGTTTTTAATATGGGCAAAGTTACACTGCTACAGACTGGTAGACATAATGGAGAATCCAAAGAACAGTTTTATTCAAGAAATTCCAACTTTTGGAGGGTTACTCAATAATAATGCAGAGTGACATTGTCATCAGTTGTACATTTGAGGAAGACACAAGCTGATAATAGTAGGTTCTTGCAAAAAAGTTACTATGGTCTTATTTGCTGCTAACCATTTATTTTGGACTGTTCTGGTGGGTTTGGTGCATCTGTTTCACAGGTCTGGCTTCCTATCACAGCATGTACTAGTTATTACCTGCATTATTAAAGAAAAAAAGGCAAAAGTGACTTTTGAAAGTGACAAAGCAGGAAGCTAGAGCAAATTCAACGAAAACCTATAAAATTTACATTAAAAAACATTCAGTCTTTTTCATATCTTCAAGTTCAGACCCTATTTATGTTTCTTGGTTTAGTGGGGTTTTTTTTTGTTTGTTTGTTTGTTTCTGGGTTTGCTTTTGGTTTTGCTTTTGTTTTTGGATGAATATATTACATGTATTACATTAGCAAGTATAGAATGTTTATGTAGCTTGCTGACTGAACGTCCCATGACAGCCAGTGCATGGGAATAGTGCTTACAGAGTTCATTGCAGTGATTTTTTTCTCCTCACTGTAATTGATTCCTTACAAATTTGTGACTTCTGCCTCAAACTGAAAGCCAGTTTCTTATTTTATTTGTAGCTATGTTTCACAATAATTTATGTTGTGGCTCAGGATAACTGCTGGCAGTCATTTTCCCACTGGTCAGTTCCATCTTTATTATTTCGATACTTTTATCAAAATTCCTTTTACTCTATGTTTTAATTTGTAATCAGTTCTACTTTTATCAAATATTACCTTTTTAAAAATTTTACTGTATTTTTGCCATCATCTTCACTATGCTGAGACTTTTATTGAAAGCAATATTCCAAAGTCTTCAGCACCCTGTTAAATTTGGAAACTGATTTTTGATGGCATGTTCTCCCATGCTATGGAGCTCCTCCACCACACTTTCAGAATATGTGATGTATTTACAAGTGGAATTTTCAGCATGGTCTGACTTCATTCTGGTGTGATTTTTAACTAGAGGTGGTAGATAGAATCTGCTGACTTTATTAGTGACCTTGGTAATGAACTCAGTGGAATATATCCCTGATCTTTGGACATTATGTGAATTTTGCTAAAGTCAGTGAGAAAACTCTTTCTCCCAACATGTGCACACACTGCCTCTTCAGCCAGCCTTCACTTCTACCAATGTATTTTTCTAAGAATGAATTCTGCCTGGAGGCCAAATAGAAAGGAAGAAAAGATCAGGAAGATTAGGTGCCACAAACTCCCATGTTTTGTTCCTGCTTCTTAATTTTGTGTCTTTCATCTGTGCCAATGCTAGTTCTCTTCTATGTGGGACTAGGTGGTAAGGAAACCTCTCCATTCCTAGTTATCACAAACCCCAAGTGCAAAGTAAGTAACTGCAGACTAAGAGCCCCTAACCATTAGAGCTCTATTTCTACCTATCTAGACATTGGGAAATCCATCTACTAATTCATGTCTATCATTGCTGATCCAAGCCCTTGTTCTTAATCCAAACTAGACTTTAAAATGACTGAAGTCTGCTACCTAAAGTATTAAAAAATACTTTTAATACTACTTGTCAGCAGTAGTATTCATTTTATCTTCTCAACCTTTCAAGTCCAATGACTGCTTCTTCCACCTTTGTTGTTCTTAACCCTAATTTACCCTCAGCCCTAATCCTTTCAGAAGGGCTTTCAGAACAGCCCAAAAGCTCGTAGTCACTTCAAGAATAAAAATAAGTAGTTTGTTTCACAGCTACAAGCATGACCAGCTTTTTTCCTTAGCAATATGAGTTAAAATTTGTTTGTTGTTGTGGTCTGAAATTATCAGTCTAGTTCTAACTGTAACGTTAGACCAGTGATGATAATCTCTTTGATCTTTAGTGACAAATTTATTTTTAAAATCGTTTTATCTCATTGTAAACATTTTTGTTAAGAGCTTTAATCTCCATTCATGCTTAACTTAGCTTCTGTGCCAATGAATAATCATTTCTTGTCCAAAAGGACCATAGGTGGTGAGGAACAGAGCTGAGAAAAGCAAGACGTCAGAAGCAGGACCAGAAACTGTCTCCTGTCATTGCTACTCTTAGGCACAAACACAGAGCCCATCACTGCTCATCAGGACACATAACTGCAGCTCAGGCTGAACAGCGTTTGGCAGAGTGATTGCTCTCTTGGCCTGAGCAAGGTTTGGTAGGAAGGTTCACTATTCATTTGGACAGTAACTAGCTAGGGCAAGAGTGTTTCAAGGAATAGATATCTCCTTCTCAGAGGTGCATGCTAGTCCTCAGAGAAAGGGCATTTGATGTCATGTCCATCATTTCCTTGTCATGTACAGTCTTTGACAGTTGGCTATGACCAGGACTTTCCTTCCTTCATCTGAAGTGCTTACTGTAGGCCACAGCTGAATGTGCACCGAGGGGCCACGTGGGCCAGTGATCCCCTCGCTGAGGCCAAGTGCTGTTTCGAAAGGATAAGTGGCAGCAACAGCAGTGAGCAAACTGTCAGCCTGTGCGTGGCTGTCCTGCTGTGGTGGTACACTCGCTGGCCAGGGGACTGAAGTGTAAGTCAGTGATGGAAGAATGCTGAGGTTTTGAAGTGAATGTTTGGAAGGCCTGTTCCAAGACAAAATTTTACTACATATTGACATCTGGAAGTTTCCAATCCACCAGTTAAACAAGAACAAAAAAGAAGCAAAATCAAAAGCCAGCCACTTTAGCTTGGAGGGAAGCATTCAAAGCAGAAATTAAAGTAACCACAAGACAAAGGATTGCCAGTATTCAAAAAAGAAAAAGGGAGAGGGAAATGAGATACTGCACTAGCAAAAGAAAGTGTCCAAATTTGTATAGTAGAGTTATTATTACTTTTCAATTCTCATTTTCAGACAATGGTCAGATCTAATGGCTTGCTTTACCAAAGTTGAATTATTTAGATTCTAGTACGAAAAATAGTTATAGTTTAGGAATTTTTCTATTAGTGTGTAGGATACACACTAGTAGAAATTAGGAATATGGATTTGAACAGATAGCACATATTATTCATGGAAAGGTGCTGCATTGGGTGCTACAGCTGCTGCTCCTTTGAACTTTAGGCTGCTAAAGGGGCACATGTGCTGAGTCTTCATCTCCATAATTTTTCATATGTTTCAGAGCATGCTGGTCTGTAATTCTATTTGACCATTAAGGGCAAAGTTATGTTTCAATTAAAGTCAATGAGGGATATTCTATGAATTAAGTGTATCATGGCTCTCAGCAATGAAGCAATGAAGACTTTTCTGGAATAGTTAAGTTTACACTATGAAGAAGGGGGCAGTTCCACCCATCTGTCTGGTTTTGATGATTTCTCAGACAGACTCCTCATTCCAGGTTATCTTTTCAGAGTATTTATCTAGCCGTAAAAGATAAGATCTTTTTGAAATGAAACCATAGGAAAACAACATGCCATAATAAAAAACTTGTTATTATGTGGAACATGTTATTGCCTCAGTCTGGTTTTGGTCTCCTCAGTTGCCAGTGGTACAGTCTACAGCTACCCCAAAACCTGTGTCTCCTCATGAAAGGCCAAGGCTCTTACAGGCAGCTATAGCCACAATGGTAAAGTATTCCACAATTACAGTCTTTGCAGCATAAGTAACTCCAGTGTACCATGAGGTCCCAGTCTCAGGACTAGCAGAACAAAATAATTCAGTCAAAATGACTCCCATAAAAAGCCAGAGAGATGACTGTCTGGGTATAGAATATATTCACTGAAAGGAAAAAGAGTCGCTGAGTTCCAGATAAGAGAATCTTGGCTTTTAACCAATGGGCTTCCCTTGCTAGGTTTTTGGTCTGGGTGTTACTTTAGGCCTCTGTTCTGTACAGTGGTCAGTTCTATAGATTGTGCTACTAGTAGCCACAATATATACGTCCATGTAACTGTGATAATTTTATGTTTCTTGGACCTAACAATAAAAATAAAATTGCCGATTAAAATAAAGGGCACGAAGAAACGAATTAATTTCACACTTTACTCATTTTTTGGGGAAAAAAGCTTTGCAGGATTGCCGTAAAACTAGAATGGACTTTGCTGATTCACACGTTATTATAGTGTTAGTAAGTGCTTTAGAAAAGCTGTGCTTTTTACATCGCAGTAGCTCTTCAAAGTTGAAAACAGACTGCAGCCAACAGCCTTCTGGTTTTAGTACAAGGTACTTGTAAAAGTCAG
The DNA here is from genome assembly GCA_013398615.1 of Brachypodius melanocephalos. NCBI lineage: Eukaryota > Metazoa > Chordata > Aves > Passeriformes > Pycnonotidae > Brachypodius > Brachypodius melanocephalos. The sequence goes on from VZSR01000257.1 coordinate 538,592, forward strand.
GGTTTTCTTTGAAGGAGATATTATTTTTTTTTCCAAAGCAGATAGTTGATGATTATTAATCAACACCATTTTTCTATCACAGAATTCAATAAAGGGAAGCCAAAACCACTCTCATCCCTACTCAACACCCATGCAGCCAGAAGAAAAGGAGAAAACACCATTCTTTCTACTATAAGGTGTTGGAGGGACCATAATTCAACAATGAAAACCAAAAATTAGACCTCAGGCAAACCATAGATATCCAGTTTGGATTTCTGCTCAGCTTTGAGTAACTTGGGTGTAGAACTGAATGTTCTTGTGGCTTACTTGTCTATTCAAATACTTACGTGACTCCAGTTGCCTGCATCTGATTTATGTGTTTTCAAGAAAACACGCTATGATTTAGATCTTTCTTAATTTTAGAGATGTTGTTGGGAAGCAGAAACAGGGAAGAGTGAATTCTTTAACGTAACTGGGATTTTGGCTGCTTCCTGGGTAGTTCTGATTAGAAATGTTTGTTCAGGGATTGATTTCCTAACGATCACTGCTAGGATCACACTACCTCCTGAAAAGTGTATTTTAAGTGCTTCAAAATAACTTTCCCACAGAACTGAAGGATAGGTACTTCTGAAAATGTAGGCCTAAGCCAAGGTCACATGGAGTTTGCAGCAGCAGTAAACAAATGATCTTCACAGGACCCCAAATCAAACTTGCCCCTTCTTCATGGTGTAACACAGGATAATAATTCCTGCCCATGGGACATCTCAAAACTCTAACAGTCTGTCTTTGCACCCAAATCAGAAGATCCTAAGGAAGAGAAAAATGTTATTTTTTAAGCCCATGTGTGCAGGAGCAAGAACTTTGGCTTTAGGTTTGAATATAAATTTATTACAATAGGTGACTTCAAACTCCGACAAAAAAGAGTTGTAAAAACCATGGTGTAACTATCAAAAGTGGAAAAGACACTTCATTACCAACTCCTGATATAGTAGCATTAGTCCATAGAGTTTTGGAGAATAAGCCGTGGAAAATCTACATTCCTTAGCTGGCCACACGAAGTTTCATGGAGCTGAGCAATCTAAGTGTGGAAGTTACTGAGAGTTGCTGGGAAGAGCCATGTCATACATTTGCAAATATCCAAGTAAATGGTCTCTGTTTAAAATATACCTCACTAAAGGCTAATTTCATCAGCCTCAGACTATGCAAAAAATTAGTAACTGCTTTTCAAAAATATTTCAGACCTTCTTGCTTGAGAAATAGCCAGTAATAACTGAAAGAGGTCTGTGATAAAATAGATGGAATAACTCTAAGTAACCAATAAATGACTGATTAAGTAATATAAATGTTTCCACTGGTTTCGGAGTCTGTTTTACTGAGCTGATTTGGTTTTGCTTTCCTGTATTTCAGAGTTAAGTGATTAAATATATTAATGCATGGGTCCTATCTGTGCTGTATAATTTACTTTTTGAGGGCCTGTAAAAATCTATTTTCTTTTTTCTGCCTTTGTGACAAGAGGTGCCAGAAGAAAAGCAAGTTCTGAAATGCCATCTGGGAAATTTTAACTGTAAACAATTGTGCATATTTTCCCCCAAACTGCAAAGAAGTTAATATTGCTGTTTATATTTCATTTAGAATCTGTAGCCTTTTGTTGTTGTTTTATTTTAACAAACATTTCGAGGGAGCGTCCTGCCACATTTTTTTTGTTTCTTCCCCCCAAAAAACCTCCCAGAAGGCAAAGAACTGGGAAAAAAAAAAAAAAAGTGAGAACCTTTGTTAAGCCATCAAAATAGTTTAAAACTTGGAGTATGGTTCTTCTACCTTCATTTTGACTGCAGTGAGTATTCCTTCACAATGCCTAAGGATACCAGCTTGACAGGAACATTACATTCTCCCAGAAGCACTGAGCCTGAAATTATGGGGCCCTGTTGATGGCATATTGTTTAGGGAGCTTTCATTTGTTAAGATGCATTAAGTTAAATTTGTTTTGATGCACTGAAATGGAATGGGTGCCTGGTAAGTCTAGACAGTGACAGTGCAGGGCTTTTACAATAAAAAAACATCATTCCTTTTTCAGTGCATGTGAAGGGTTTCGTGTGCTGATGTAGCTAATCCATGCATTGGGTTTTCAAAAGCTGCTGGGAACCATGTGAACCCTAACATGGCACAAGAAGAGTCAACAGAGTTCTGTGACTGCAACTCTTCTGTTGTTATTTGTTTATAAAGGGAAGAGATTTAGTTGCATCCAGACAAGGCAGGGGTGGGTTTGCAAAATTCCTGGGTTGTCTCCGTGCCTTTTGTTCCAAATTGCCTCGGCTGACCCTGGCACCAGGACAAATCAGAAGATCCCGTCTGTAGCTGCTCTACTTCTGCGTACCTGTGGGCTCTTTTCGCCCAAAGACAACGTCAGAGACGGCTGTGGTGAAGTGCAGAAAGGGTGGCTCCACTGAGAGTTTTGCAGATCAGCTTTTGTTGTTCATAGTTGGAAAACAGCAAGGCCATGGGCCTGGTTCGGTGGAATTCCCTAAGGAGAGCCCCCCGACCATGCCCTGCCCCTGTGTTTTAAAGGAAGGTGTATCCCAGGGGTGGATAACACTAAAGTCCCATACTAGAGATACAGGGGATGGTTCAAAACAGACAACAGGTGTCACCCGTGGAAATAGTGGGCTAGGGAAGGGAGGCGGTACCGGCCAATCGCTTGACCAGCCTCTCAGAAGTTTCTAGAAGAAAGGGAGAGGTCTTGGGGTGAAAGGCAGGGCCCCGGGGGTTGTAACTTATGACTAACAGAATACAAACTTTGGGAAAGACCAAAAGTGAGTTTTGGGGAGGGGTACATAGCACAAACCATTTACAAAACTTAACAATAACTAATAAACATGAAAAAGCTAAAAAACACACCACCACACTGGGTGAAGGGAAAAAAACACAAAGAAGTCTTGACTCTGCACACTGAGTTGTGTATTGATTGAATAGAACTGGTGGAGAAGAGTGGCAAAATTCAGGATCAGAGTGGCAGAATGAGAGGGGAAAACATATGTGTCTTGACTGGGAGTCTGCTGCAAGACACAAACCAGCAGGGAATGGATGGTTGCCTGTGTGCTTCACTGCCCTTCTCCTTGCACAGATAAGCCATATACCAAGTCCAGGCTCTTTAAACTGTATTAACTAAAGGAGACTTATTTTTGAGCTGGAGCAATCAGCTTTCATCTTCTCTTCTGACATTGTGCTTCAATGGCCAGTTGTGTATTTTCATCATTTTCTGTTACTGGATTTGGGTGAAGTAGAGATGAATCCAGACCAAAACCAAAGGGGTATAACCTCTATAGTGAGCTTGAAATCCAGAGTCCTGGCCCAGCTACTGTTGTAGGCTCAGCCCTAACACTGGAACTCTGATGAGATGTAGATCTCTGGCCAAACCCAGATCTAGGGTTGTATGATTTTACCTCAGCTAACCTTTTAAAACAATAAATTCTTCTGAACTAGCTGATCCTAGTACCTGCACTCTCTGACCAACATAAAGTCTCTTGTGCTTTCAGCCCCAGCAGCCCTGTAGGACAGAACAATACTATTTAAATTTTATTACTGGTGAATCTGAGGCATAAAGTGAACTTATGCATGTATGTGCATGCAGGAAAGCAAGGTATTTCCTAACACTTGACTACCCATTGTTGTTTCTAGCAGCAGGAATGCTTCATGACTTCATGAGCAGGATGGTGTTTGGTCAAAGGTTGGACTTCTTGATCTTGGATGTCTTTTTCAGCCTTAATGATTCTACGATTCTGTGAGAGGCAGTGGGCACAATAACTGGGAGTGCTCAGCCTGGGTGCTTACCCATCACCTGCAGCAGGAGCCCAGAAAGTAGAGATGGACACATTAGAGAATGTTGAGAGGGTACTGCACGCACTCTGGCATTGCCCTGTCTCCTTGCCAGTCATCAAATAGAGCAGCTCACATTCCTGCAGCTTACCTTGGAGCTGAAATGACAAAGAAGAGAACAGTAACATGGCAGGAAAGATACACATGAGGAAGCCTGGCAGAAGAAAGCTTAGTCCTTACATTTTAACAATTTTTATGATAAAACACTTTAGGATCAAAATGTCCTTTGGAAAGATGTGGCATTGACTGCTGTCAGAGGGAAGCTGTTGGACTTGACCCCAAGCTGCTCCAGCATGCCAGTGCCAGTGCTCACTTCAAAAACAGAGACAGAAGTTTGAAAATGGGAGAAAGACATCATTTGAGATAGTCCTGGGGAAGGGTACTGGACTGGATGCCAGGAGATAAGGCTTCTGTTTCCAGCTCCACTCTTTGCCATCCTGACTTCACATGATCTTCTTTAGTAAAAGGATTCTTGTCATGTGTCCGTGCAATTCTTGATATTGCTGGGCTGCCGTATCATTTGGCAATACCATAAATTGAAGCATTTTTATTTCAACCAGACACTGATTCTTCTTGGACCAATCCCACTACTTTTTGTGGAAGTAACTTTCAGCTAAGAAATTACAGAATGAAACCTAAACCAAAATGTAATGATGTAGCTCCAAGAACAACTTACAGGATTTCATTGAAATGCTTATGCTCTAATCAAAATTCAAGTAACAAAACAATCTTCTTCCTATCCCATATCACCAGAGATAATAAAAAATAAATAAATTAATAATAATAATAATCCAGTCATTTTAAAAATTAGCAAAAACCTTATGGGCGTACATATTTCAGCTCTCTGCCAGAAAGGAAACTACAGAATTGTATTAAAAATGAACAAAACGCCCAAACTCAACCAAATAAAAAACCTCAAACAACAAAACCCAGCTACAATGATATCAAAACTTTCTCTCTTTCTTTTTTCGTCTAGAGCCATAGAAAATTAGTGGAAAATTTACAGGATCATAATCTCCTATGGCCAACAATTTTTATGTGGTCACATGTTATGAGATGTTTCAAATGTCTTTTATGACTAAGTAGTCTGTTATTTTCCATTTCCTGTGCTGTTTGCTCGTACCAAACTGGGAGAGGAAGAGACTATTGTAAAGCAATGCAAACCAAAACAGCAGCATCTCATTATATACGCAGGAGGAATTAGTAGAGCAGGATGAAAACCTATCTTACCAAATATCTCTTCCATTTTCTAGATTTTTTTTTCTCCATTTCTGGCTCTTATTTCCCAAATCCTTGCTCAGGATTAAGTTCTAGCTCTATATAAGGCATTGAGTTATGACACAGATGCAGGGCACAATGATTTCACCGTAATACTCCTATGCAGAAGAGCAAAAGTATGACAAATGTAAACACGTTTTTATTTTCAATATTATGAAAAGATGGCTAAGTATTCAAAATATAGCAAGAATATGCTGAGAAACTGCAATGAAAGTAGGCTATGGCAAAATTAGGCCGAAAAAAGAGAAAAGACAGCTTGTAATTTGGCACCATCTAAATAATCACAGAATGTTTCAGCTTCATCATAACAATTATTTTAAACACAAAACAGTCCACTTAAACAGGTGTGACATCTAGTTAGCTACGACTGGACTAGGAACATAAATGTCAATTCTGAAAATGAGCAATTGTGAGATTATTGTCTCAGATGTGCAAGTCTGGACTTGAAAACCAAGAGGATCTCATGTGCAGTAATGTCATGTCTGACATTGATTTCCAGTAGGCAAGTAATCTAATGGACAAATTATTCATCACTTCTGTAGGCAAATAGCTATCAGATCAGACCATTTTGCCCCTGTTCCCCTATAATAAAAGACAGACAATAGCTACTGACAAGGATTTTCTTGTAAAACTGTCAGAAACTGTCCAGCAGCCCAGAGCTCTGGTTTAAATATGATCTTTACCTACTTGAAATGACACAGTGACTGTTCCAATTCATGTTAGCAGAGAAACTGAGATCAAGATCTTTTATGCTAATGTAGTCTAGGGACATGTGGATTCTATTTGCCCAGCAATTGTGAATAATAAATAAACTAAGTCACAATTTGTTGGTAGAGCATTTATGGTCAAAAAAAAAAAAAACCAGAAGACAGAGATTTGCCAGAACAGTTATTCTCATAGTTTAAATCCGCAGACAGTTTAGTTGGTATTTCCTAGCGTCTCTATGATGCTTTAGGCCAGCAATTCCTAAACTGTGGTTTATGGACCAGTGGTGGTCCATAAAGCAATGATAAATGGGTCTGTAGCTGGTTTCTCTAACTGCATCACCTTTGTTGTCTTTCCAATGAAAACTTGGATGAGAAGGGTAGGGCAGAGAGAAATTCTGAGAGTTGATAATGACAAAAATTTTGGAGTCCACTATACTCAAATATATAATGTAGCTTTTTATAAGATTGTGATATATTTATTTCCAAGGTCACGTCTGCTGCAGAGGTGTGCACTGAGCTGAGCGATTTTCCAGCCTCCACAGGTCCAGACAAGGCATTGTCTTAGTGTCACAATGGAATGTCTCGACTGCAGGAACCACACATTCTGGGGAAATCTGGTCCAGTGTCTCTGGCACTGGCTAGGGCCCACTACTGGAGAAAGAAATGGTTGACTGTTAATTAGAAAGCTAATTGTTCAGAACTTTATGAGGTAGGAGAGAGGGAAAAAGAATCCTATTTTGGCAAGTAGTCTGTGGCACATACAGCCCACAAACAGACAGTTTATGCCCTGAAGCTTGGTCTGACTAGTGCAATCATTATCTCTGCCTAAAATGGCTAAAGATGTGAATGGTCATAAAATCATAAGCCCTTCATTAGTACCCAGCACTAGTAATTCTCACTTTGTGACCCTCTGGGGTGGTAAGTTTTAACAGGTCAGTTTAATGCTGTTCAGAAGTCTTTCCATCTCTTGCTTTTAAAATTTTCTGCCTGGTGGTGTCAACAACTCATGTCTGGTATTAAAAGGGAAGATCAGTCTTCTGGAAAGTAATTGTTTTCAAAATGTGAACCACGAATATTTACAGGAGTGCAACTGATGATTTTCAGTGTCACTGAAGATCCAGAACATCTTCCTTGCATTATTTGATAGCAAAGCAAGATGCCCCTTGGTTCTAAGAAAGCTTTGTTCACTAGCTGTGGAACTCTTTTGCTACTTGTTTTCTAGGTACTACACGTTTAAGTTTATAAGACTGACAATTTGTTCATAGAGTAAACCCAGTATATGCTTCAAAGGTGATGTACTGTCTTTTAGAGACTGTATTTTCCCTTACTGATTCTATAAATCTAAAGGGGAAAAAAAGAGTAGCGTGAAAATGTCTATTCACTGTGTTGTATCTATGCGTTCATCATAGACCAATGGTCTTCCTTATGTCAAGAGTAGTAAAATCACAGAAAAGGACAGAGTCTCTTTCTTAAAATATATTGTTTCAAATATGAAATAATGATGAACAAAACATGAAATAATTTCTGAATAAGAAGTAAATTTAAAGTTCAGTAGATACTGCAGAAAAAAATCCATGTGGAATTCCTTTTTCTGAGTACAGACAAATAATTCATATAAATTTGATTCTTACTGTGTTGTCTGATGGTCAAGAAAAGGTCCCAGCTATTTTCCTTTTCTCTATCTTGCTGCTTACATTATTAAATCACAAATAGATCACAAATGTTTTCTCTTTTTCCACTTGTTTAGTGGAGTAATTCTTCTAGTCATCTCCTTTTACATGTTTTTTTTTCAGTTGCCTAATGGCATGTCAGCTGTTGCAAGTGCTCTGGCTTCATATACAAAAGTCCAAGATATTTCCATTTTCTCTGAAGAATAACTTTATAAGTAAAATGTTGCTGAACTCTGGCTGATCTAAGAATTTGATTTAAATTCATTCCATTTAATCCCTAGTACTTTCCTACGGCGTTTATTTTCAAAGGCATTTAGACATCTGTTGGTACTTTTGGTAGTTTCCAGCTGTTAGATCCATATAAGAAGGTAGAAATTACATAGTTTTGCAATTGGATTATAGATCTGGGAAAACCAATTTTTGTTTAATTTATGGATGAAGCTGCTGCCTTGTCAGATTTGACTTTAATCTTTTAGATGTTCGTAGCCAGTGCTTTTTAACCATCTCTTCTCTTTTTTCTCTCTCTCTGCTTCATTCCCTCTTTCCCTTACTAAAAAACCCAGGAAGCCCTTGACTCCAAGAATCATTTGAAGTGGCTTTGGCTAGAAAAAGCTCAACATATTTTCAAAGTGGTATTTGTCAAATATTTCTAAAAGATCCCTGATTTTCTGCAGAGGCACAAGAATTAGTATGTATTCCTCATGTTACTTGGTTTCAGGAAAAATGAAGAAAAGAATGTGAAGGCAATAACCAAAAATTATGAGAACACCCTGCATCATACAGGGATGTAGGGAATGAGAGGATATTAGTTCCTAGTTTAGACTCTGGTTTTGGTATAGTAACAGGCTGAGACTTTGAAGAAATCCTTAAAAGTATCCTCAGATGACCCAACTGCTGACTGTTATCTAGTCATTCAGGCTGATTGTTCAAAGAAACAGTACCCTGAGATATGTGATTTCTTTATGCACCATTGGATATGGAAACTTTAATCCTGTTATCTGATGAAATTGTCTTGGCTTCAGGAAAAGTTACATGGTTCTGATCACATCAGGTATATGAAAATGTTTGAAAATTTAATTGAACATTGTATTAGTAAATTGTCTCTTGTGTAAAAACTGTAACTACTGGCCAGAGTTTAAAATTTCCCCAGATGTATGATGTCTTTAGAACTGAAGAGATATTACTACGTAGAATCAGAGAGAAAAGATCATGGTTTAAATCCCAAGTGCACTTCAAGTTTTCCTTTTCAACTATGAAGAAATTCAATCCCATTTAGCTTCTGAATTTAGGTCTCATTTTCACTGCAGTTTTGGAATGATGAGACTTTGATAACATTGCAAGTCCTAACACAGAGTCATCATACTAACACCTTTTCATTGCTACAGTCTTTTGCAAACCTTTTTTCGAGGTTTGAACCTTCCATTTAATATGGTAGCAGCAGCCATCACTTGTCTAGGTTTGTTATTACCTTTGAACTTTAGAGAAAACATTACCAGGAACCTAGGCACACATATTTTACTCCAAAGAGGATGCTGTGTACACAACTCAGAAGACTTTAAGACCGGTCATCCACCATTGGTGTGTGTCAAAGTTCTAAGGCTAGATCCTAAAATCCTCAAAAGAAGGCCTAGGAAGTGTAGTGAAAGATTTAACAGCATTTTTTTTTGCTTAGTATCAAAGATCCAGATCCCCAGTAGTATTAAAATGGGCACTATTGCTAAAAGATCTTATCATGACCTTTGTGGGACTCTTTTGTAGTGTGAGTCTCTTGGGGGAATCTGGGTTTCTGTACTAAAAAAGACTCCCCACCTATTATTATGCCAAGTTTTAAAGGTGTGGGATAGAAAACTAATTTTATTATGTGCATATTTGCTGAAACTTTTGTGTTGCTAACCACTTCTGCTTCATATTAATGAATTTTCTTTCTTATCCTAAAAAAAACCCAAAAACTCTTGTTTAAAAACATATGTTGTTCCAAATGTGTAGAACTGCTTGGCTTTCAGCACTTTCAGAAGATATTATTTTCCTCCTTCTCTTTTATTGCCTGAATTCAGCCCTTGTTAGTATTAAAACAAATCTCTTGGCATCAAATGCAGTCTCCCTGATCCCTGTTTTTTGTTAGCCACTGTTTGAAAAACTTGTTAGCTTAGTGCTGGGCACTCATTAAACTTTCAACTTACACAAGCTGCCTCCCAGCTCTGACAGATTGTCAGTGCTGCAGTGTGTGCATGCGTGAGCATAGGTTTGTGTGTGTGTGCTTGAGTGTGTGACTTACTGACGTGTGTGCAAGGCCAATAAAACCATAAAAGAAATGCATACCCCACTTCACACCCTAAATCCAGGGTGTAATTTCTCCCTTCCATCTGTGGGGTACAGAATCCAGCAGTGATCCCATACAGGGCTCCATTCTGCTCTCAAACAATGAGCTGCTGTTCAGTCCATATTATCATGTATTACCTTAGCTGTGGAAACTTCTCATTACTAAGTTAATAAAATATTATTCTTCCTTACCCCAAAATTTTTCTCAACATGCATCACAAAAAGATGCATGTCTTTGCATTCAGAATGACCAATATCTCTGCAAATGTATGCAGGTAGTCACGTGTTCTTTGTTTTACTTTGTTTCCATTTTTTTTTTTTCCAAGCAGGACTACAGGAAGCACTGAGGACGAGGGGGATTCTGTTTTTCCAAAGGTCAGGCTTGGATATGCCAGTGGTTGCCTGGCTTGGATATGTGGAAAACCAGCACAGCAGCTCTTTTATTTTTTAATCTCTGTGTGACATTTTATGTTTTACTTTAATTACATGTCCCTTCTCCTAACACTCGTGTGCTGTTTTGGAGAAAAAAAAAAAAGTCCTTAGAGAGGAATAAAACAAGTAGAGACATTTCTGTACAATGTATCAGAACAAAGGAGAGGTCTTAAAATGCTTTCCTCTATCTCAGTCCTCCATGACCCTGTAACCAAACAGATTGAATTTTAGCAAAAGAAAGCATCAGGAATTTGAAGTATGTACATACAGGTCCTCCATTTCAGAGTAAATCAGCAGTGATTGCCACCAGCAAGGAATGTTGGTTGGTGAGGCTGTACTGGTGTACACCTGCAGAGGAGACAAGCTGAGACATCTAGAACTTTAGTTCAGGCTTAGAGCACTGTTCTGATGTATCTGTTAAGAATGAATCCCATTCATTCTTAGGGAGGGAGCTTGTAACAGTAAAAGGTTTAGATCAGACCTCTTCAATGTCTACTAACTTGCTTGTCTTCTGAATTTATTCCCCTGGCTATTCATATCTCAATAGCTACTTGTACTGAAAAATATCAATATTTACATTGGGATATGTTGTCCAGTGGTTGATTATTTTTTGTGGTTTGTGCTTGAGCTGAGGTTCAAGGTAACGAGGGGTTTTCCCTCTCTCTTACTTACTCACCTCCTGCTCATGGTGGGGGGAGGTTTAGATGGTTTCAGCTAAAAAAAGCCCCAAACGAAAACAAAACCCTAACCAGCTTTTGATGAATAAGTTTTAGAAGATTTTGGCAATAGCTTATGAAGTGCACAGTACTTAGATTGTTCTTTCCAGAGTACTCTGTCTCCAAAATAATCCTAGTTCTGACCTTCCAGACAACGTTCCACACCAGTGGCAGGAAGGTGTCAGATCAACAATCTCTGCCAGCCTGTGCAGCCAGGCTGTGAGACCTGGCAGCAGCAGGGATGTCCTTTGAGAACCATCTCAATACATATGGCAGGCTGGACACAGATCCACGGTGAGAAGTGGAGGTCTCTGGACTGTAGACCCTAAATGGCAATCCTTGATCGTGTGTAAAGGCTGGCTTAGGGCAGCCTATTAAACGGAATTGCCATCCTGTTAGTTCAAGCCAGGGAATACTTTTCCCTGCCATTCCGTCAGCCTTTCTTTTCAGGTCACTTATTTTTGTGTATCGCCTTCCTTTTTCCCTCTGTGTGCATCTCATATTTGGAGATGGGAATTTCTAAAGAGCTCCTGCTCTGTTGTGGTCTGTATGTGCAGAGCACAGCACTGCAGAGCCCAAGCCTACTGAGGAGTCCCAAGTAGCAGCTTTATCTTACTGAGCAGTTCCAGGCAGCTGCTTTTTCCTGTGTCTGTCCGGGTGTACCACTGATATGTGGCCCTTCCCTGGCCCTATGAGGTGTGGGAATCTCTTGTTTCAGACTGACTTAACTTCTTTTCATGATGGACATGGTTCCCATGCCCACGCATCAACACCTTTTGAAACTAGCCTTGTATTTACCAGGATTAATCCACATGTATGCTGTCTTATTTGCTTGTTGAAATTATGTACTTAAATTCTTAGATCGCCTAAATTAATCTCTGTATCACGGGATGACAGATCGATAACAAGACCATATTTAAATGTTATTTCATTATCTTGGCTAAGCAGTCATTCCAGAGAAGCATTAATGAGTTACATGACGCCAAATGTTACATGAATGAAATTCTCTTTCCATTTGCTGACATGGCTACATATTTAGCTATCACAGTCTCTAAGAGACAGGCAACATATAGGTCAAATCTTCTTAAATCCCCTAGTGAAAACAGTGGATGAGCACCCTATCTAAAGTAAAGAATGTCCCACTATTTTCCCGAGGCATTGTTTTTGTTCTTTATAGCTTTTTTGTTTAACCAATATAAAACAAAGCTGATACAGGCTGATCTTGCACAGCTTACTGGATGAATCTTATTTCTGTGGAATTGAATAGCTTCATTATATTTTTCATGTTTGTCAAAGTGTCTTTCTTTAGCTCCCACAGTCATATGAAATTTCATCTCTAGTTATTTTACAAAACATCCTGCTTTTCTGGATGTAAAAAAAATTATAGCACAGCTTGATACCCTTGAACTCTGCTAGCTCAAAGCTCAAAACAAAATTAATTAAAAATTATTTTTGCACTTAATCGCAGTTTTTAAGACTCACATAATACAGTTTTAGGCTTATAAATTCCTGACTCATGATTTTAGCATGTTTGATTTGCCAGCAATAAGGTTGGTGCTGAAAATGAATTCTAGTTCTGGGAAATAATTTTGAGTCCTCAGAAACTATTGTCCCAGAAACCCAGAAAACTTTCAAAGATTGGAAATAAAGCTCTTTATAAAAATACTTTAATTTGACTAAATCAGCAAGTTCTGAGAAAAAATGATTTATTGGGGTGCTTCTGGTGGGTTCTACTTTGTGGTACTACTCTTGACTTGAAATTCATAATTTTCTTTCTGGAACATCAGTCACTTTAGGAAATATCTTTCACACCTTCTTTATTAATCTTCCCATTTTTGCAAGATGTTGCTTCTCCTTTCTGTGGAGCTTACTGTGTGTGGAGTAAAGAGGGTGTTTGCCTCACCACTGGTATCCACACTACTGCCACAGAAACTCAAGGACAGCATTGCCATTGATATCAATGATACCTGGTTGTAAATGAGAAAGTTTGTTGTCCTCACTGTCTGCTTGCTTCGTTTGTTGTGCTGGCAGAAATTATTCCATTGCTTGTCACCAGCAGGAAGGAATTAGTTTTTAGAGATCTTTTCAAGCTAGACTGTTTTCCAAACAGGGGAGAGAGAGGAAAATTAGGTAAGAGGGAAAAAACGAGTGGGGCAGGGATTTCCTCTTTCCTGTTTTAGCTATGACATAGAACAAAGCAGAATCCCTTGTCAGTGTATCTCAGGTGCAAATATTTGTTGTTATGGGAGAACAGTGAATGTAGGGGGTGGCACCTGTGACCTGGCCTGACCTAATGGTAGCACACTGAGTCACGGGAATGGGACACACATACTGAATGTGCCAGTACTGCTGGAAGTTTGTTTACAAAGGAAACAGAAAGAAACAACCCACAGGTTGTTTCAGAGAAACTAAGGTGGAGACTTTTGGAAGATGTCTTTGAGGTGGTGGTTTGTACACATGCAGATTAGGACTCCTGGTTTAATCTTATTTTTTAGCCGTGTTGAGGAGGTTGCAGATTCTTTCTAACCCAAATGGAAAATGTTCTTGGTACTCTCAGCATGGCTTTTATTGCCTTTTGTCCACATTGTGGCAAATTATTGCACGGTAATAAAACAAGTGTACGAAAATACCACAGACATCCCAGTCAAGGAATTTCACAACTTGGAGACTGTATCAGAGGTTTTTGTAGTTCTATATTAGAATGTAGGCAAAGCGGATAACTCAGTAAGGTTTCTTATCTCCGGTTTCTATTCTTTCTTCCTAGAAATCCTGTAACAGTGCTGGAAGGTTTCCCTCTTTCACTCCTGGGTAAATTATATGTTATATCATTGGGTTTCAGAAAGCAACATTAAGAAGGAGAAACCATCCTTATGTTTCTCCATTTTTTTTTGTGACCTAAGACTAATTTAAGATGGTAAATTGAAGTCAGTGCAAAAGTTGAAACATCATTTTGCAAACAAAATCTGATTTTCTCTACATGTTTATCTTTAATGCCTCTCAACACTGTGTCTTACCATCCTCTGTCTTTCCTCTTGGAAACTGAAGAGGTAAAAGCTAACTTGGTGTGGACTCTGTCCTCATTGCAGCAATTCTGTGGTTTTGTCCCACAGGATTTAGCTTGAAGTTCTTGGTTGCATCTCTTTTCCCCATTCATGCTGGTTCAATATCCTGTCCATTTAAAAATAAATAAATAAATAAGAAAAAACTTAAGTTTCTTCTTGCAGCATGCAAGCCAGATGTTTCTGAGATTGAAGAGGGGATTTTTAGTGGAGTTTGAGTGGAGTAGGTTCTGTCATCCCTCACAGTGCTTAGTAAGAACAAAAACATAACCAGAACATTGCAGTGCAGAAGGACCAGGCATTTTCTGTCTTGTATCTTCCAGCAGCATTCCCCCAAACTTCCTCAGCTTGTTCCTTTTCTTCATATGCTGTTGTTTTAGTTAGTGTGGCAGGGCCACCTTCTGCAAGAGAATAAACTGTTGACTGTGGCAAAAGGAGAATGTGAGATATTGCTCCTTTGAATAGCACAACTAGTTCCCCTCTTGTAGCGAGAAAGCAGGAATAGAGTGGTCCAAATTCCTTCTTTCTTTTGAAAGATGAGAATCTCCAGATGTGCACAGGAAAAATTGCCACTGAGCTCTGTAAGTTCAGGGATTGTTGTTGCCCTTAAGAAGGAGATAGAGGAATAGGATATATCCCCTTGACTCTCTCATTTACCTCTTGCCTTCATCTTTCAAGCCCTTCTCATGTATTTTCAGGGCACCCGTGGTGTTAGTCTTCCAAGATATGTCTCAATTGTATCTTTTGTTGCTAGCAGTCGTCTGAAAAGGGCAAATTTATTTCATGTGAGAACCTGAAGGTGAGAAAAATACTTCCATTTAACTTTCAAATAGCTGACATTTGTAATCTTAAAAAAACCCCTAAACTAAGTAAAAATATGTTAGAGTGAAATTATTCCTCTTCCAAGTGAGAAACGTAAGCGAGAAAATCCAAAAATATTAAATGAAGAATCATGACTACAGCTTAAGTTCTGTGGAAGAAATGCACATTCAATTGATGTAATGTTCTATCAGTAAAAACGTTGAAGCCGAAGGTCTCAACTGGTCTTTACAGCACATTCCCCTTTCCAACAGTCATTGAACTGAGGACCTCATAATGGCAGGATGTGGAGAGAGTGGGCATCAGCCATCTGCCTCAACCCACAAAACTATTCTTTGAACGACATTTAATTGTTAGAAGTGGTTCTTCTGAGATCATTTAATGGAACCTGATGGTCTGTCTGACCTGCTGAGAGCATAGGACTTTGGTAGCTGTACTTCTGGTTTGTTTTTTTAAGGAAATAGTTATTTTTGGTTCACAAATATGTTATCATCTTGACCTTTCCATCTGCCACTCATATGATCCCTCCAGTGGTCTACATTATTCATTACATTTCTTCACTTGGGCTGTCCAGCTTGTCTGAATATAGTATTCTGGTATTTTGAAGCACCTTGATGCAAGTTAAACCTTTACTTTGAGTGGATTTACTTTGAAATACTGAATGTTGAAGTCATCTTTAGCTGGAAACCTGCTGGACAGAAAGAGCAGGAATGAAGGGGGATGTCATCTTTCTTTACTGTTTAATTGCTGTCTTGATTACATTTCACTTGTGGATTGGGTTACATGACACCTCCAAACTGCACAAAAAAGTGATATAATTTCCACAACTCTATCATTTGAGATTAAAACTGAGATAAAATACTTAATTTTAGAGATTAGTGCCAAATCCATTTAGAATCTGGTTTTTTTATACTTATAATCATATGTTAATTGCCAAATTATCAGCATGACAACTGTGAGGGTGCCCTCTCATCTCCTTTAAAGCTGCAGCGGCAAATAAGTCAGCAAGGTTTGGAAATGCTCTTGCCTGGCTTTCCTGCAAGGGAAGACACAGAGGAACATTCCAGCTTTTATTGCTTTTTTTTTTCAAAGCACAAAAAGTACTAAATCTTCATGGAGTGCTATTCACTGATGGAAATGTCATAAGTATGCCATTTTGGAAATCTCTGACAAGTATCACATTTTGTCTTGCCTTTTCATGTTCTTTTGAATGCCATTTTAAGAGTCCAGTATGGGGAGAAACTCCTTACCTCTCAAATATTCATGGCATTGTTGAATAATGTTTATAGTGATTTTTGTGGGTATGACCCAGTATTTCTCTGAATCAGCTGGGTGACTGATTTTCCAGCTTCCACCAAGCTGTCCAGTTGTAGGAGGAATTCTGAAAGTGTCATTGTCTGAATCTAACTACAGCACATTGCACCACAGGTGTCTTGATGAGGGGCACTAGCTGCTTGATTTTCTCTAAATAACTGCAGACAGATGACCAGTGTTATCATTTGTACAGTAGTTGCATTCAGAGTGTTTCATCATGAACCACTGTGCAGTGCTCTACAGAACAAAAAAGCTCTTGGATTTTAACTCCAACAGCTAAAACCTTGTCTGTAGTGAAGGCTGTGACTGCAGCTTGTGTGTACACAGGTAAGTCAGCTTTCAGCTAGATAGTTTATTATCTGGGTAGCTCTTAATACAGTAGCTGAAACATAGGGACAGGGAAGTGACATCTCCAAGATTATTTGAAGTCCTAGAGTATGGGAAAACCCCTAAAACTTTGGAGTTCCTCTTTAATTCTCCACCTACCAGACTGCACGCACACTGTTTGTTAATTCTGCTAGAGTCCAGGTGATTCAGTGATAAACACAAGCCCAACTGCATCTGAATTATACTGCAGCTTTTGAGAGAGGTATTTCTGCTATGTGCTGTCCCATGGCTAGAAAATCCTGTTAGGTGCACACAATTAGCACTGCGGAACTTGTTGATCTGCAGCAATAGGCTTCTGGCATAATGATTTCCCGATAATTTGTGCATATCTGAAAATGGCAAGATACAGTAACATTCACCAGAGACAAAGAGAGTGATGTATATTGTGGGTGTTCTATCAGTCAATAATATCCTCACTGCTTGATGTGTCAAAAGAAGACAAAGGCTTGGCTTTCCCTGGGGTTTCTCATGTGGCAGAGGGAAATGCCTGGCAGTTTTACATGGACTTAGTTATACAGCAGTGGAAGCTGTGATCATGAGCTGGCTTCATCTGGTTTCAATCACTCACTTCTCTCTCTCTCACTCTCTCTGCTGAATGTTCTTATGTTCATGGAATATTTTTCCAACTGTGTTCCTTTGGCATTACCTTTTCAGCCCACAGCAGCAGGATTGCAGAAATAAAAGACATGCCTTCATGAATGTAGCTGTTGGAATCAATAAGTTGTTATCAACATTACAGTAGCTTTTATGGCTACCCTGGCAGCAAACTTGTTCTATTTTTCTTGCAGGGATGTGCGTCTTAACCTTTCCCAGCTCTAGCCTCAATGAAATTTAAAACAATCTGATCAGTATCTTTAGAATCTTTAGCTAGCTAATGTGATTCTGTCTTGCTGATGTGAAGTTAAAGGGTGTTTGAACAAAGAATGGAGTAGTGTTCTTTCAAGATATCACATTGTAACTTTGCTTTGGGGAAGACTTTTTTAAGCAAGTAAGTTACGGTGGAAAATAACCTCTCCTTTATCCTCCTTCTTGTCACCAAGAATTTAAGCAAATCTGTCCCTCATCCCATCCAGATAAAGTCATAAGCAGATTTCAGAATCACAGCGTGTGTCAGTAATCAAACAATATAGAGAGGAGGGGGCTGGTTTAGCTTTAGCAGTTTTGTGCTGGGATTATTAAAATGCATGGTGATGTGTTCCATGAATGAGAATATCAAAGCTCCTTTTTTATGGTAAGGAAGCAATGTCACATGTGAGAACACTAGAACCAAAAACTGCATTTTAAATAGAAACGTTTCCAATATAAAGGCAATTTAATCTGTATGTGTCTGCTGTGCGTTCCCTTCCTGACTCCAGTACATAAATGGGCTAAGTCTATCATTTTTAACTTATAAGCAGAAGAGAAAGATGATGTTGGTGCCTTCTGGAAGATCCAAAATGAAACCCATGCTCATTTCAAGAAAATTAAACGAGAACTTGAGTATGCAAGTATGTGTACATCTGTTCCTTTAGGTGAGGGTAGCTTCTATTCCTTTGAAGAAACTACATTCACGAGCTATTCCACATGGACTGACCACTGGGGAGAGCCAAAGATTTCCATCATGTTAATGGAGTTCTGCCAGCAAGATGCAAGGGACTTTTATTTGAATTGGCTAATTTTCCATGATGGACCACTAAATTGAGGAGGCTAAGAGCCTGAGGGAACAACAAATAATTCCAGTGCCTATCTCAGTGGTTTTAACAATAGCTTTCTCACTCTGGGTCGGTGGTTTAGAGCAGCTTTATGAGTATCTTTCATTACTTATGCCAGCCATGATGCAGAATATGATATCTTTAAGGTGTAAGCACCTCAGACTACCTGCTATTTTTGGTGATACTTGGTCAAAAGGACATATACAATTGAAAAAAATTCTAGCAAATTTGAATATTGCAAGCTAGATCAACAAAGACATTAGTCTTCAGAGTAACTGCACACTGCAAAACTAAGAATCCCCTGATAAGAACACCCTCATGGGTATCTACATGTTCAGATCTCAGCAGTATTGCAAAGGATATATCTGGAGGAATTTTCTGTTGAGAGGCCAAATCACAGCTTTTGTTCCAGGCCCTTAAATAGAAAGTTCCCTAATGCTAAGTTAGAAAAAAAATACAGTAGAAGATAGTGGGAATAAAATGAGTTGGAAACTATGATGGAAGTTGAAAGTAGTATCAGCTGCATGTGCATCCAAATAATGTCTGACAAAGGTGTCTTCCTAATATCAAACAACTCTTCTCTCTCACAGAGGGCAGGAGCATGTGGAGATCAGTGTCAAGTGGAATAAAACAGAACACCTTTTTTTTCTTTAAACACAGGTGGAAAAAGCATCATGCAGAACTTACTGAGCACAGGCCAAAAGCTGACTTTTTTCTACGGAACAGATATGTCAGCTTACTGAGCTTTTGTTGAAAAGACATGTACAAACACTTGTACCAACTGGAGTGTGTCATTGCTGGGGGTTAGTTTGGTTGATTAGCATCTCTTTTGCATCTCTAGTACTGAGAAACAGCTGTTTTGCAAAGCTGCACTCACAAAATTGTTTCTTCTTTTGGTCCTTACTGTCTTGCTTCCTCATTACCTGTTGTGCTAGCAAGTATTTGGGAATGTCTCAGGGTTCTTGTGTGTGAGTAAGCTGAACATATGTGTGATTCTTTCTGCTTAAGGCTGTCGGTTTTCTGTGAGCAGGCTGTGATTTACAGTAATCATGCTTTTTGGTCTCCAGCCTATAACCTACGGGAGCCAGCTGTTCTAATTAGGAAATGTGATCAATGTAAAAGAGGTTTTGGAACGGTTTATAGTTGAGATTTAAGAATCACGGATCACGTTAAAGAGAAAAATGAGGCACACTGTGAATTTATACGATCCGTGAGATGCACAGGAGTGAAGTTATGTCTGCAGTACGTTGCAGTCAGCTGGACTATGGTGCAGATCAGAGCCCAACAGCCTCACCTATCCACAGCACCTGGATGTGGAGAGCCTATAGCTCTGTTTACCAGGGTTCCCATGGGAGCCCAGACTGTGTGCAAATACTGATCTTTGTGAAAGGCAGTTTTAAGAGTCCCTTAGGAAGAGTACTGAGACATTGTCTGCTCTCACTGAACAATAAGAACAATAAGAACAGGTCTAGAACAGGTTTACCATGCCTGCTCCCCATTGCATGTGGGAGTTTGCACAGTGAGGCAAAAACCTCATTTGTAAACCCAAATTCTCTCTGGAGGGTTCTCTTTAAGTCAGAGAGAATAGTGTGTCTTTATGATCATTTCTTCCTTCTTTTGCCTGTCTAGAAACATTTCGTACAGAATGTTCCTTATGTGATGTGAGCAAAGCTGAACTTACTGAGGAGAAGTATGCTGCTTCCTGCTCCAAATAGCCCTACAAGTCTGATCTCTATGCTACTTAGACCAATAAAGCCAGCCACTTTCATCCTGTAGATGGGCAGTTTTGTCCTCACATTTTAAAGCTACCTGTAATTCCTGGGTCTAAACAAAAAAGCTTTCATTTTGATGGGAGTTTATCTCACATACTGCTCACTAACAGATAGAAGAGAGTGTTTGGTCACTTTGACAGCAGTTAAGTGTCAGCAGTAGTCTGTTACCATTAAAAGGTATCATTCCTCCTTTTTACTTGAGTTCATGAATATCAGCTCGAGATCATATTCACTAGGGGCTTTTTAGGCAATAAGTGAATAGAAACCTTGTAAAATGCATCTAAGACTGCAGGGTTAATTTTTAACCTGCTGTAGAATAAAGTGTTATAAAATCAATTTGGCCCAAACCTGCTTAAGTGGGTAATTAAGGTCATAATTAACCAAATGGTTTCTGAAACCTTTGCAGCAATAGATCATTACACTTCTCTTCCAGCACAATGCAAGAAGACAGGCTCCAGCTAAAGCTTTCATCTGGCTATCAATCATCATTACACTGTAAACTGCCAGGGCGAGAGAGGGCAAAGCTTTGAATTCAGAGCTGATGGAAGTTCTATGACCTGGGGGCTTTCTTAAGTTAAAGGCTAATTAACCATAAAAGAGTCAAAGGTCTGCAAGTCTAACACATTAAACGATGTGCCTGCCTCCTTAGATTCTATTGTATCAGCAAATGTTAATTCCGTTAAGTGTGAACATATCTAAGGCAATCATTGCCTTCTCCCACTCCTCCTGCCTCCTTAATTTTATATCTTGGGATTTCACCATCTATGGGAAGTTAGGTGGAGCTTGGGAAATGTGCTTCTGCTGGAGAAAGTTCTGAGCAATGCAGGCTACATCTGGAAGAGGGATTCCTGACATTCCTGTTTGTGAATCAGCTTGGCCAAGTTAATCACATTAGCTTCAGAGAGTATATTTAGTTATCGTAGTCCAGAAAAAACAAGCTCATAGTCTAAACAAGTGTGTTTGAGATTTCATAGACTGTGTGAGGCAGCTGTAAAACCACATGAATCTGTATAATACATCTATGGATAGCAGTGTAAAATGATAGAGAGATACAGATAAAAACTGAAATTTAAAGGTAGCAATAGAATGGTATGGATCAATGAAAGTAGTGGTCAGACAGATCTACATTTTGGAGAGTTTAAATGCCTTCTAAATTTTGGGGTTTTTCTTTAGCTAAATATTTTAGCCAGATAGGGATAAAATGGTTATCACACAATACCTGCTTTTGGGGCCTCATTCAACTTGAACTCAGAATTTATTCATGAATGCTCAGGAAATGTTTAATCAGATGAAATATGGTATCAAACCATATATTAAAACTCAGCAGATGAGTATTTGCCGTTGTTATAATTACGTTGCTCAAGTACCCACACACCCCTGCCCCTTTATTCTGGTGCTTCACTTACATTGCAACAGTTCATGGAGCCAATCTCAGACCAGAACTAAAACAGGGTTAAAAGTTTTCAATTTCATCCAGTACATTTCTGTGATGGAGTGGGTAATGCTGCAGGGAAAGAAAAAGAGCAGGTGCAGGGGAGGGCAGGAACCTCTTAGGTCAGCTTTGGCACCAGACAAACCGTTTATCTGAGAATATCTGAGTCTCTCATTGATTTGCCATTAGCGTTTAGCAAGTTCAAGTTCCTGAGGTTGCAGTTCCATTTTACAAATCCTTTCACAGCTGAGTGTAAGGGGTTCCTGTTCCTGTCCCTGCCAAGTCTGCCTACATCCGTCAGCTGCTTATTCTTGCCACCTGCTAGACACCACAGCCCTTGGGTCATACCAGTGAAATTGTCTGTGTAACTGTGATCTAAAGCAATATAAAAAAAGACTGGTTTAAAAGAGCAAAAAATGCAAAATCTATGGTCTTTCCTCCCAAAAATGGGATAAAAGAACCTCGTATCACTCCAGGTATATTTGCTTTGCTAGATTTTTCCCTTGTGAGAGTGAGAGGGGAAAATATTTCATTAATGTTACATAACACAGGATTGTCACCATATGCAAGTACAAGGTCCTTCACTGTCTTCTGCTTTGATCACTTTAGGGTATTTCAGCCTGTGAAACAAGTTTTGTGATTCACACAGTGAATTTAGGAGTATCCTAAACAGCTAGCTTTAGATGAGGGCGAGTATATTATAGATGAAGCACATCATTTTGCCAACAATGCTGACTTTTTAAATTGCTGATTATAGCGAATACATGCACTATCATAAATTTCAGCAGTATGCAGCCTGACTACTACAGCTGAATTCAGACTACATTACTAATGAGACTGTAGAGATGAAGACATAATGATAAAACAGGCATAGTTTTCAGGGAGAAATACTATCTTTGATTAGTTTCAGAGAGTTAAGAAAATGGACAAGTTCAGAATTCCATTTTCTTTATCAAACCTTTATACCGGCCATCACACTATGTTATGACACAACAATTTCACAAAGTGTAAAGGCTGTTAGCTCTTGGTTTGAGTTTTTGTTGGAAAGATCCTTCCTGTGTTAGGAAAAAATGTTGATGTGTTAGAGGCCAGAGTTTTATGGGCATTGGGCTTCTACAGGTAATGTTTCTGGAGGAGACCTAAAATTATATCCTGACCATTTAGTGTCAATTAAAAATGCCTTAATACCATTTTCAGGAATGATAGTGCTCAGATTTTCCTTCTGTTCCCCAGTGGCTTACCACACTGTAGCTTTGGTCAAAAGAGTTACTCCTTTTTTGCTATCTCCCAAAGTGAATGTATTATCCACCTCTTTCTGATGGGATTGTTAATCTCTTTGGTAAGAAGAGTGTTCTCATACAGCATGCTTGGCTTTCTCCAAAGCTTTTGACTTAGTACTGATAGGATTTGGCTGCATTTCAGGGAAGGCATTTTTGTAATGTGGGAGTTTGTGGGAGTAATGTGTGATCACCTGGTCCAATCCAGTCCTAGTCTTATGATGCTCAAAAGAGAGCACCCAGTATAGTGCTTGGATGATCCCTCCTCAGTCATGTATCTTTCCTTCCACAAGACACAGAAGGAGACCAGATCTAAAGGATCCTTTTGGACCAGTCAGTATTGTTTGAATTAAAAGGCTGTATTAAAAGTTGTATCACAAATAAATCTCATTTCTTTGTTAAGTCATGCTGGGAGGGATCTCCAGAGACTGCTTTTTGCTCCAATATAATTTTGTATTTTCTTCAGCAAACGAAATAATAAAATAGAGTTTTGAATTATATTTTTGTAATAAAGATTAATGAAACAGTAAATAATGAAGAAAGTAAGATTCTATCGTGGAGTGACTGTAATCATCTGAGCATGTTGTCTTCCAACAAATAGAGTTTTAAGACTGCTGACTAAGAAGGTAAGGTATTCCCACATGCTGTGAGACTCTGTCTTGAAAATTCAGAGGACTGAGATGTTGTTGTAAATAACCATCCCAGCAAGAGCTCTTACTGCCCCTATTCCAAGAAGAATATGTAAGAAAGACATTACTGGGAGATAAGCTTAGATGTGAAGTTTGAGAGTTGCAATGCTCAGATATGTAAGGGAAAATGCCATTTCCTCTGCCTGTTTGTTTTTAGACGCCCTAAGTAATATGAAATATCAGATTAGATGATCTAATAACTTCTTTAGGACTCATGTCCAGTGAAACCTGTGAAACAGCTGCTGCTTCCCCTTCACCACTTATATATGTAAGATTGTAGAGCTGCATTCTAACTCTAGCATGATGGCACTGTGACCCAACCGGCTCCAAAGCAGCCACACTGGTGTCAGCCTGAAATAATGCAGTTGTAGTTGCAGCTTGTACAGAATTTTTGGGATACCTCAAGATAAAAGGCGCTCTACAAATGTAGGTCACTTTTATTAAATGCCTTGCAAATCATTTATAATGCCTTTAAGTATCAGAACAGCCATACCACATCAATAATCCCTGCACATGTGTTTACTTTATTTTAGAGTTTGCCACAGTTCACTATAAAGGGCTTAGATATATTCAGTAATTCAGTTATAATGAAATGTGCAAGCCTGCAATAAACATACGTGTTACAACTGGCCTCTGATGTAAATGCTTTGCCAATTATATGTACATTAGTGATGACTGGAGCAGGCTTGTAAATACTCTTTGTAATTCTTTGGTCTCTATTCTCCCATCCCTTACATAAGCTTTATAGAGGTGTGTAATTCTAGATTCCCAAATTTTAAGGCCCGGAGGGACCATTAGGTCATCTGGCCTGTTGGTGCTACAGGCCAGAGAACCTCATCTGATTGCTTGAGCAATGAGTCCAAGAACCTTTTTGTTTGACTAAAGCAGATCTTCCACTCTGCATGTCTGCATGAAGACCTTGAGACATTAAAAACTAATTAGTGGCCTCAGAGCTTTACTCCAGTTGGTAAACATCACAGTGTGTATCTGCTTCTTCCCCTACTGTATCCTACATTACATCTGAACAGAGTGGAAGATCCAGTGAGGAAAGCATCACATTAGTTTTGAACCTCAGCTGAGATTGTTTCAGACTCTAACCTTTGTGAAGTTTTAGGGGAAAAACAAGCTTGAATTAATTCTTGCTAACCCTTTTTTTCAACAGACCTCCAGATGTTCTTTCCATTTTCTTTCTCATAATGGATAAATTCTTTTCAGAGAAGCTGTGTGAGAGCCATATGCCATTTCAAATTCATTTTCAGCCTTTGAGTACATTACTGAAAGAACTTCTGTCAGAATTTTAAGGCTTATACATCCAGAAGAGATGCCAGATTTTCAAAGACTGGGAACCTCTTTAGGTATATTGATGAAATCAATACAGATTTGAAGAATCTGAGTGGGCATAAAGGCTGGTAAATAGGAGCTGAAGAGCTTGAAAAATCCTTTCACTTTGTGTGGATTTATCTTTTGAAAAATACATCTTTATTCTGATATATATGGTGTTTGGCAATTCTTTGTACTCACTAGATACCAGACTCACTAAAAAATTGTAAAGGTCCTCCTTTCCACCCACCACCCAAACCATAGGTTTCTCACAGTCATGATGTTTATATCTTTGGATACCTCACCTGATTGCTGGCACAAGTCTTTTTACTCTTCTTGGGTCTATTCACCACTGTCAGAAAGCCTACAGTTTTCCACCAGTATGGTTTTATCATCTGCCAAATTCACGGATGCTTTCATTATGTGCGGTGGAGGAGGAAGAAGATGGGGAGTCTGGATCTAAATGTGGTTTCATATTTTGGGAAATCTTATTTTTACTCAGATTGATTTTGCAGTCTGAGGAGAAGTAAAAATACAGCCTGTATGTGAGAGCCAGGCAGAGGAACAAGTGGCAGGCAGAAGGCATTCAGCTGGTAGATGGTTCCTTGGAGTTTTGTGCCAGAGCAAGGCACAGTAACGGGGAACTGCAATCTGATAATTAGAGCAGAAACTGGTCATGGCTGAGAAGCCATAATAATTATCTTAATGAAAGCAAAAACGCAGGAGAGCTCTGTATTCTCTTGACAGATATGGATCAGACCTATTTCTACAGGGAAACATTGAAATCTCTTTAGAATAAAAAATGCAAAATTGAGACATTGTGCATTTTTGATTGCTCTATTAGCACAAAATAAAAATGCACCTAAACTTAGTGCTTTTATTATCACACTTAAGAACATTAACTTGCTGAAGGTAAAGTGCTTTGAGAAGGAAAACATACTTCCTCACAGGGGTTGCTTCCCATATTTGGAGTATGACTGTTTAAATTGTAGCTCAGCAGAAATATTTTGATTCTGTGGGGCACCAGCAGCTCAGCAACAGTGCTGCCTTTCACATCCAGTTCTTAAGCGTAACAGATCATTTAGACCCTGGGCTGGCTAGGCTCACATAAACCAGGTTTACAAAGAGTTATAAAAGCTTGGCTTTCCTCCTTCCTCCCCCCCCACATTCCAGTTTTTCCCCTTATAATTTTACCACAAGGCAATACAGTCAAGCTTTTCTTGGATCATAAAAATGTAGATCAATAAATATCAGTTGCAGAATGGGAATCTACGCACAGACATGTGCTAGAAGGATGAAATAGTTATGTTAGTTTAAAGGCACTTCAAAGTTTGTTTTGTTTTATATTTTCAGAGCAAAATGCCTGTGATATAGGTACCAAGCTGAAGTTGGAAAGGAAGAAGAAAGTTCTTTCTGAAAAAGCAGCATTGCTGAAATGTGCTGTGGAGACTCACATTGTTTTTCAGCTCTAGAGGCATGTAATGTAAGCAAAATGTCATTATCTCTGTCTGGATAAGGGTACTGTATATTATAGAATAACCTAGTTTTAGCTGTGATCACATAGTTATTGTCTATAGATAGATGCAAAGCCTCCTATGGGAACAAGATGTTTGGTTCAACAACAGACTGTCAAAATCATTAAGGCAATTTTTTTGTACTGCTTAGTCTGTGAGTCAGCCTCCACCTGAGACCTTGTCCTCTCCTCCACTCACAGCCCTCTCGCAAGAGATAAATGAATTTGTTACTCTCAAGTGAGAATTAGACTGATATTCAACCATGTGCAGAACAATACTAAAGGATTAAGAATATTTAGCAGAAGTTGTATGGGACCATTTCCCAACATTTATGCCAGCCCCGAGTTTTCACCTTCCTACCTCCTCTCAAACACAGGAACTAGTTCAGTGAGTTTTAGATCGACTGTGTTCCATGTAGTGTATGGAGCAACTCAGCTGAAGTCATGATTCTGTCACTTAACTGACCATCATGGTATTCCAGGATAGAATTCCCAAAGAGTTACACTTTCTCAACAATAGATTTAGATCTCTGCATGGAAATTCCTGGGAAAGGCCAGCATAGCTGCTTGTCCTTTTGACTGTATGATGATGGAGGAATTGCAGCAATATGACCAAAGGCAGAGACTGCAGGGCATTGCACTTTTGCAATTACAGTTAACTCCTGTGAAGTGTAAAAGGTTAGACTGGCATTATATAGAAGTATGCTGAATCAGCAATGATGATGGCAGCCTATGAAGCTTGGTAAGCAGAGAAAAGTAAGCACATAGCTTGGGATGAGCTGTTGTAAAGGCAATCGTTTTCTGTATGAAAAAGTGTTAATTTCATAATGGTTTCCTTTGAAAGAAACAAAGTCAAGATATAGCCGATAGGAATCGTGACAATGAAATTTTACTTGGCCACCTCCTGCAGGCCTGTTGCATGAGTCTAAGCAATCACCTTCCTTCTATGTGCTGCCATGTCTTAATTTATAAGCTGAGAAATACAAACTCCTAGGTGTTGTTTTTAATTTCTTTAAAGTTAGAAGCAATCATTGTTTTTATCTTGCCCAATTTCCTACATAAAGAAACCATAGAATTCCAGCTCCAAATTATCACTCTTACAAAGTACTGTGCAATCCCTGGCCAGCTGCAGCTGTATTCATGATGAAGTGAGCGGGCTGCACACTGATCCAGCTTCTTTTCATTCGCAGGGCAAGGAGCGACACACCATGTATGCTTGGACAGAAAGGGGTGAGTGGTTTCTTTTAGATTTCCTGATATATCTCTCCCACAAAGTATGATACACTAAATTAATCATATAACTTTTCATACAGAAAGCAACATCTCTTTTATCAGGAATAAACTTTTAATGAAAAGGCTTTTTTCACTAATTAACATGCTTTAGTCATATAAAAATGTCATCAAAAAAGTATTTTCTCCCTTCTTTATTAGCCTCAATGTGAGTAAAAGTACTTTTGGTTTAACTTAAATAATACATACATAGTCATGTAAGATCTGTATTTATATGCAGACTTTCATGGCTTTCTATGTGCACAGTCATATGTATCTGTAGTAGAGTACCAGATCAAGTCAATCAGAGATAATGTTTCTTTGTCTCTCTCTCTCTCTCACACACACACATTTTCAAACCCAAAAGTTTAGCACTGCACTGTGCAACTCAGCAAGACAGACCTCATCCTAATCAAGGCCAAATTGGCTCTTTAGAGCCCAGCTCTGATGATTTGCATGAGGCCTTCCATGTACAGATACCAGAATGTGGGTGTATAAATTAACTCTTAGTGTTAACTCTGTGCAGCCAGAGAAGGTGCTTTCAATAAAACTGCTGATTCTGTCACGGTACTAGTGACCCTTGGTACATTAATGTCAAGTTCCCCACATTCTATGGCACAGTACCTTGAAGCAGAATTGAGAAATCTGGCTTTCAGCTCCATAGGCATATGTCAATCTGTTGTTAATAGAGAAGTCAACATCTAGAGGTTGCTAAATCTTATGTTGGGGTACCTTGCTTTTTGATTAAGTCCAAAAGATGCCTTTGATTTGAAAAGTTTCCAACTCAGCATGATTTACAAAACAATTTAAGCATTGTTGTTCTTCTGATACATGACAATTTGAATAAAGGACTTCTGAAGAAAGGGGTGCTTAAATTAATTTGAAAATCATATTAGATCCAGCTCCTCTTTTTCCTCTTTATGTTCTGCTTACGCAACAGAGCAGGCACACAGACTTTGTTAGTGTTTTCAGATCCTGTGAGGAGTACTCATCATGTATAGGCCCAGTGCAAACCCCCCTGAACCTCATTTCTGTGGTCCCCACTGTAGAGAATGTAGCAACAGTGAGGAGACTCAGACCCAGCACAGAGGAGTCTGAGCAACAGAAATTTGCTGGAGACTACCAAATGCCTGTCCTGGCAGCTAGTAGACTGATTTGTCTTGAGTTTGGTCCAAACACAGGTTGGTAGATTGCAGCTACACCCAGTTAGAAGCATCAAATTTGCTTATAAATCGAGGACCTCCAAGAATTTTCCAAATGTTAGTCAGTTAAGCATTGTACCTTGTACTTACCTATAATGAAAATAAATATCAATGAATATATTCTAAAAATAGGCAGATTTGAATTCCTTGAAACTGCTTTGGAAATCTAGGATCAAGCACTACCAGAGCTGAGGTGAGACCTTGAGATTTGTGACAATATGCTGCAGGTATTGGCTGTTTTACATCTTTGCTAGAATCCAATAGCAGCAATATGAGAGGCACTACGTCAAACTCTGAGGCAGCCTCTGAGTAACTGCTTTGTTTTTCTCTAGCTGCATCTGTGAAAAGCATATGCTTGTTCTCTCCATCAGATAAAAACAACGGAATGGGATTAGAGTATTGTATTTTTCATCTCTGTTAGGCAATATAGTACTTGGTAAAAGACATGGAAAAAAATAAAAAGGACACCACGAACATGAAAAGCATGCTTGAGTCTGGCAGCATAAGTCCCAAAATACAAGGGAATTTGTGCAAAGCATGGTCTGTTTATACAAGTTAGCAACTAGAAGAGCTGCTGTAGAGAGATTTGCAAGGAGCGGTTCTGACTCTGGGCAAGACAGATGTAGTTGCTTTGCCTTGTTCACATCTGACTTGAGATACAGTGGGAAGGATAATCTGCATGAATTCTGTACTGAGATGTATAAAATGCTCAGGAGCTTCTACCAGCTGAAATCAGTGTAAGTAACTGGGGGAAAGATAATTTGAGAGAGCACAGACAGGTCAAAGGTTGAAAACTCACATTTTTGCCCTTTGTATTCTGGTGCTGTTGTTACTGACAGAATAATAGATGCTGCATGAAAGCTCAGATGGCAATAGCACAGATTGAGTGTCCTCCATATTTTCAAAAGACAATCTTTAGAAATGTCATTACCCTATATCAGACTTCCCAGACTTTTTTTTGCAAGCAATATGTCTATTTATACAAGCACACACCTGCAATCCATGAAGCTATTTTGCTTGAAAAAGTCCTCATTAATTATAAATTGGCCTAGTTCCATTGACCAATTTATAGCATGTAAGGCTATATTATTTAAATGAAGATCTTTAAATTAAGATAATTTAAATTAAGATAGAAATTAAGATTGATCCAAAGAAAAAATTGATTCAGCTGGTCGAAATATATTTCCAACAGTTTAGTGAATCACAGGTTTGGGAATTGCTATGGACATTACTAAGAAAAATGCCTGGCTTGTGATATGGATTTAAAGTAGCTGGTTTGTATTTAGTGAAATACAAAAATTTAGCAAGTGCATTTAAGTCAGGAAACATAACCCAAACAGAGATTATTTACATAGAATTTTCAATGAATATTTTTTCAGAAGTGTGCATTTCAGAGGTAAATATATAATCAGCAATTTCAGAAACAGAGATATAGCCACGTTTTTTGTGTTTTAATTCACTGAGTAGCACTTTCCGAGTCAATTCTGCTGCGTTTACTGTTGTGAATTAAAACCACCAAATTTTAAGAATGTTGAGTATGAAAACTGGATATGGGTAAGCTGGGACCCAAACCCAGAAAAATTACTTAATTTTAATGACATGTCAGTTCACTGCCTGGCATCAAAATAGTTCGGTGATGAAACTGTTGGAATACTGTGGCTTTCTCTTTTCATCTTTTAATATGTCTGTATTTGTTTGCCGATGTCATGCTATATTACAGTAGCACTGTAGGAGCCACAGTTAAAACTCAGTCCCTAGTGATAAGTAAGTGTTTTATCTTTTAGAAAATCATAAAAGCAGTCAATGCTCTGCAGAGCTTACTGTCTATAACCCCAGTTGTACAGCCTGTGGTAACCTCCAACATGCCACTGACATCACTGGGAAAATTGAAAGTGTGTTAGTTCTCATTGCAGTCCATCTTACCTAACCTCTTATGTAACTAAAACAGAGAGGCCATGTATTTTGCTGAGTAGAGACAGCAGGCTGAATTGGGACCCCAGAGATGCTGACATGGATCAGTTGTTCAGGATTGTACCAAGCCATTTTCCTGCCCCATCATGATCAAGTAACTTTCTTGTGGCAACCACAGTAATTCCCTGCAGGGGGGAGGGATATTAAGAAAGTATGTTTTGAGTCTCTTAATGTAATTTAGCAGCAGGAAACTAGGAAGGAGTGCCAGAACCATGTGAATAGCCAGTTCTTTGTGCAGCACTTGCAAATGCTCCACCTAGGCCATAGCAGGGCAATTGCTGCTTGGTATGAATTTATTACCAAGAAGTGTTTGTCTACAAGTACGTTCCACACCTGATTTAAGGCTTTTCATTTACTCGTGACTTATGTAATAGTAAATTTACAGTTTAAATGTGGTTAATGAAAATTAGTATTTTATTCACTGGAAACAATTTCATGCCAAAAATGTTTCTCCCCGCAAGGCCAAGTAAATCTGTTAGGTGACAGTGTTGTCAACACCTCTTAGCACTGAATGTAGTACATAGCACTTTTTTGCACTTGAGTACTGTGGAAGAGTTGTTGTTGTAGTTCTGTGGTAATCCAGCCATGAAAACATTTCACTGTAATAAATATTCACTTAAGCCAAGTCCGTAAGGATTAAAAATAACTACTTAAGCATAGTGGAGAGATGGTATCTGTATTGAAGAACTTGTGTTAAGGGAATGATCTAGACTGATGATATTCGAAGAGAGCAAAAATGATCTGTATCAGGTCATGCTGATACATGCATGATGATTCAGTGGCTGTTTCATTCCATAGTGAGAGTAAGCCATTTAATCGTGTTGTTTCTTCCCTCTATCATATTGGTTACATGAATATATTAACAATGTATTTTGGTACAGAAAATTAATGAAGTAGGTTGGTTGCAAGTACCCAATAATGCATAGTTAAGAAAAAACCCTACTACCAAAACAACAACAAACCCCTCAGTCCTCACTTGTGCACTTAAAAAATAGTTAAAAAATCAAGATAAATTTACCCATCTGTTCACTTCCAATAAAAAACATCAGGGATGAATTTGACCCCCTTTTATTCAATTTGTCTTCAATTTGCTAAGCTCATTAATTTTCTCTTGTTTTACTCTCTGTTAACTGAGAAACAGCAGCCTCTTTGCAATAGGCATTAGAAGCAGGAAATGTCAGGGTATGTTTCTAATTTCCAGAGTTTCTTTCCCTCTTTCTGCAGTTCCAGTTCTTGAGGAAGCACAAAGGGGTTCATGAGGTGCCGCTAGAGAAACAGAAAAGAATATCAAGGTCAGGGTGAAAACCACACATGAAGCAGGAAGAGATGCTTGCAGTTAGGTTCATGACCTTTGTAATTTTTTCTCATTGTCCAGGAGAGGGAGGGAGGGGGTCAGAGAAGGAGAGATAGGAAGTTAACATTAAAGCAGATGTATGCATAACCCCTATTAGAAAACACCAGAGAGTTAGGAATCTCATGCCAAAGCTGCTAAAAATTGTAGGGTTCTTACTGCTGAACATCTGGGAAAAGCAGATGCGTGTCTGGCCTTTGTTCCCAAACAGCTATGGAAGTTCCAACAGGTAGATGTCAAAGCCCAGGTTTCAGAAAAAGAACTGAATAATAGAAAATAATTGAAATGTGTTTAGTTTTTTAAAAAAAAAAAAAAACCAACACTTAAAGTAAAACAATACACTTTATAGCTGGAAAACTGAAGTTTTTACCAAATATAGCAATTTAAGATGTTAATAGAACCTGGCTTTAATGAATCTTGAAATTCTCATTAAGACAGAATCAGAGAATTATTTAGGTTGGAAAATACCTTTAAGACAGTTCTGTGTTCTGACTTGGATGTAGTGATGTACATGTTCTGCTCCACAAATACACAAATGGAAAACTGTGACCATGTCAGAGTGCCAGTCAATTTCATCTGTGCTTGCTGAAGTCTCAAGCATTTTGGTTTAGGCACATTCCCAAAGAACACAGAATCCTTCTTTGCAGTGCCTTGGGGAACAGTTTTAGTGCATCACGCAAACTAAGGGGATAAAAATCTGATACAAAAATCAAGCACAGTCTTTGCCTGTTTCATTACATATGGAACTGCATAACATTTTTAAATACTCTTAAGACAAGGCTATAAAACTCAGTGATCACTGCAACCAAAAGATGCCTGTAGAACATAAAGCTTCTGATGGTTTTCTGTGAGGTTGGAAAGAATAAGTCTTTTTGAGTGGCACACCAGAAAAGTTGCTACACTAGGTGTGTAGGTGATCTTCCCCACCTCCATATTAAAACTGCCCATCACACGGTCTCCTGAGTTATACTCTGAGCCACACCTCTAGTAAAAGTAAAAAATGCTAAGAAGCTACAAACCAGACTTCAGCCAAGTATAAAACTTAACACTGTGAATTGCAGCAACTTGATTTTTCCAACCACAGTCAGCAGAAGAGAAGTATGTAAAACGATGAGTGGAAAGAATAGTTAAAGTACTGGTGTTCTGACTGTGAGGGGCTATTCACCTACCAGCTTATTCTGTATGCAGTTAAGACACTCCAGAATTTAGATGTCATTTGAGACTATCTATGATATTCTCTGGTGTTTTGCACAAACAAAAGTGTTTAAAATTTGTTTCTAAGATTTTAAACTTTGTAGTATCCAAGACAGTGACTCTTCTGTGTGTCAGGGAGCTCACAATAGTAATCTATTGAGAGAAGAAACAGAGTTCCTGGGAATTCCAGTTTATGTCTGGATGGGATGCTATTTGTATCTGTGGGGAGTCAGGCAATTTGACCAGGCTTTATTTGCCTTTCTTCTATGTGACATTGAAGGGATATTAGTGAAAAGCAATTAAATTTCTTGTATACCAATGATAAGACATTATTGTCTCTACTGGATGATTAGAAGCTGTAAGAATATCACCAAATGTGCCTGCAATTCATACTTACCAAGACTATTTGAAGTTTGGTGTGATTGGATGCTTGGAAACAGGAAAAAAATTGTTTTATTGAAGGAAAATAAAATAAAATAAAATAAAATAAAATAAAATAAAATAAAATAAAATAAAATAAAATAAAATACAGATAAAACCTAACAAGTTTTGTTTTCGTAAGCACTCTTGAAGGTAATGATTCTGTTTGAGATATTGCTGAGCTTTCTGTGGGGAACTAGTGTCAGATCAGCTTTTCTAAGTTAAGCAGATGTGTATGCATGCAGTTTTTACACTGAGCAAGTTTCCATGTAGGGAAAAGTTTGGGGCTTGTCCCTTCCATTTCTTATAAGGTAATAAGCCCAGAAGTTTCTGTAAGATTCAAATAGTCATTGGCTCAGTGCCAAAGGAGAAGCTTTGGTTGGACTCTGTCCCTGTCTGTCAAAGCCTGTATCCTTTTCTATTGGCAGCTTGTGAGTAAAGGCCCACCTAAAGCGTAAGATACTTGAGAGAACACCAAAGACACCAACACCTTCTTTGGGGTGTTGGAGCAATGTGCAGAAACTCCTTTAGCACATGTGCAGCTTATATATTTGCTTTCTGTAACGTTTATTATTTTCATTTATTAAACTCTTTGATTTACAAAGCACAGTCAGAGGAGCTGTCTCACTAATTAATTCAGCCATCTCTCAGAGGGCTGGGCTCTCAGAGAAGTTTATGGGGTCTCCCTATACAGATGGTGTCCAGGGGTTTCTTGTTGACATCAGAGAAGCCAGAAGCCTGGCTGATGGATTTCTGGGAGTTCCTCATTCAGTCAATAAAACAATAATAACTGCATCTAGACTTTCAGAGCATGAAGCCTTTCCCAAAATAGAACTTGGCCTGAATTCTGGGCTTTACCAGATCTGAAGATCAGAACATGATCTGCAAGCTGAGAAGGGCGGACTAATTGTGGTATATCATTATATTGTATAATCATTTAGAGAATTGCCAAGATTAAAACAATTGCTTGTGCTTACTTACTCTGTGAGAATTTCTTAAGATCTACAGATACCAGTGATCCATTATTATTTTGCGAATTCATTCTT
The DNA here is from genome assembly GCA_013398615.1 of Brachypodius melanocephalos. Taxonomy (NCBI): domain Eukaryota; kingdom Metazoa; phylum Chordata; class Aves; order Passeriformes; family Pycnonotidae; genus Brachypodius; species Brachypodius melanocephalos. Next base: position 573,292 of record VZSR01000257.1, read on the forward strand.
TATCCATTTTCCAGCTTCCAACAATGTTCTTTGTTTATGCAGCTGCCTTAGTGCTTCCATTTTCTGTACACCTTCAAATATTTAAATTTTTGTTCTAGTGCAGATATAAATGAATCTGTAAAATCTTGTAATTCATCTCAAAATGGGAATTTTTTTTTCCTCATTAAAGGTTTGTTTTTATGCTTCTTGCTCTAAACTGCCTTCAACTTGCATTTAAAAATTCCATCAGTGTCAGTATAGATTCAGAGAAAATAAGTCTGCTAAAAAATGGATAACTGTATCTTTTTGGCTGAGAGTGTCTTAATTTTTATTGATAAAAGATCAATATCTGTAAACAAAGATAAGTTACCTATGAGCACGTGTATAAAGCCAATCAGTCTTGAACAAAAGACATGAGGATTGGGAGAAACATCTGATTGTTTCTTTTAACTGGAGCCTGAAAATTACGATATTCCTATGTCTTATAGAAATCCCTGTTAACAGTAAAGGAAACATGTTCAAATACTTAGGATTCACTTTTCTAAAGCTGAAAGTTCTTGTTTACCCGCAGAACACTCACAGTTAAGGAGATTGCCAGCCTCTGCAGAGCCTTGACAGCATCTCTTAAATTGGAATAACTGCTTCTAGAGTAATAAAGCCTAATTTAGTTTTCGTGACTGATTCACTGGCAAGCATCTTGATGCAGAACTATCACTTATGCTACCTAAAATAATGATGTCTTTTAGTCAGTTGGAAACTCAGCATCTGATGGAGGGGTTAATGTATTATAAGGTCACCTAGGGGCAGCTAGTGCTCCTTGCTTGTGTTCACCCTTAGTCTGAACAGAACTCTGTTCCATTGCTGGTCTTTTAAGTCACCATGTTACTCAGTGTTGAGATTTAGCACTAAATGAAAGTTCCTACCATGATTTCTGGCACTGTAACAAATGAGATCTGGTGGGAGAGAAGAAAGAACATGTATCTCTCTTCTCCTATACTCCGTGTCACAAAGCAGGTACCTGGGAGGTGGCTGAGTTACCCTCTGCCATCACAAGCTTTGCACTGCAGAGGTGAAAGAAATTAGAAGTTCTGACCTTCAAAATGTACAGCTAGAAAAGTGTGGGCACAGAATTCAGTGAAGAAGAAAGAGAGTTAGGATCAGCTGTTAGCTCCTCAAAGCCACGAAAGTCCTTGCTACTCTGTTGGAATTCCACTGGAAAGGCAGCACTGGAAGATAAGAAAAGTGCCAGCTGGAAAGGAAAAGGGACAAAAATTTCACTATGAAGGAGTCAGAGAGCAAGCAAGCTTGCCAGAGAGGATAAAACAGGGAGATGACAGGGAATGGTGACTACTGGAACAGCTAGAAATGGCAATTGCCTGAATGACCCATATGGTAGAGACCAGTAATGACATGCCATGCATTCTCAGGAGCAGCTGTCGGTAGCACCCAGTAGAAAATGAAGCTAAATGAACTGTTAACTTCATGCTAGTGACAAGTGCTCAGACTTCAGACCGCCTGGAACTTCTCTGGCAAAGGGCACTGATTGGCTCCCAGGCTGCTGCTGAGAGTAAGGAGGCTAAGGACTGAATGCTCCTTTCCCTCTTGGGGTGGTCTTGCTGGTCTGAGGGAGCTGCGTGTGTGGCAGAGACCCTCTGCCTGCCACGGCCTGTCTTGTACCTATTCTGCAGACAGAAGGCCTCTGTCTTGCAGGCTTGTTAAACTGGCATCTTCTAGCAGCAGTAGAGTCATTAAAAGAAACATGTAGGAAGGGAGAGTTTGTTTTGCTGATGCTCTTTATTTTAATCATACAAAGAAAATGACAATTTTTATATAGAAGCCATTAGGGATGCAGGAGGCGTCGATTCCTAGCTCTGGGGTTCTTTCTTTTAAACAGACTGTGGCAATGCAAATACAGCCCGTCATGATATTTATATCTTTAATTCTTGCATTCACCACATTACTAACACACTGATGGGTCCCTTGTTCTTCATTTGTCTATTTCCTTAAACTTTCTGCCCCCTTTTTTATTATTATTATTTTTTCTGTCATGTGTGCAGTGCTTGAAGGTCAATCAGACGTCATGGATAGAGCCATTCTGTTCATGGGCTCGCAAGCAACTTGTTTATGAATGAAGAAGGCTTTGTGAACTTCCAGGGACATGCTGAGCTTTTTTATAAACCTACCAGTGGGACAAGGAGCTTGGGAAAGTAAGGCCTCTTACGGACACAGAAAACGGAGGCACTCTGCCAAAAAACCTGGGCCGACATTCCAGTTTGTCAGAATCTTGTCCAAGTAACAAGTTTCTAGAAAACAGATCCGGTATCTGCATATTTAGGATTCAAGCTGACCATGTGTGAGCACAGGACAGTATGTATGCTAAGACACTGCCACAGCACATGCTTAAAATTTGACCATAAAAGTGTCATAACATGAACAAGTCAGGAATACCAGAGCTCCATGGAAAACAGAAGGATAAGCACATCTTAAAGAAAAAACCCCCGTAACTCCTAAGTGTACTCCTTTTTTAAAGCCAAAGCGTGCAACTGATTCTTAGATATTTGGGCATCAGTAGAACAGTTAAAAACAATTGATTTGAATATCTTGGATGCTGTTTGAGTCTTGGATTCTGTGCCTCTTACATGTGTAGAACTCCTACTGCATTTAGCTGGGAAAAGAGGAGAGGAACCAGCAAACTCTTTTACCTGGCTTAAATTTGCTTTTCTTTAATTTTAAATTTAGATGCCAGCACAGTTGAAGCTAGCTGCATGCTGTTTACTGGAATTTTCATTGTTGTGCTCATTCAGGGAAATACTGACCTCCTTCCTGAAAGCAGCTCTAGGAGTGGAGGCCATTGAGTGCTACTCCCAAGATGGAAGCAAATTGGTTGGAAATCAGCTCAGAAGATCAAATCATCATGTGAATTACTTTGTGTGTTTAGACTGACAAAGGTAGACTGAAGCCAAATTAGAGACCCCTGCAAACTTACCTTGCAGGGCTGGGGGACAAAATCCTGATCTATACAGTTGCAACACCAAGTGTAAACATTCATCTGCTTTCCATAAATGAAACCTCACTGGTACTCATTTAGCAACTCCAGTTGGCCTTAAGGTGAGATCTGAATTGTGGAGTGACAATTTTGTATTTTGTGCCTTATCTGATACCAAAGCTTCCCTTGCTGCAAAGGTCCAGCCTTATGACTCTGATGCTGAGAATTCCTTCTGCTCTGAAACTTCCCATATAAGGATTTAATAAAGAAAGAGGATTTTTATTTATGCCAAAATCTGTTTTGCTATTTGGAAGCCATTAGAAAATGTTTTGGTCACTAATTAATTCAATATTTTCTGACAAAATATTGACGTGGTCTATTTGATAGACCAAGTCAGCACCACAGTTTGTTTTCATTCTTTATAAAAGGCTTTGCAGCACATGTGATAAACCCCCCTCTTCCTCTGCTTATCTCCTATGAGCTTAAAGTACAGATGGCACAGTTTTCTTAGGCACGTGCATAGATTGAGAAGGGGCAGGCTCTAATAATCCTAATAATCACACAAGCCTCTCCTTCCTTCCATTTCTGTCAGCTCCCACTCAGATCCTGGCTTTAAAACTCATTGAGTGTTGAGCTGCTCAGTGCACTGAATTGTCTCCATGCCTTATAAGGGGCAGAAGGATGTTCAGCCCATCTTGCAGTAGCCAGAGCAGAAAGTTTGCCTGCCAGCTATAATGCAATTAAAAGGCTTCAGCATTGTAGCTAGGAGACCTAAGTTTTCCATAGCTACACACACAAGCTCCCTGGAGGTTTCAGGGCCACTCACCTAGAGCAGCTGATGACAGTAGCAGTAATAAGACTGCAGCAGTTCCTGTTACTGTAGGGCCAGCATGGTAGGGAGGCAGTGAGCCTCTATAAAAGCCTGTATTGTGCTAGCCACAACAAACACCTCTGTCTATGATTAAGGTATAGGTCACCAAGCACTCACTCAGTACCCTTTGCTGTACGTTGGAGAACAGTGCTCTAGACCTGAGAGTTGTAGGTCAGAGTAAGCAAGACACTTGAGTGATGCCCATCTACAGAAAATGGCAGATGTCATTCAGGATGTTATCCTGGTGCTGAGGGGAAGAAGTGCCCTGATGGGACTTTGCAGAAGGCAAAAGAGAAAGAACATGAAAGGTTGCCTAAGCCAAATATTTCCCAATTCCAATTCAGAAACAAGTATTCTTTAGGTCCACAGATAGCTTCCACATTTGAGAAAAGTTAAGTTTCTGTCAGAATGGTCCCACTCAATTCATGTTCTGCAGCTCACAAAATAGGCTTATCTTGGTGCCCCGGTCTTGTTGCTTCCCTTCTTGTTCCTTGCTTTGCTTAAAGTATTTCTGCTCGTCACTATTTTCCTGCCTGATGCTCCTAGAATTCTGTCTATCTTAATTATTTGTTCAGAGCTTTTTCCCATTTCCCAATCTCTCAGGGGTTTTGCACTTTCTTCTGGCAGTGGAGAAAGCTTTTTTGGAAAGCATGTCCCATTTTTTCGGATTATGTCTTGTCCACAGAGATTCATGGTTTATTTGCAAGTGTTGGTAATTTAATTATTTTGGAAATGATTATTCTTATAAGGCAGGACTTTTTTATATATGGAGGGGCTGGACTATGTCTATAGTGTCATGCTAGCTTCAGGCAAGGCTGACAACCCACATAAGCTATATATTAGTTCTTATTCCAGTTCTGGTCTGAAGTGACCCAGACTGTAAATTAACTAAGAGCATGGACACAACCTGACACATGATTAATTTTTGTTCATGATTCATTTTTATTCTGACAGACAATTCACACAAACCAGAAAAGGAACTTCTGCAAACTCAAGGTGAGCTACCAAAAACCGGCTAGGTGTAGCTGTAAGATCTCAGACTTGTAAACTTCAAGAGGCAATGAACAAGGAAAGGCCTGGCAAAAGTTTAGGGAAGAAGTCAGTAAAAATATACTGGACACTTCTTTGAAAGCAGGGATCAAGAGTCAACACAGTAAAAATTACATAGCAGATGATTGATCTGAAGAACTCATTGGCACGGATGATGTGGAGACTCAAAGTTTACTAGATTTTCAGAAACAGTTGGATGGATGTGAACATCCAGGGCAAATTATGTGGAATATGAAGTTCTTGTGCTTTGTAGAATAAGCCAACTGCAATAGCAAGTTCTCTTCAATTTGCAATTGCCTTTTGCTGTCAAAGAAAAGCTGGTTACTTTCTGCTCTGATCATTCCTTTCCTGCATTCTCTCTTTTTGGCATACGGTACTTCAAGCATGACCAGAAGTACTGTGGTTTCCATGGAGCCCCAGATGAGACTTTAAGACAACTGTGACTTCTTGAGGAATGAAGCTATATAGTCTTATCTGAAGAGTCCCATGTCAATACCATAATTTATATTGTATATAACATATTCTTTTCCCAGCATTGGGAAATTTTTCAGTATTTTTTTATACCAAACCAATGTTCCACAGAGCTCCACCACACAAGTAATTGTTACTTTTATGTAGCGGCAATTGAAAGGAGAGTTAATTTTGCTCATAAAAAAAAAAATTAAAAAAAAGTATGTTTATATATATGTGGTAAAATTCTAGAATAGCAATCTTGTAGTAAGACGAAAATTTATTGAATGGATTGTCCCATCCTGCATTTTTGAGCCCTCTACTTTTACGTGATTTGCGTGAATTAAAAAAGTCTTTTCTTTGGACACCTAATCACATGTGCAAACTGCCATAAAGATCAGTCTTGAAGTAATTGGAGGCCTGTGGGGTAGCAGAATGAAAGCCAAGATTTATTTCTCAAAGTTTTTATCTATGTAAGTCTTCTGACATGGCATACTTACTGCGCTCCTTGGATGCAGCAGTAACATGCCCCTTCTTCTTGTAAAAAGCTATGATCAAGCAGCTTCTGCTGCAGGAGTACTGTGACTTAGCAATGTCCTGTTGAGCTACAAATAATATACTGGAAAAATGAAAATTCACAAAAGTCTTCACAAAAGCTGTTTGGAAATGAAGACAGATTAGTTTCCACATTGAGACTTCAATGAAAGCATACTCCATCTATTTGAATGGAATATAAAGGACTCTTGCTTCTTTATTCCGTATTTCCATCTCTGTATGAGTCAGAGGCCACATTATCCCAGGTGTCCAATGGCTTTTCCATACCAGCACCATATTACTGAGGCTCAGGTGGTCTAGAAGCACAGATAGTGCTGCTAGCTTGGCTACAGAAACAATGAATTATAACACTGTGATATTGATGGCACAATTTATTCAGTGTATTAAAGTTTGCAGGAGACAATACCAATCATGTCTCACTGGAGATGTGAATCAGAACAAAGGATTTGCACACAACTCCTGAGAAATTCTCAAAAGCAGAGGTAATATTTCTATAGCAGTAATATTCTTTAGGGTGAGGGGGATTTTAAAATGTAGGATAAGGCATGTGGATGAAACAATCCCAAAGTCTTGGAAGTAGGCATTTTCTAGATCTGATGAATATATTAGATTAGTAGTTCCTATTAAACACTTAACCAGTCACAACTGTTATTGAGTTGCCATTAAGTTAATGGGAGCTTTGCTTAGTTTGAAAGATCTTACCTTGAACTCATAGTTTAACCTATGAGAAACTCTGGGCTTGGTCCTACTCGTTGGATGTCCATTAAATAAAATAATTTTCATCTATAACATGTTGGCACTGTACAGCATTTTCCTTGAGTTTTTATTCTTAAATCAAGAATTGCTCCAGTCATGTGGATAGTGCATGATAAAAACTGTCAGGATTCAGAAGGCTATTGGCAGAAAGAGATGAAGGAAACATCAAGAAATCATTCTTAATTTTCCAGCACCCAATATCAGAGTTGGATGAAAAGTTCCCTTCTTATTGCCCATAAGTAGTTTCTGTAATTTGCAAAATTGCCTGTTATTGTTTGAGTGTGTTTGGATCTCCTGTGGTAGGTTTTATGTGTTTGAGAATTGACTGGAAAGAAAAGCAGTGGTTTCCCAAGTCACTGTTCCATTCACACAGACTGAGCTGGAGGTATGAGATTAACAGGGGCTGACATGAATGGAGCTCCTTCTCTCTCAGGCCTATTGGAAAACAAAACACTCATTGGCATACATTTGAGGAACTGTGAGTTGACTTTGGAGAGCACTGGTATTTTTACACGATAACAGTCTATTGGATTCCCTCATAAGTCTTTCAGTTCTTCGTTACCTAAGGACTTTTCCTGAACTACAGGGCAGAGAGCAGCATGTATGTAATCGCTGTTTCACACTAATACATCACATGTGCTTTGAATTTCAAACATCAATATTTGTAGGAACATACAGTAGGGCTCTTTCTATGAGCAGGGACTGGATTCTCACACTTACCACCCTTCACGGACTCTTCATAATTCACTAAGCATGGGCTTTGCTTTTTCTTTATTTAAATTTTGTGCTTAAAAGTGCCCCTTTATATTTAAGTATCATAGAACCCTTCAGTAATAATCCCAATATGACCTTTACAGGAAGAGAGTTTCTCATACCGGGATATTGCTGTACAATCTTTATTTCTCGCCTAAGATAATTGCTATAATTGACCTTATCTGCCAGGTTTTCATCAGATGAGGATCTGCATCAATTTCAATGACAACATTGATTTACAGCAGCCAAAGGCTTAGTCTAATCTGATTATTGTTATACCTTAGGCAGAGAAATCTGTAGAAATATTTTTAGAAATGTCCCTTTATTGTCTGGTTGATTTGTTTGAAATAGTTCTTGTTGACTGATTCTGTAATATTACAGAGGAAAGTAATAACCAACCACTGTCTCACAAACTGTAGGAGATCAAGGCACAGAAAGAATTCACAGGTCTTGATTGAATCCACAATTTAATGTTAAGTGTGAAGGCTTCTGGTACCTGGTGGGCCAATGTAGATGTTTTAGAATGGGAATCAAAACACCCAGTGCTAAGAGCTGGAAGCCACACAGAGTAACCAACTGGAAGTATTAATCACAGAGCTCTCTCTGAAACGCAGGTTTGTATTCTAGACAGCACCCAGGTTCTTCTGTCCATCCATCCATCCATCCATCCATCCATCCATCCATCCATCCATCCATCCCTCCATCCCTCCATCCCATGGATCAGCTCCTGAACACAGGCACCTATAACTCTTTCTGCAGAGAACTGAGCAGGGCTCATTGTCCTGAAAGCAAAGCAGGACACACCGCTTACATGAGAACAAAGTAGCTGGTAATTTCCCCCAGAAAGGAGGAGGGCTGAATTTGGTGCCTCCCCACACCGTGCTGAAGCCTAAGGGAGTTCAGCACATCAGTTAATAATGAGGCTACATTCTACTGTCAGGGGAACTGACTTTTGACCCCTGAAGAAACTTTGCAATTGCATTCAGACTTCACCAAACATCTAAATGTGATCAATTAAGCTATAAAAGAACTACATTCTTCCTTTAGTAACACCATGGCAAAACGAATCATATTACTACAATTGCACAACAGATGTTGGCCTTGTATGTCTCAATTATTTCACCTGCTTGGGTTGCAGGCTCCAAAGATGTCAGTGGAAGAAAGTGTCCTGGTTCTAAATATGCTGCTTGCATTTATCCACAGCTAATCTGTAAAGAAATAATAAAACCCTAGAAAGTAGCATTCTGAGAGAGAATTGCACTCATTTTCTTTTGCTCACAATGAAATGCTTCTGAGTGCTCATAACAGCAGACAGCTTCTGTTAGCTGCCTTTGCCTGCTGAGTTAAACAGAAAGAAAAATGTTAATGGTCAGAGCTTGTCAGCAGTACATTGCCATTCACGTTTAGTCACACTTCACTATTGTTTTGTGTAGTTGTTAGGTTACAGATATTTTTAGGGTCAAAGGGGGAGTGGATTCATCCCTCTGGAAACTTTATTAAAGTTTCGACTCATGTAAGTCCTGCAATACCCACAAAAATCAGTTCATTGACTTCTCAAAAGTTGGATCAACAGGAAATGTGAGAAATGCTTATAACTTCTGCACAATCTACATGTAATGCTTTCTACCCCTTTGATAAATCTATGCTTCCAGTGTAGCATAAGAATATATTTTTACTTTGCCAACATTTTCATCAAGAGATCTCAAATTGCTGTAGCTCAGATGCTGACTAATGTGAAGGAAAAGATTACAAACAGACAGACACAAATGAGCAGACAAAGCTCAGTCACAGGGTTAAATATATCTGAATTTAATTCCATTCCTTCAATGAAAATGGGTGATTCACATGGTTTTCCTGTGTCTGGGTGTAAAATGAAGTGAGTACAGGTTTCCTCTGTACATCTTGTGTATTTGTACTGCAGGAATTTGGAAGCAGAAACAACCACTTGCTATGTCTTCAGAAGATAAGTTGATAGAACTGGTGCATTATCTGTTTTTTTATTTGTTATGGAGGATATAGGGATGATTCAGAAGTAAGTGAATGCTATTCTGTAGGTCTGACTCTCAATCTTACACTCTTCATGTGAAGCTAAAATTTACTTTCTTCTATAAATCCAGTTTTTACTGGCATCTCTGCTAACAACTTTCCTTCTTACTCTGTTGAGTTTTAAATGTGACATGGATAGGCTGAAGGCAGTTGGGAACTTTAGCAAATCTGAAGTTATTTGAACAAACTATTTCAAAGTTGCAATACTTGGTGAGGGAGAGAAAAAGGTATTTTATGACACTTCACTGGGCTAAGATGTTAGAGTTCTGTGTAAAATCTACTATGTGTCCTCGAACAGGCAAATAGAGTCCTGAACCAAACAGAGTCCTCAGGCTGTTGGAAAGCATGTTTGGAAAGTGTTTTAGGTATGAATTTTGAAATAGCATTCCAGTCTCCAGCATATTCCTGGGGGAAGCAACCTATTCTTATGTTTTGTTGCAGTTTGCTAAGCAGTTGGTTCAGCCATAGAGGTTACAGGGAGCACAGTCAGGGGTAGAGCAGAGAGTATACTGTGGCAGAGATGGTGAGGATGACCTCTCTAAGGCCAGGTTTAGTGAGCAAAAGGGATCTTTACTTGAATTTACTTTCCATTCTTTACTGGGAGAATGCCTATAGTGTTGTCAAATCCCCAAATCAGAAATCAAATTGCACAAAATCATGAAATTGGCTTTTCACCACAACCAAAAGAACTGCAGTGCTTTTGAGCACAAGTTTGATATTTGTTTTCTTTTCATCTTGGTCTTCTGAAAAGGATGTGTTTTCCTCCTGCGAGAGTCGTGAAAGCCACTCAGATTTGTAAGTCCTGTCCTAGATATACTTTTGCTGTTCTTGTTTTATGGCCCAGTATGAAATGCAGCAATTGATGGCATTCTGCTGAAATTGCAGTCTGCTTTTGAAGGCACCTTACGTTATTGTCACTGCCACTTTGAAACAAAAAGGGTTTTTAGAGGTTAAATTTCTCCTGATGGTAGGCAGGTACAGAACAGAGGAAACCATTACCCAGGTTTCTCTTGCTGTAATTGGGAAAGGTGAGGTATGCATGGTGTAAGAGCTTAGCTCCAGGGAAAGTTGTGTGTCTTTTATGAGGTGGAAAAGAGAGATGAGAATGGAATTTTAGATCCAAACATTTTGTGCCAGAGGTGGTATGAATGAAAATCCTTAAAAGATGCTGTTGGCATAAGCCTTTGCTCTGCAGTGGCTTGTATTAAAGGAGTGGTAAAATGTAACTTTTCCTGTCTCAGAGTAATCTGTGCCTTAAATCACATTTTTCCTGTATATCTGAATCAAAAGCATTTCAATATATGGGAAATAACTTTAGTATCAGCAACAGTTGTTTGCTATTGAATACTTCTTTCAACTTCACAAAGACATTAAGTTGTAGGGGGTGAGATATCCTAATTAATTGTCTGGTTTTGAAATTTACCCATCAAATGTGGAGTCAATGAGCTGGTACTTCACTGAGCTGCATTAATCTTAACTATAAGCTTAACAAAAGCCCATTTAATAAAGAGTGTGTGAGAACAGAAGCAGGGTGCCTCCATCTCCAGACAACTGTGTACAAAGCCTCTGCACAGCACTGGGTATAGTGAGCTGCTTGGCACTGCTGCAGGTTTACCCTGGCCATCACACTCCCTGGCCTCTGTTCTGCTCCTCCTGCCCATAAGCCATTTCATAAGCCTCATGAAAAGGGCTTAAGTTTTCCTGTCAGCCTAGGAGTGAGTGAGCCATTGTGGGAATGATCAGATTCCTCTCCACTCTTTCTGGGGTAGATGTGGGCTCAGTGATTTAGTGCAGGGTGACCTAGACAAAAACAGTGCATTTGATTTTTAGAAAGAAACAGAGAGAGGACATTTTTCTTGAGAAAACCTTTGGCTGAAAAGAGTTGTTTTAAACCTTCTGTTTGAATCTCTGCTTGCTGCCCAAATATAGTCACGGGAATGGAAAATAGGATAAGAGAAGCTTATTGATTCTCTTCTTCTACATTACTACCTAATGAAACATTCACCAAAACACCTGGGCCTGACTGGCAAATAAGAATTCCAATTTTAAAAATAGATGTTTCAAATTCTTTTTTGCTATGCAAATGGAACATTCCAAAATAATCTACCAAAAAACCTTTACCAAGGGCTTGGGACACCCAAGTTCACATCACCGGTATGGTTTTCCTAGAGCAGAAACTTCTGTGTCATTTTCCTTTATGCATTGACTGCCCCATTACAGACTGCTGCCTGTGCTAAAGGCTGCTTGATCAGAAATTCCATCCTGGACCTGAGCTTCCTGCTTGGTGTTTCACCTCAACCACTGCACTGTGTGAGGCTGAATCAGTAACACCCAACACATTTTTAGCTGGAAAAGAAAGTAAATATACAGATGAGCTCAAAGTGTGACTAATTCTTGTGATGATTTGTTCAATACTATTGTGTCTCTTTTTCCACTCCTTTACAGTTTGAAATGGATGATTGGAAGTCTTAAGCATCTGTCTTAGATCAAAAAGCTTTAAGAAGCTCAAAATATTAATCTTATTGAAGTTAAAACAAAACACCTACAAGAGGGAGAGATTTCTGTTTAATCTGTTGATAAAAAAATACTTTAACAGTTTCTAGAACAAAATATAATTCCCTAATGCAATAATTTGCCAAAAGTATGCTGGATTCTCTGTCAGGGACAAGTATTTGAAAGGACACCCATCATAACTTAAAGTAACAGTACAGATTAACCACATACTGTAAGCTTGTTGCAGAAATAACTGTGTTGTCTTGTATAAATTATCACGGTGGTCCTATATGATTTTAAAGTTTTCCTATCTTTGAACCAAAATATGCTTTACATAATGCAAGATTATATATCCTTCAGAATTCTCTCTCCATATTTACCACATATCCTGGAACTTCCTCTAGAATTGCCATTCATGAGATTAATTATTGGAGATTATTCCTGCTGACATGTTTTTCCTGACAGTTGTACATACACTGGGGATGTCACGTGAGAGTGCACAAAGTGCCTTGCTACAGCTCTGGGTGCAAGTGATCCCAGATCTGCTGCTGGTTTGTCATTGGCCTTGAATCACTCAAGGAACAGAAAGCTTAAAGATAGAATTTCTCCCACTGTTAATATAACAGGACACTTGATAAATATGGAGCCCGAGGCAGAATTTGCATTTAACGGCTCCAAAATTCGGGTGTGCTGTGAAGAGGGTTTGGTATTAATTTCCTCAGGGGTCTTGCCCCTCTTTCTTTGTTGTATTTTTATGTGCTCACTGGAATTTCTGAAGTTTGAATGAGGTGGGTTTACTGAACACCTGGAAACTGTTTTATGATTTCTGATGCCTTGTGTCCTTGTTAATTGACAGTCCACGGCCCTCAGCCCTTCTGGTACCATGTAGTTCTGCCAAGCCACATTAGCTCAGCCTCACATCTCGGGCCCGTGCCTCCCCTGGGGCACAGAGCGACCTGTTCAGCTCCCAGCACCGACAGATGAAGGTAAACATTTTGGGGTAAGCAGATGTAATACTCTTTATTTGCACACCTAAGAAAAAATCAAAGTCAGCCATTCATCTCTCCTGTTTGATAAACACAAGAGCTGACCAGGCTGCACTGCATGTGGTTCCCCTGGGGATTGTTTTCATAAGACTTCATGTGAGGATTTTTGTTGCTGTTTTTGAAAATATTTTGAGGTTGGATTGCAAATGTGATGTCCTCATTTACAGCCTTTCCTGAACCATAAATCAAGGCATATGTAATTAAATGAAACAGATAGTCGAAACCTTGACTAAGCTGTTTATTGAGCCTGGAAAGGAAAGAGATGCTGTGGTTTTACAAAAATCAAATATAAAGATCCACTTATGAAATGTAGTTGTCAGGGTTCAGGTACACTGGCAGTGATGCATGATAGCAGGTAACACTGTATACTGTCTACTGAGGAAACTCATTTGCTAGGGCAAAAACCGGACTGAAGGACAATTTGCAGTAAGAAATGAGAGCTATTCAACTTGACTTGCCTGTGAGGTATTTTTTGGGGGGGACGTTTTCCATGACAAAAAGCCAAAATTTGTCTTTCCTCCCCCTACCTCCAGCATTTTTCCTAATATTAATTATAAAAGGTGGAGATTTTTTAGACTCAAATTATGTGTCTCATCTTCTAAGCTTCTTTAAACTTGACTTCTATGAAATAAAATTACCTTTCAAGAGGAGTGTTGTTTCTAGTTGAAAAAATCTTGCATGGGAAGAGAATAAAAATACCAATCTTCTTGCTGTAAAAATTTTTAAAATAAGTGTTTGTGTTTTCACCGTACATTAATGTACATACATAGATGTATGTATACATGTTTGTTATATTTATTGTACAACTACTGATGGAAGTAAATAGGGCTTCCTGAGCTCATTCTTCCTTGAAGTACTTTTTAACTTTAACTGATCCAGCTTTGTCTAGTCCACATTGTGTTCTTCGCAGGTCCTTAAAGTCCTATTCTGTAAAATATAGCATGAGCAAATTTCTTAAAATAATGGCAGTGCTTCCTAGGATGGCCATCTCTCCCTTTTCTTGTTCTGTTTCTATTCTTGGACCTCATTACACACACCTCATTAGTGTTTGTTGGAGTCTGCATGTAAGCATTAGCATTAAGTCACTACCCCTTTCTTCACCTCTGCCTTCTACTGGCTGCTTCTTACCTGGCAAATGAAAAAGGACCATTCCCAGTAGCTGATCCATTCTGTGTTGCCCCTGCTGTGGACATTTCGCCGTGTCTTGGCCATCCGTGCTTGTCAGCTGGAAACATTTGAAAAGGCCAGGTAACCCTGGTGCCTGGTGCTGTGCTCTCTTCTGCACCTAAGGAAATCCATACCTTTGTTAGCTGCTGGTGCCACTGAGCCCCTCTTTTCTAGAGCTGATCAATCCTCTCTGTAGCTATGGATCTTCAGATATCTTCAAGGTTGTGGAGAAGTTTTGAGCAGCTGCAGCTTTTAATAGGGGGACCAATCCAAAATCCTTTATGAGTTTGGGGTTGTTTAATAGGTTAGTTGGTTCACTTGCCAGAATTTCCAAATGCAGGATAGAATCTGAAGTGGTACCACCTCTCAAGGTGCTGGAGCTGATCTCTGCAGACTAACTTTTCCAGAAACCACCGCAGGGATGTAATTGGTGCTGGGGGTAGAAAGATGGGAAGTGCGCACACAATGATTCCTCTTTGAAAGAGATGGCAGCAATGAAAGCCAACTCTTACTCAACTCAGTGTGTCTGGGAGTGCCAGCAATCAGCAGCTGCTACTGTCAGTGAACTCAAGGTATGTTTGGAGAGGTTGTATTTTATCATCATTTCCTTCCACAACAGGAATGTGTAGCTGGAGGATGATGAATGGAAGTTGTCGTGATAAAGATTGTATGGGAGGGTGTGGGACAGCTGGGGACTTAGCTTGGAGGTGGCAAGTGAGTTGGAATGACAAACTGTTCATGAAATTTTCCACTGGTGTTCATGCTATTTCAATCTGATTTTAAAATTTGCAATGGATTATAAAATGTATCTTTAAAAAGAGACAGTGTTTAGACCCTCTTCTTAATAATCAATAGAATTTTATAAACTATCTGATTCCTAATGAACGTTACCAGTTCTCTCTCTTTAGAATTCCAGCCTGAAAAGCATGTAAGAATCATAAAGTTAAAATTTAACACACAAAATTTGTCTAGTTGGTAGCAAGCAGAATTATGCACAAGTTAAAATTTGGAGCAGAGGTGTTTTCTAAGTACTAATTAAAGATGAGATACTGTCAGATTTTTTTTTTCTAAAACTGCAGCAAAAAGTTCCTTCTAAGATGGAAATTTTGCAGTGATTCTATCCTACTTATCTGTTGATCTGTGATTAACTAGGATCTAGCAGGCTACATTCTGCTTGACAGAATACACTCTTTATCTGTGGGTACAAGCAGAATTCTAGGCCAGATAATAACTGACATTTAAAATACAAATATTATTGGGTTTGATTAAAGGTTTTTTAATTAAGGTTCCTTAAAGATTCTGGCTCAAGTACAAGATACTCAGATTAGCAGAACCTGTGGGTTTTTATGGGAATTATACAAGCAGATTATTTCTTAGAAATGAAGGAAGTTAGATTTCATTCCCTCAGTGATGCACTATACGGGAAGAAAGTTGCATGTACACTTTTGTTTTCACATACAAGTGACAAAGGCTAGTATAAAATTTGAGTGCTACACAGAGGACTGGCTTGGGGCTTTTTCTTCCAGTTCCAGAAAAGTATATTGAAATATATTTTTGTAGTCATCTTTCTAAAGAGAAAAGTATGCTTTTGAATCAGGAGCAGTACTTCTTCAAAGGCTCAAGGCTTTGCTAGGACAAAATATCATCTCCAGCTGTGTGGGGAGAGCTGAAACAGCAGCAATGCCCCAAGCCCTGTACTTCATCAGGTACCAGATATCAGATGCACCCCACAGATCTCCGTGTACATCTCTGGCTAGGAGTGAGTAGTTTCTCTTTACGCATTTAGGATGTGTGCATAGCAGCCCAGAGTGCCAGAGGCTTTATTGCTCTTGCTGTGATGACAGGGAGGCAAAAGGGCAGCATTCACTGAGGCCATGCCTCAGGGCAGCTGCAAATCCAGATGAGACTAAAATACTTAGAACTAAGCATATGTTGATGTGTTTTTCTGAACAAAGATTGATTTCAGTAATACATATGAATGTTCTGTGAAACCTTGAGCCTCTGTTCCAGGCTGAAAATGATCAAAATAGCAATAGTTTTTTAAAAATTGAAGATGACTTCCAAGAGTTGTGAATGGAACTGGCTAGTGATTTTTTACCTATGAACAGCATCTTAGCCATGGAGGTAACTGCTAAGAAACTGTGTGCACCCTGCCCAGCTTTTCTGTTTCAGCTCACAGGAGAAGAGGTGTCAGGCTGCCCACAGCCAAAAGTGCATCATTATACTTCATCAGCTGTTTATGTGTAGTGTCCCTGGACTCCACTGGACTCCTTCCACATCTACACTGGCCTGGGAATCAGTCTGTACAAGGCAGTAATCAGTAATTTCAGCTTGGCTCTGTCCTTTTTGTTTCATGATTCTGCCCTAAGAACTAAGCCAAAATGCTGTTAGAAAAATATGTAATCAATCAAATTTGTTTCTTACTAATTTCGTGTATGTGGGGGTTTCTGTAATTTGCCATTTTGTAGGTGGCAAGCAGCAGGAAGCACATGAAATTCTGGCACCATGTTCACATCCAGGAAGGGAAATGCCATAGATGGAGGGAGGAGTTCAGGAAGAGTGTGGAGACAAACCACATTCTGAACATCCACTGCCCAGAGGCCATGCAGTGAAGTGGTCCAAATAATATTTATTTGTTTGAAATATCATAATTTTGCTGAAGATATAGGACCCTTAAGGTAATTTTGAAAAGTAACACTTTCAAAAGTGGAAAATAAGATTTTTCTTTTCAGTTAAATCTAAACTATTTGAAATGTTTCTTTTTTTCCTCTTTTATATCTCTTTCAGGTTGAACATATTGCTGAATTTAATTTGAATTACCAGTTTTATTCTTATGAACAAAAGTCTCTTCACATATCAATTCTTAGTAGTACCTGACATAAAATTTTCGTGAGATTCCAGTTCATCACAGATCAGAGCATAACATCTTTGAACCCTCCTGACCTCTAAAAGAAAGCCATTAGATAAACTCTAGATTCGTGGCTTACCTCTATTTTCACCTGCAGAGCCTGAACATTTTCACTGAGAGCTATTATCCTTACCTGGCAGTAAGTAGCTTACTTACTGACCCCTTGAAGATCAATGGCAGGACCTTTAAGTGGGTCCATGTTGTACCAATATACAGCAAGAAGCCCCACTGCAGTGTGTTTTCATCTCTTTTTCCCTTCCTCTGGAAGAGGTAACTTGCTGTGTGTTGTTGATTCAGCTGGAGCTCCTGGGTGGCCCATGTGCAGTTGGTCACAGGTAGATGTATTGCAGCAGCGCAGACAAAATCCTGGATTATTGTGGTATGACTGGTTCCAGGAAAAAAAGGTATATCCTACCAGCCAGCACATGATATATAGAAAGTATTCTTGGCCATTGGTACTCCTTTGATGCCCAGGAATGGGAGAGGACATGACAAGCATGCAATGTGGCAGTACTTCAACAAAGAGGAATGTCTCTCCAGCTATTTTCCAAGGCTTTTTGTGTTTTGTTTCTATCCTGGATGATCCCTCTGCATTTTATCCTAGAATAGATTTTTATCAATTGATGAAATGACAGTTTAATAGCATCAAATGTGCTGCACATAAGCATAGTATCAGGATAGAATGATTACTGTTTTTAATACACTGCTTCCAACAAAATCCACTGACCTATGACTTCAGGAATACGATGTATTGAAATGGTGGATTAAAATCATCACCTATCAAGGCACGTTTTAAACTTTGCTTTTCTTGTACCGTGTCTACTCTAGCTTACCAAAGAATTCCCCATCACTGTTGGACTTTCATGCCAGTACTATGTATACACCTGCAGAACCTGGTCTCATTGTGTGGCAGTCTCATTGTGAAGATGTTCCATCCTTTCAAGGTGATGGAGGTGATGAGCACCTCTAGGTCGATATTTGAAAGGTCCTATCTAGCATATCAGGCCCTTGGATGTTATGGGATTCACCTGTAGGGTAGAGCACTCTAGACAAAAACCCCATTATTTCTTACTCCATGATATTATTATATGTATTTGTACTGCTGAAAGAGTAGGGAGTTAATATTCAACAGAAATCTGTGCTTTATTACAGCCTTTGGATACTACTGGTTCAAATAGTGTAGAACAATAGAATAATGCAGCTGCCAAAGGAAATAATTGATATACTTCATTCTGAAAATGCTCCTTAGCATTTTCAGGACAGGAATCCCAACCTGCTCTCCCTGCCTTAGCCAGGGAAACAGCTCCCTCTACTGCAGCCAGTTCGGAAGTCCTGTCTATAACAACCTGTGGTTCTTTGCCGACAGTGCATTTATGAGCTATTTTCAAAGAGCAAAATAGGTGTTTTCCAGGCCCTCTGAGATGCTGAGCCGCACAGCTGAGCATATTTTGTTTTCCACTTGCACCATATACCAGTTTCGACAGGGATCATTCTTTTATACAAGAAAATCTCTATATCTCAAAATTTTGATGACAATAGTTGCCAAAAAGCAGACAAATGTTTTCATCTACACACTGAAGATATATCTAAACTTTGTTTTTAAATGTGGGTAAAAGTATGTGAGATAAGGAATTCGAAATATGAAAACTGTTCAAAACAGAAAAGAAAGAATTATGAATGAAATCTGGCCTTGCATTCCAGACAAGAAAAATTCAAATTCTGACCATTGGCTGATTGCTTCATGTCTTATGCATTCAGTATTCCCGTGGAAAACAGGAGGAGTCTGAGAATAATCCCTGATTATTGTAGAAGGCTCAAAAGCATTAGAGAATGTGATTTTGAAAAACATCAGGCCCACAACAACCTGATCTTGTGCCTCAGTGGTAAAATGTTGATGACAATTACTGATTTGACCATTAAAAAAACTCAAACCCTTTTGCTGCTTTAATAGAACTGGATTTTCAAGAGCATTCCCTAAAAAAATATGCACACGAGAATTTACATTTTACCTAATGAGCATGCTAATCTCTGCAATATAAAAATAGACGTTAGTTTTCAAATTGTCTTTAACCTAGAATGTGAGCCTCCTTGGTCAAATTGGTTTTCCTCTTCCTGATCTTACTTGAAATACTTTGTTGAAATTACACAGGGAATGGGATCTGGAACACAGAGATACATATAACCCTAGGATGGCACACAAATGCCTTGAAATGTTTTGAGACAGCTCCACAAAATGAAATAATCTGCACTTTTTGCAAAACAAACTCAGAAAGATGATTTTAAAGATTTCCAAAATACTGTTATGGAGTAGACCTTGCCTTAAGCTTCCTGCCTGGGTCTCAAGCAAGCAGAGAAAGCAGATCATTCTCTTCCTGCTCCCCTTCCACAGCTGTGACCAGTTCTGATGCCAGACTTGCAATAGGCTTAGACTTGAGCAGACTGGCAGCTGACCCAGGGGAACCCTCGTCTGCAGATGTGCTGGAAGGTGTTGAGAGAGCAGAGCCTTTGAAAAGAAGGGATGGAAAGCATTAGATGAAATTCTGATACTTCAATTGTTTGTGGGGTGGGAGAGGTTCATGACAGAGACTGATAAAAGAGAAATAAACAAAAACCATGTGGCTGCTTTGCTGTGTCCCTTTCAATCAGCAGAGGTTCCGTGGGGATGCAGAACTGAGCATGATGCAAGCTCCTTGTCAGTTCTGCAAGGAGCTGGAAGCAGATGTGTGCCTATGAATTGGGACACTTTGGGTTTCCTCACTTTTTAGTCTGTCTAAGTGAAAAGTCTTGCATTCTGGGCCTCATTTACAAATAGTTGCAAATCAGTTTTGCAGGAAGTGGCCCCTCAAATGCAGAGTATAGAGGCAGAAATAGTGTGATGAGGGAACCTCATGTTCCTCTTCCATCCAAGTAACTGGATATTAGATATCTCTTTCCATACACAAATTCTGAGGAAGAAATTTAATGTAGCAGCATCATTCTCTATCACTCAAGCAGGATCACTGGGCCCAAGCAGAAAAGACCCAGAATGAGGAGAAAAATGCAGAGATTTCACCAAGGATTCTTAGAGCTAGCCATGTACAGTGTTATGTGACTGTGCGTGGGGGGAAACAGAAAAGATGGTTGCAACCCCAGGAACTGGAAAGACCAAATGTGACTGTCAGTGCTGAGCAGGGATGAGAGGAAAAAGGCTGCTGCTAAATAAGTTTGGGATATAAAACAGACAATGAGAGGAGAAAGTCTTTTAAGTGGGAGGAATGAAACAGACAAGAAATGAAAGATTCTGCATGGGAAGAGAGTGAATGGGGAGTCTGAGAGGTTGGGAGAGATTAAAAAGGGGATTCCATGCAGAAAGAGCTGTGTGAATATGCAGTGCAATCCACTGATTTTTTTCTGCAGAGCAGCTGAGTTTCCATACCGGTTTCAACTAGCTGACTAAATGCAAATTATGTGCAGCTAGCACACAAGATCCCCTCTAGGACCTGCCTTATCAATCAGGGAGCCTCAGTTAGGCCCGTTAGCTTCAACTGATAACTCCACAACATTGCTGCACAGACACAAGTCCAGTGTGAGGCAGCTGTGAATAAAAGTCTAAGTGTACAGTGAAGATTTAGTAAGTGCATTTACAGACCATTCATTGCAATGGGACAATGCTCTCATCTGGAGCTATGGGCTCCTGATGTATTACAGATAATATTTAAATGAGAAAAAATGATGTTTGATTGATAGTGTAGAGGGAGGAAGAATGAGGTGATATTTTTGTGGCCCTTACAGTAAATAAATGGGTATTAAGCCTTGCACTTCTTGTGCTACTGGCTTTGACATGA
This sequence comes from Brachypodius melanocephalos, assembly GCA_013398615.1. Lineage (NCBI taxonomy): Eukaryota > Metazoa > Chordata > Aves > Passeriformes > Pycnonotidae > Brachypodius > Brachypodius melanocephalos. The sequence continues at coordinate 594,176 of VZSR01000257.1, forward strand.
AGTGGCCAGGGAAGTCTCATTTTCTGCTTCAATGCAATGAACAGATTTGCTGTTGGACCTGCAGAAGGTCATACAGTGATGTTAGTGATTCATAATAGCAGTGGTCTCTTGAGAGCAGCCATGAAATCTGAATTTGCTAACTGGAAATAATGATATTGTAGTGGAAGGCTCTCATCTGTTGCCAAAGACTCTCTGTGGAAGCTTGTTCCAAACCATGCTTACCACAGTTGTCTCTTTTCCTTTTGCTCACCATGATCCTTTCTTGGCACATAAAGATGAGAAGGACCATGCAATTTGCCACTTTTCTTGTCCAAACAACAAAAATTTTGGAAATTCTGACTTTACCCAGAAGAGGCTTTGGAAGAAACAAATTAACTCTGTTCACTTCAGTAGTGATTAAATGTCAGTAAAACTTTTATTTATGTGAAATAAAACTTCCTGACAGTTAGACCCATATTTAAATTTCACCAACCTCTGCTGGAGTACATGAGAATTGGGCTGGGGTTCTTTGTTCCTGCAGAGGCTGGCAGGTTGTGGAGACATTGTTTGTGATAGACCCATGGAGACAGAACATAATTAGGGACTTGGAGGGCAGTGTAGCACAGGCTTCTCTTCTATGCAGCTTTTACAAGATGTTTTACCATTTTATGAGGTTTACTTAAGCAGAATCAAATTCAGGGTGCAAACCCTTCAAATGTTTTGAAATGGGAACTGCTCACAATGTCCCATTTAATTTGTTTTGATCATTGTTGAAACCTAGCAAGAGGTTACTGCCTCTGAAGTTCAAAGTGATTCAGAACAGATAAATGTACTCAATACTTGATAAATATTCCAAATGTTAAAAACAACCTCCTTTTGTTTCTCTGGTGCTTAATAATTCTTGCCTTGTAAATGCCTGCAAGCCTTACTATGACATCTTTATGACAGTCTAGTTCTTATTAAAAAATCCATCATTACTTCTTATCTCCTTTAGCAGTTATATGGACTTTGAGAGATGTATTTCTGTAGTGGTTTGGGTTTTGGGGCAGTGGTATTTTTTGTGTTTGATTTTTTGGGTTTTCTAGGAGTTTTTTCCCATGAAAAAGGAGTGAGTAAAAAAGCTGAGTGTTTTATTTATTGGAATGAAAAAGTGAAATCTAGAAAGTTGCTAGTCAAAATAAAGAAAAATAGGTTCAATTTCTTGAAATGTTTTTTCAGTAGTTTAAAAACATTGCTTCACTTTGATCTTTTAAAATGCCTGCACTTTGTACATAGAAATTAAATTCTCAAAACAAAATTTCACATTGAGAAGAAAAACAAATATAGAAAAGCTTAGTCACACTTGCACATATTTTGATGTTTTCCCCCTCTAAGTGCTGTTGTGTGCATGCAAAGTTAACTTCATTAGAAAAGTAAGAGCAACCTTTAGAGCACGATACCTGTTTTGTCCTCATGATTGGCAGAGGATGCCAAGGCTCATCTCCTTCTTTGTACATCAGTGTCTTCTTTTCAACTGTGGTCCTGGAAAATCAGACTGAAGCCTGCCTAAGGAACCCAGCAGAAGGCTGTGAGCTGTAGAGGGGGTGTTAGTCTGCAGAGTTCAGAAAATAATCAACTCTAAAGTATGGAATTTATTAGCTGTGCCCCCTGCAGTAGTGAATGCTGGCTGCCCTCTGACTGTGCATTGCCTATGATAGTCTCTCTTCAGATTTATGGCACAAGAGAGTTTATCAGTTAAATGATACGAACCACTGGCATACTGGGCAGCCAGTATCCATCTTTTTCCCTGCTCTGATATTCCACCACATAGGCTGGAGAATGCCTAAGTGGTGAACCCTACAGTTGTGTCAGATTGTACAACAGTACCATAACAACATTCACTCCAGTGACAGAAAATCTGTATTGTGCTGTTTGAAAAGCTTATTCAAATTCTAATTCATACTTTCCATGTTAATTTACCAATTTCCTTTTTTAAAAAAAAAAAAATCATTCTTTTAAAAGTTCATTTAAAAGCAACTGTGAAATTCTCAAACATCACCTAGACAGGTTGTGAAATGTCCTTGCCTGGAGATATTCAAAAGCCATCTAGACACAATTGTGAGTAAAGTGCTCTGGGAGACCCTGCTTGAGCAGGAAGGTTGGACTAGATAAGCTCCAGTGATCCTTCCCAATCTTACCCATTTTGTGAATCTGTGAAATATAGCTACATGCATTTGTTTTTTAGTTTTAGTCTTTTAAAGGTAGAAAGGGCATCAAAAGCTGTTTTAGTACAATATACATATATGAATTGAGATTATTTAGGAGACTAATGAAAACATTTTAACTGAGCTGAGTAAAAGTGTCCATGATACAGGAATAGATCTGGTCAGGACTTTATGTTTGGCAGACTAATATCTAGTGTGTACCACCTTTCTTCATGGTTGCATTGAAGAATAAAAGATTAGGAGAAAGATCAGGTTTGGATTTCTCAAGGGATACATGTTAATACTCTTTAGCAGCATGGAAAAGAACTGTATTTGCTCTTACTGCAAGGGAAGTTAAACAGAAATGGACTGTGTTGCCCTCAGAAAAGACAGACGTGTATCACTTCAGCACTGGTTCTGATCTATTGGCTTGGACAGCTTGCTCATGGTCTGCCTTTATCCAGTGCTCAGATTTCTGAAAACAACACAAAGGAAGAGGAGGAGTATTATTTTTAAATGGATCAGACCTCCTTGTGTTTTTAAACCATTTTAGGTGTGGATCACAGTGTCATGTTAAAGTATATATACACACAGGTATTGGGCAAGTTAGTAAATACTATAGTGATAATAGCTCTTTTTAAAATTTACCTAGAGATCTGCAGCAGGTGGGTCCTGTCACTGCCCCCACAATGTGTAAAAGGGATTGTGTATGCTTCTGAAGCAAATTAAAAATATGTCAGAACAAAAGGATCCTGAAAGAGAAGTCAGTTCCCGTTGGAAGTTTGAGTTTGTTCTTTTAAATTCAAAAGCAAAGCAAAGAGCTGTGGAGGTGTAAACCGGATTATGCACAGGATGTGTGCTGCAATGGGGCAGCACTGGAAACTGTTCTGTCATCCTTTGCCCTCTTATGACCTGTCATGAGACATGAGCTGTATCACATGTAACTGTATTACTTGGGAAAACAAAGTCTCTTCACTCTTCTGTTTCACCAACACAAGATTCTGGGTTCGGTGCTGTGTGTGGGACAGTAAAAGCAGGCTTCAACAGCAGCATAAGTGTGTCTTATGACAAAGAGCAAACTTGACTATGATGCTGTTCATCATGATCAGTAAACAAGAAATCTGTTGTTAAGAAACTGCTTACCAGGACCTCAGCAGTGCTGTAAATTTCAAGGCAATCTTTGGCCACATCAGCTTGACTTTTTCTAGGCTTTATGGGGTTAGGCTGCAAGCATGGAAACTCATGCACTGAGTATGCAATGGGAGAAGTTTCTTATTGTTCCTGGAACATAGCAGAAAAGCATGCTGAGAACTGGAAGAACAAGTTAGCAATAAAAAGGTGAATATGACAAGCAGCTCCCAGGGTATGAGCTTTCAGGCAAAGCAAATGAATTCCTCACCCCATCTGGTCTGCAAGTCATGGGTGAACCTCTAAATAACCAGAGTTTGGTTAAGAATTCAACAGCTGGAATCTCCCAGCCATTAGAATCATATGTCTGTGTTTTATCTCCAAAACGCCTATCCTCACAGAACCTGAGAAGCAGAGCTCTCCTTAGAATATTGTATTAAATTAATCCCTGAGACTAGAAGTACAACAATTATACACACACACATAAAAAAACCCAACCAACCAACCAACCAACCAAAAACAACAAAAAAACCCCAAACAAACAAAAAACAACCCAAAACAAAACAAAATAAAACAACAACAAAAAAATCCCATCATCTGCTACAGTCTTCAAGTTGTTTTGAGCATTTCCTGTAGCAATGTGATGATGATCTTTGCTCCTGAGGTTTGGTTAGAATCCATTCCAGCATGGAAGGCTGGCTTGGCACAGGTATGACATTTAGACTTGAACCTGGAGTTACACCTCAGAATGCACCACTAGCAGAAATTGTTGGCTGCAGAAGGCAGAAGCAAAAAGATCCTGGTATAAGCAAGTTAAAAAATCAGTATTGCTGACTGGAATTACATTTATGAGTTAGCAGGCTGGAAAAGCCTGACATTTCTCTTGGTATGTCTAAGTGGCATGTTTGCTGCAGATAACCTGAGCTGCCACTGATTTGGCCAGAAAATGCCAGACTAGTGTTTTCCTTGTATAAGCTGTTCCTGAGATTTCCCCTGAAGTATTGGACATGCTTTCCATCAGTATAGGTTGACATGACTTCTTTTTCCATCTGCTTGGAAGAGAGGGGCAGGATGGAGTCAATATTTTAGTTTCTAAAAATAAACATCTCAGTTCCATTGCCAAAAAGTTGGAAACTTTCACTTGACAATAGTATTTAGAGTTTCCATTTGCTTTGGCTTCCTCCTCTAGATGCCAGTGTTGTGGAAGGATTTTACCTATATGAACAGTAGAGGTTTATGTGAGTGAAAGCTTTACATGCCACTCCATCCAGCCAGCAGTGTGGCACCTCGAGGAGAGCAAGGTGCAGAAATTTAAAGAACAAAGTGGGATAGGAGGGGATGCTCTTCTTAAGGCATCAAAAATTCAAGGTGGAAAATTCAAAGAGAAGGAGCTTCCCAGGGCAGCCCCTGTAGATCATCACAGATGCTCACTCATTGCTTGTGCTTGCTTTTTTCAAAGGCTGCTGCTCTGGCAAGTGCATGGACTGGGATGATTGGTGGCAAAATGACAATTGTAGTTGTGAGCACTATCATCTGCCACCAACTGAATAGTAATTAATAGGGTCTGCCCTGAACAATTCCACTGCCTTGTATGCTGACATGTGCAACAAATTCTAGAGGGAAGAGACACTCAGTCTGGGGTCCCACCCATCCATTTCCCCTCTTCTCCTTCATCTTCTCACTCTGTTTGGAAGAAATTTTTTTTCTGTTCTTTTTCTTTTTTTGGGTTTTTTTTTTTTCCTTCCCCAGCAAGGTTACAGTGTATAAAAAAGACTGCAAAATATTTTTCTCTTTGGTTTATGTTTCCAACAACGTTATTGGCTTCTTTGGTGTGGTATAGAGCTCCATTAGGAATTCCCAGGAAATGGAATTTATTTATGTTGATGCTTTGCAGCTATAAGAGTTCTATGTGTTGCTGAAAATCACTGATTGCTTCGCTTTGAAAGTGCAGTTCTCTTCGCTCATTAATCGCCTTCTTGTATTTTGTCACTTAGTTTTCAAGTCTCATTTTACCACAGTTCAAGAGATTATGTACCAGAAATAAAGGAAAATATTTATTTACTTTAATCTGAGGGATTCCTTATACTGCTTCTGGGTCAAAACATCCAGAGAGATGTATTTTTTGTTTAAGTAGCGATCCATTAAATTGCCACATTTTCAAGGTAACTTCAAGGTATGACACTGCCAGGTCTATATGCAGTATAATTAATGCTCATCACACAGGGGGCTAAGTCAGTTGGGGAACCCTGGACCTTGCTGTGATTATCATTGAGAGCCTAAACTGATGTTCTCTACAACTAAACATGATGTTCAAATTCTGAATTCTGATATAGTATGTCTATCTAGGTTAATTTAATAACTTATTATCATCTAATGTCCCAAGTAGACAAATAATTTTATATCTCTACAGATGTGAAACTCAGAACAGTGTTAGCTGTGTGTTTCTTTCAGCCTTCTGAGTTGCTTTTCTATAACCAAAGCTAGCAACATTTGAGCCAGCTTCAGGAAACAATAAAGCCATGGAAAAGTGGCACTTAATTAAAATAAAGTTAAAAGCGAGTGTGAATGGAATTAAATTTACAACTGTTCTTAATCACGCTGCAGTCATTGTTTTGCATTGATTTTATCAGATGTACCAGGTGTAGTTTTATCAGATGAGTCCCATGAAATCACAGCTAATGGATTAATCCATGGCTACTCTGTAGCATTTGGAAGCAGGTGTTACTGACCCACTTCTGTGGAATACAAAACTGAATGAGAAGGAAGATACTACCCCCTTCTCCTCTCAGAAAATTTGGGCAGGAATTAACAGTCCTGAATTTGGCTACTTTGAGCAAAAGTGAGAAAGTACACAGTATCAGTGAGAAAGTGCAGAATATATTTTATGTGCATGCACACATACACGTATATGTGTGTGCATTTTCTTTTTTAGCAGTAGTGAGTCATGACAACTGGAAACTTGGCACCCTCACTTATTCCAGGTCTGGCATTGTGCCCACTCTGTACACAGAAGGACTGAAAAGCTTTTCAATTTCTCCAATCCAATTTGTGATGCAGAAGTTGCACAAGTTGCCACATGTGTGCTGTTAGGAAGTCTCAGTGCAAATGGAAACAGACCTTGTCACGAAATTGAGGCATCCATCATTGGTGATGCTGAGCTTCCCCACTTGGAGAATGGTTGGTTGTCTTGAAGTTCATTTGCAAACTGATCAAAGTTTTGAAATGGGGCTGACTGGCTAATCATGCTTATTCCCTCATGCCATTTGAAATTAGTTGGAGGAAGATCAAAGGATAAAAATTGTTGACTACTACAGGTAATAAAAAGGCCTCCTGCTTTGATGTTTGTAAATCCCCTTTTCAATAGAATAGATGAAAACTTTATACAACTATTTTGGATACTCATGGTGTATGGATTCAGCAAAAACCCCACCAAAACCTGAGGTTAAATATAATCAGACACTACTCAGGCCACTGACTTTATAAAATGTGGAAAACCTTTAGAAGTTCATTATTTCTCATGATACGTAGCATAGTGCAAATTTCTGGACTGGCTTTTTGTTTTTCTTTCTGATCTGGACAGTGCTGGACACTTGGAACTTCACTTGAGTCTCCTGAAGTGCTAATGGAATATAAGCAGGGTAGTGTCTGGTTTGAACTTAGGAGGTTTGAGACTTAGAATAATTCACCTGAAGATTGCCATGAGAATAGGAAATGGAGAAATTGAAACCTCACAAAAAATACCCCCCAAAACAAAACAAACAAACAAACAAACAAACAAAAGCCCCACTAAAAAAAATAACAACCAAAACCCAAAAAAACTCAAAAACCCCCAACCCGCACCACCCCCTTGGTTGCAATGTCACCTAGACAGCTGGAAATCCTTCTAGCAACTGGAAGGGTTAAGCTGAGTGAAGACACCTCATCACATATGAATTAAATATTACTGGGTTTTTTGCTACATCTCTTTTGGTTTTAGTCATTCTTAGAATCAAAGAAAGTGGAAGATAATTTTATTATAAACTTAATAAGTGTTTGGAACAGGGGTTTTAGTATTAGATATATCTACTGGAGCAAACATACATAAAATCAGATATCGTGTTTTATGGAGTAATTTTAGAAGGCAAGGACTGCACAGCACCCATTACAATGAAGTCTCAATGCTGGTGAAGACAATTTTCACAGTGAAATCAAGCAAATTTTTTTGTGATAGCAGGCAGAATAATTCATACAACAGAGATTCCAGAAATCTTGTCATATTAAGAAGATGTAAGTGCCTTATTCTATATTGCCATGAGATAGCAATATTCCACATGCCTGCGTTGTGCCCAAATGCATCCAGACTCATCTTTCCAGTTCTGTTCTACTTGAAACTGACTGCTGAAATGGCTTTTGTGGCTCATCTTGGAAAAGCTTGGTTCAAAGGGTCCCCTTCATGTTAACAGTGGTTCTTCTCATGGATGTCTCTATGGTCCCTAGTTCCAGCTGGGGTCTGAAACAGAAGTTGTGTGTTGATGTTCTGCAGCACAGGCTGGGGTTTTCCAGCCCAACCAGATGCTGTTGGAAGTTTTGGAAATCTTGCTAAAGAGCCTCTACATATCTGCCAGCTCAGTTGTTGCTTGGTTGTCTACAGCTGTGAGGAGTGGCTTTGATGGCCTGGGTGCCCCCTGCTTGGCTTCTGTTCACAGTTAGACTTAGATGCTTTGGTTAGGATCTAGAGAGAAAGATACTTTTTTTTATTAGATCCTTCCCCAATTTTTGCTCTACCCTCTCCACTTAAGATTAGTGCTGGCAGGTTGCAGTGTGTCATGAGAGTGGAATGGCACAAAGCTGTAAAATGGACTGTCACTTGAAGGGGAAACACTGGCTGCGCTCCTTCTCTTGTACTCTACACTTGTACTTAACTTCACCAACCCTTTTTTTCTGGGTAGCTTTTTCTTGTGCCAGATCTTTTATCCTGGTCAATGCACTGAGAAAACAGAACTCATTTTTTTCCTTGCCTGGCCTTTTATTCTTATAAGGAGAGGGCTAATGATTACTGCATTAAGAGTTTAAGAAATTTTAAGTACTTAATTTTTCTCCACTGTTCCAAACAATTGCATAGATAGTATACTGGATTGTGATATTAGATTGTTACAGAAAATCCTGCTCTTATTTCTTTATTCCAACATTTTTTGCATCTTCTATCCATCAGTATGCCTAGTGTTAGGCTGCTGCTGCCTGTAAGGTTAGGAATGTAAGTGTTGATTTCTCATATAACACCAGGGATAAGTGAGTGTGCACTAACAGCCACAGGTATCAGTAACACTAAATTCTGGAACATGTCAGGTGTATATCTTAGAGGAAAAAATTAATAAAAAAAATAAACATCTTTCCGTAACCCAAGTCTAGATGGGAACAGGGAAAAATTGTTTGTGCCAACCCTTCTCTCTGACTGCTTTCATCCCACAATTTTAGCACCAAACGAAAGCTTTGGAGTGTCTAAACTATTGGAATAAGATGTTCTTTCATGTTTGGTTTCCATCTGGGTCTGGAGGCAGAAATGCCAGAATCCCACAAGACAAGCCTCCTGCATGCTATTCCTGATGATGGACAGGAATGTGGCCTGCCCCCCAGAATGGCCAAGATGTGTTACAGCATTAGCAGGCACCCCCAGAGCTCTGGGAAGTAAAGCAGTGTCAGACCATCAGCTCCCTAGACTGCATTTACTTGGTTACTGGGTACATGCAGACTTTCCCATGTCAATGTAGGCAGCACTTGAGGACTTTCCAAGCACAGCACTGTGGCAGTTTGTGGCAAATTCTGTAAGCAGATCATGAAAAGTATTGCCCAAAATGCCCAACAAAGGTTTGTAGGTCTCAGCTGTTCTCAATTGTCATTCAGTTTATACCTCTCTTTCTATGCTGTTGTTAAAGCCAATAAATATATTAATAAATGCAAGAGGATCCTTCCATGAAAATAAAACCATCATTTCTGAAAACGTGTGCAAATGTGTGCAAGTTTCATGGACTATGAAGATAGTAAGTAAAAATGTGTCATGATGTTGGTTATGTTTGTTGGCTTAAGAGAATTCCTTGGGCTTCTGTGTACAGCAGCAAAATCCCTCAGTCTATCTTCCCTTAGCCTGACAAAGTGCCCTCATTAAGGGATCAAAGATGTTGTTGCAGTAGTATTCATAATGTATACACTTGGCAGCCCCTCACATCTGTTTTCTGCACTATTTATCCAATCATCGAGACCCTTATTCATATTTGCCTTTCAGATAACAGGACAGGATACCAAAGGATTCCTGGGCTGAGAGGAAATGGCAAAGGGTTGGTGTAATGGACTAATTAAAGACTTCAGGCTCAGACTAGAGAAATCCAGAATGCTGTGGTGTGGAGAGAATCACAGGATACACAGAACTATCCCATTTTAATGACACAGGCATGATTAAAACCACCTGAACATTACATTCCAACAAACATGTCTCTGCGATATCAACCAGCTTCTGATAAGTGGCTGATGTTCTCAGTCACACATTAAGAGAGGTGACAGGTTTTACTTGCATATGAAGAAGGATGAGGAGTCCAGGCTGCTTATGAGACCAGAGAGCTTGTTCTTGGTCAGGTACTGACAGGCCACATGTGAGTCCATCAGACTTTGCTCTCTTTTTTCTGACCTCTCAGTTGTTTGACTCTCTTGGCTCAAAGAGCTCTGACGGCAAGGTAAAATACAGTATGAAAGTGAATCTGTGTTCTTTTCAGTGTGTACTTTTAGATAAAATGCCTTCCCACATCACTTCTACTGCTAATAAATGGAGCTGCAAAATACTCATATGTATGATTTATTATAGAAGTGAACTCAACAGCCTAGATCCCCACGTGTTACTTAGGTTTCATTTCAAAAATTCCAAGAGAAAGAGAATTATACAAAATTTCACTGCAGAGCAATAAATATACTCTATAAGACAACTCTTGTGAAGCATGAATAAAGTGAAACACCAGGAAAGATGTACAAGGCAAAAGGTAAAGAATAAGGATAAGAGTAGTAAAAGGAGTTACAAAATGCTGGCTATTTCTGTGGCCAGTGTGACAGGGAATTTGATCATAAAACTAAAAGCTTCTGAGCTGCTGGCTTAATGAATTCGAGCCATACTCAGAGAGGGTGGCTGTAGCAAACACAGACTCTTTTGTGGGCTGACAGTTGGATACTTAAAACAAGTGTGAGGACATTTCAACTGTCTAAACATTACCCAGTGTTTTGTACAGATCTTTATGGAAGAGAGTTTTAAAGAGATATTTGGAGAATTTTAGGGTCACATGCTCTGCTTCTTTGTCTGGCTATTGTCACTAGTAAATCAGTTCTAAACAAATGACTGTTTAAGTGTGTATTTAAAGAAATGAGAAGGCTTGCCAAAACAAGAAATTTAAAGTTTAGAAAAAAGTTGGAGCTTCAATCTGCAAGAGTAGTTTACCAGCCCCCAGGCTACTGAAACTTCTCCCTGGCCATCCCTCAGCTGTGCAGACAGTTTAAATTGTTTTGGCAACCAAGTGCTTTCTCCTATAACAGACCAAAAGACTATTTTACAGAAGGGCATACCATGGGTCCCCTTGGCTCTCACACCCTGTAGCAGAGTATGGCCTAATCGGAGCCTGGCTGTGCCTTCTCCATGACCAGAGCTCTTGCACGCTCTGCAGTGCTGCTGGCTCTGCTCCTCTGGGGAGTATCAGCCTCTGCTCCCTCCTTGGCCATGGCTGCAGTGGCCTGGCAGCCCTTGCCTCCATAACATAACAAGGCCATGGAGCCTTTCTGCTTGGGAAGTTCCTGTCTCTGCTTTCGAGCACTCAGAGCACAAATCCATTTTCTGTCACTGTATCAAAAGCTCCGTTTGGCTGGGAATTTAGGGAGTAATATGACCCCAGAGTTCTCTGACTTGGAGATGTACTAGAAGCAACTGGAACTGGCTGTACCCCGAAGCATCAGTGGAAAATCCTTTTTGAGTATGCTCTTAAATTCTGCTTTCTTTTAACTTCCCACATTGTGTCTCTTTCATTTGTAGAGGACTCAAATGTCCCTATTCAAATACTGCTAAACTAACAGAAATTTGAAAGCACAGATGAGAGCAGATCTTTAGACACATTCCTGTTGTCTGATTTGGGCACTACAAAGTGTTTGTCTGACATGGTTTTATCACAAGAAGTGAACCCCAGCATAGTGGCCTGATAAGAATTACCTAAAAGCCAGGGAATGGAAGAAGCTCAGTTTAGCCAGAATTGGCTATTGTAACAAACTATAAGCTATTGTAACAAACTATAAGCTCTAAATTCTGGGGGGGGTGGACAAAAGAGGCTCAGGGCTGAAGCCAGAGATGGGCTACCAAACACTCTCACTGCAGTAGGAATTGCAGCTATTTAACTACTTCTAAGTCTCCTGCATGTTTCCTGTCAACTGTGCACAGCACCTCTGGAGAAGGTTTACTTATGATGTCATTATGGAAGAACAGTGATTCTAGTTTGATTTTGATTGTCACAAAAGAACAGTGTGCTAGGGTTTGTGGAGTTTTCATGGCATGGCTAATGGTTCAAAAAACATGAATTCTGTGCCTGCAGTTTTTTTTCTTGGCTTCTCAAGTGATAGTGAGAAAATTTTGAATTTCCATTTTTTTCCCTTTCCTCACAACTGAAGTTGAACCTCCTTTGTAACATACTTGAAACTCTGTGGATGAGAAGTATAAGACACAGCTTTGAATGTGTAGCATTACAGTCATATTAATATCAATGATGCTGGCATTTATGTAGTCCTCTCTATCTGGACCAAAGATTAGGACCTGATCAAAGATGTGACTAGTTGGGTTTACACAACCTGACTAAGGCTTTGTCCTCTCTGATGGGCCTAAGGCACCCCGGAGGGGCAGGAGGCCCTCGTGTGCTTTTGCCACTGAGTGATCTGAGGAGGGACAGTGGCCAGCATGACTGGCCGTGGTGAGCAGCACACCCTGCTGCCTGTCACAGCCACAGGTTCATCAGGGCACGGTAATTGGTGAGAACACTGATAAATACAAATCACTCTCCAGAGGGCTGCCGTACATTATTTTACCTCTCAAAAATAACAGACCTTATTATCTTTCAGGGAGAAACTCCTGTCAGGGCAATCAAGGATGGACACTTTTAATGAAGACAAATGATCTCCTTCAAAGCAGCAGTGAGCCTTGATTTGGCTTGATGGCTCACTAGTATGAAGCATGGGTTTAATCAGCACGCCAGCTTCTGTCAGGCATGGGCCTTGAAGTCAGGTAATTGGAGGCAGGTGCTAAGTACAATTTAAATGAAATGTCTAGTTAATAAGGACAGCTTGAAATGTGCAATTTATACCCCTCTCCCAAGCCCTACTCCTCTCAGGGATGTGAAAGCAGCCAGCTGTGCTTGAGAACCAAATGACTTAATTCCTCAGCATTGCCTTTCACGCTCAGAATACTGCACTGCTGCTTTTAACTTGCCAGATGCCCCGCTTGGAGTGACCTTCCTTCAGACAAGATGGGCTACTGAGGGACTGTTAGAGCTCATCATGCTTTGGTTTGTGTCCGAAGAGGCGGCACAAAGCCAAAATCTGGACAGAGGTGAGGTTCATAAGATTCTGGGTCTTAAATATCTCAGAGTCCAGTGAGGGAATGAGAGGGATCAGAGTAGTTTCCCTAAATGTGTATTGCCCCTTCGTGTGGATCTCAGTGTGGCTTTCCAGGCTGTGCTGTGCATTTTAGAAAGTCACAACTGCTTTGTTCATCCTGGAGTTTGTAGGACACAGAGCCTCTCATATTGGAAACTGAGGAACTCTCTGGAGAGCACCAAGGCTCCTTTCCTGCAGGCCAGCCTGATACGTTTCCTTCCAGAAACACAATCACAGTTTGTGTTGGTATTCATATCTTCTTCCTTTTTGGTGCTGATAGGGCATGAAGGAAAGCACATCCTCTGAACTTTTGGGTGCCAGCAAGAGACTTCCTACTACACATGGCCTATGTGCAGTTTCATTTGGAGCCATGTAGGAATTGTCAGCATCTCTAAGTCCTGTGCTTTAAAGAGAAGTATTTTGCCTTTTTTTTTTTTTTCCCCTTGAAAAATTTGGTAATTATTTCATCTGCTTATGAAATAAAAAATTCTTGGGGCTGAGGAAGAAAATCTGACCATATAACATTGAACAATTGGCACACTACTGAATAAAAACAATAAATGCTTATTTTTAATGAATTTCCAACTTTTGAAGAATGACTTCTCTTATTGTCAGACATTTGATTTCAGCAATGCTGAACCTTATAGGTTGTAAAGGGAATTACAGAAAGTTCAGTGAATATCACTTATACATTTTTCATGCTCTAGGTTTTCAGACATGAATTGAGACAAATCTAGCTTTTAAATCCTAATTATCAGTTACTTAAAGGTAGGGTTTAGAAGGCAAAAGCATAAGAACAGTACTATAGCTACTACAAGATCTACCTTTGTCTCTTTTAGGCCATTCTGCTGTCCCTTGAAACTAACAGTTAAGAATAGTGAATTCATAATAAACCCAAGATTTTACTTCTGAGGGAGAAAGTAATTAGCCACTGGGTGTGGAAGTATTTTCCATTAGCAATTTTTTAAACCCAGACTGGAATGCAACTAAGCCTGAAGGGACTACATGACTGGGAGAAACCACAAATCTTCATTACAAGGAGATTTCTACGATCAACTGCTGTGAGACTCATTTCTTTGTCAAGGAAGTACACACAGGCAAACAAGGACCATGGATGCAGCTAAGGAATCAGATATTTCTGTGTGCTATCTTGGGTTGGCTGTGCTGTTCTGCTTTGCAGTAGGGCAAGGCAACAGGTAGGGCTGTCTCTGTACAGCAGGACTAAAGTAACTAAACCTGAGCCAGGGTAGGTAGGTGCACTTGTTTCTCACAGCATGACATGACAGTGATGATGGAAATTGATTTCTCTCTATTAATACCTTATTACAGCAGGACCAGATAAATTAACCTCTAAGGAATCTTTTTTAACAAAGAATTAAAGTAATCTCTGGCTCAAATTGCTTATTGAAGTGCTTGTAAACAGGAATTTTTCCTGGGGGCCTCTACAGTCTAGATTGTTTAGATTTCAGGAAACCAAAGAACTTTTGGCTTTTCAGATACATTTTGAAATTCATTGTTGCTTTTTTTAAAATTCTTTTCCCTTCATCTTTTTTTTAATTGGGAAAATAATGATGAGTTATAATTAAGAGATGAGAAATAAAACAATATTGAGAAGGCAAATTCATCAAGAAAAGAGTCAGAAGTAAAATACAGGCCTTTTAGATTGGAAATTAGTGTTCAGCTGATCAGAGTCCTGCTACCCTTCTGCTTTATGGCTTGAATTCCTTACAGTAACATCAGAGGTGGAACATTTCCTATCAGTTACAAAACAAATAAAAAGCAGAATGTTCAGATGGCCTTTCAAGTTCATAACAGCATTGTGGTCGTGGATCTGACTGCAGCTCAGGCAGCTGCAAGAAGCAGCCAGCTATTGGAATTACTGATAGCTGCATTGGGTACCAGGAGCAGCGGACAATAGCATGGGCTGCAGCACAGACTGAGCAAGGCATTGTGTCAGTTGTGACCATGTCTGCCTGTAGTGAAGGAGAAAAGCAGTGTTCTGTAAATGGCAGAGGTTTGTGCTTCTAATCCCAGAGTCACGTGTGTGTGTAAGTAGAGATTGTCATGGCAATGGATGCTGATGGGAGGGAGAAAAGAAGGGTAATTTGCTTCTGTACTAGATGACAATGTGTTACATTGTCTACCTTGCCTTTTAAATATTGTTTGTTTCTCTGTACTTGTCAAAGTGGCAGAAAGAGAAATTGCTATTCTGTCAGAAAAGAAAGCATTGAAAATACAATGATATTGTTTTTAGTTATTGTCCTAACTGAGGAAAAAGTTCCCAGAAGAAGAGGTGTTTAGTTGATGCAGGAAAAAAACCCCAAAAACATAGAGAGAGAGCCTAGGCTGGGATTGTGTTTCACTTCTCCTTCTCAGTAATAAGAATTGGGACCATGTAATCATGAAGTAGTGAGTAGGTGTGTGTTCCATCTGCAGTCATGAACTTCTCAAAAGTTATACACAGCTCTTAGAGACAACTCACACCTTAATCTGAGGATATGCAAGTTTAGGTTGGAGACTATTTTGATAGGCCAGGAGGAGAACCTAACACTGATAGCTGCAGTGGCCTGGACACAAGACTAACTAGGGTTACCTGCTGAGTCACAGGAATAACACATGAGACTATCTCCTGAGCTGAATCACCCTGAGACTGTTGTTAGTTTGTCAGGGCACCAACAAGTGTGCCCAAACTGTGCTTGTTCTTCTGCATACCCTTGGCTGTTGTGTATTCTGTAGGGAGCAATCTGAAATCTGTTCTCAGCTACAAAGGACAAACAGGCTCTTCCGTTCTTATGGACAATGACTGCTTCAGTACTATGTCATTTGTGAGAGCTGGAGCAAAAAACCCCCAGCTTCCAAGTTTCCCCATGTGCAAGATTGCAGAAATAAGGCAATAGGGCAGAGGTTCATCGATACTGATCAGGATTCACTTTCCCAGCTCTGGGAGCTGTTCACTGTAAGGCCAAGTCGTTTTGTCTCAATGTGTACTTCAGTGTCTGTAAAAAGCTCATAAATAATGCTGTCAGAAGTGAAATGGTTTGAAGCCCTCTATGAAAAGTTCTATCCAAGCCCAAGCTGCCATAGTCAGGTCAGCCCCAACAATACCTCATGGAATGTGTTCCTTTCATGTTTGTTCTGGGCCCATGGGGAACAATGTCCTTTCAGGACAATAGATGTCTGCAATTCATGGTGAATTTCCTTTCCTTCTCTCATTAAAATCCATTCATTTTCAGCTCAGCCTCCTCATTCTCAAAAATACATCTTGGATATTTGTCAACTTCTATTCATTTTACTTAGTCTTTGCATCTAATCTCTTTGAGTCCGGACATTTCCTCTGATGGCAGAGCCCTGAGAGTGCTATTCTGCCAGTTGGGATGAATTGAGGAGAGCCTCTTGGCAAGCTGGCTCATTCTTGGGGAATAGACATATTTGAGTAGTGAGACCTCAGGCATTTATACTGTGCAGGACACCACAATGCTCAGCACTCAGTAAAACTCAGAAGAGAACCACTGCCTAGAAAAGCAAAATGCTGGCAAATGTTTTTCAAAATGGAAAGCTGGCTTCAGTGGCCAGTTTAGTTCAGTGCTCCCTGTGAAGTCTCAGGCAGGCCACTTCTTCTGAGCATGCAGCCTGGAAGGCAGTAACACAAGCTTGCTTCTTGTGCATGTTATTGTATCTGCTTCCTGCTCTGAAATGTTTTTCAGGTAGAGGAAAGCAGAACTGTGATGATGTTATTCCCTGGCAGTAAGTGAAAAGAGATTGATTCCTTTCAGATAAAACTGTTCAACGGCAGTGAAATCATAACAGCTTTGGTCTGCTGGTGATTCAGCAGCGTTTCATCCACTGACAAGAAAAGACTGTCCTCAGCTCCTTACCCTGTTCTCTTGAAAAGGGAAAGACACTGTACGTGACTGGCACTGAAGAAAGAGGCTTCTACTGCCCTAACTCCAGAGATCCTTGAGAGCTTGGTGACATCTGGTGGGAGCTGGAAGGATCACAAGCCTTTTGTGATGACTGCAAAATAATATATAAAAATAAATTTCAAAAATAGTCCCCCCAAAACAAGCAACAAAAAATACTGATTTTATGCTCAGAATCACAAGAGTACAAAATCTAAACATGATATTATAATGATACATGCTTTATGCTGTGTAGTTCAGAGATCAAAGGGCTTGCAATGCTGGTGGGACACAACAGAGCTGAAATACAAGGTATTTGTCATTGGATTTTTGCAGGAGTGTAAATGCCGTATTTTTATCAGTCTAGTCAGAATATCAGTACAAAACCCAAATTATGCAGGTTGCAACTGCTCATCATGCAGCTCTAGGCCCCTAAGGTATGACCAGTCTCCATCCTGTTGAAATCTACAAAAAGCACACACAGTAATACCTTAGCCTGGAATGGAGCATTGTGGATTTGTTCAGTGACCCACTAGTGAGCAGTTCAATATGTGTGTCCAGAGGTAGGATGAGCTGTGGGTCTTGTAATGGGCACTAAACCTCAGGGAAGGGAAAGGTAGTGAAGTTCAAGTTTCATTCAGGCTTACTCTGGTAAGGAAAGAGGAAGGGTGTTGCATGAAGTTCAGGTTAATTATCCTATTTGATCTGCATGAACAGGTATGTGAATGGGTTTTCCCTTTTTTTTCTTGATCTTTTAAATCCCGTAACCACAAGCACTATTGCCTTTCCTCCCATTTTTGCAAGTGCACTTTTTGGATCTAGCTGTGTACAGCATCTCTGCAGCTTCCTTCACAAGATGGAGCAAATAATACCAGCAAGATTTCCTCCCAGTGTGTTTTGGATATTGGAACAGTGTGTCCCCTGAAAAACAGAGCATTCCCTGCCTTTGACAGAGGTTTTATGAGGTCTTTGATAAAGGCAGAAAAGTCTGAAATGTTATTAATCAATCTCTTTTTCTCTTCCTCCTTTTTTAGGATTTCTAATGGGAAAGAATGAATTTAGGAGTGAGTCAGTAAAATTATGATCAAAGTTTTCAGGAGCAGTTATGAAAGCTATACCATAGATCTAGCTGCAACCAGGAATCCAAAATGTGGATACGCATTGAAAGATGCGGAAAAGGGACCTTTCAGACTTTTCAGCCACTGGTAAGTTTAAACAATTGCAGCCTGTTGCTGCAGCTTATTTATCTTTTCATCCTTTGGTAAGAAAGAGTTAGGTTAAAGTACAAAGCAGGGTGGATTTTCAGCCTATCAAGTCCAAAGCAGATGCCCTCTTAGCTGCTTAAGAGAGATTTTTTTATTCTAAGGATTCTGGTTGTATGCCTTGAGCTGAGCAGACCTCTGCCTCCCTTCACATGCCAGTTCATCCCTGCAGTGTTGTCATGATGTGTGCTATCACTGCTGATAACCTGTTTAGCAGAGCCAGTTGTCCACAGACCCTCATGTATGAGGCTGCTTGCCATTGTGTGAGCTCTGTCCCTATTGTTTCTGACAGCATGAGGTGACCTAATTCACTCCAGTGGGTCCATCACACACATTCTCACTGGGTGATTTCCCCCTCTGACAGCCCATTGTCAGCACCCATCCTGCTGGGGCTCTGCAGCCCTTGCCTTGTGTTCATGCCAGCACAGAGCTACACACAGCTGGGCCCTTGCTGGAAGCTGGTCTGGTGAGTGGGCATTGGTGTGGGCATGGTGAGCACAGGGCACAAACCTAAAGCTAGCTGGGTAGACCTTAGTCCTTTAACATGGTAGATTATATGAAATCTCTGGAGTTTAGAGTTTGGTAAGACCATTATTTTAGCTTCCCTGACTAGGAGGAGTTCATGGAACTATCATGACACATTGGTCAGCTGTTAAGTCCATGCACAGAAAGCCTTATTCAGTGCTCTGCTATATGCATCACATCTTTTGCATCAGAAAAATTGTCCTTCCCAGACAGGAATGAAGATAAAATCCACACTTACAAAGTCTCTACTAGCTGTAAAAGGTTGAATATTAAATTAATATTCATTCATAATTAATATTATTGTAAACTTGGTTGAATATTTTTGATTCTGTTCTGTAGAAAGCAGTGTCACTTACAGGCACTCACATGCAAACACATGCATTATTGTATCTTGAGGATTGAACTGATGTCTGTTTTTAGTGTAGATTGTTCTGTGATTTAGCAGAAGGTGAGAACAAAGAAAAAAATAATATTACTATAAAAAGTTAAAGAAAGGTGGAAATTCTCCCATTTAGTCCCATTTCCTGCATAATTTATTGGTGATCTGTATCCATTATCAGCCTGCTCCCATGGCAGGTAAATGTATCCACACCAATGCAGGTGCGCTTTCTGATCTTGCCAGCTTTCTCACATACCAGTACACATCATGTGTGTTTGTGACATGAGATGAATTTGGACAGAGTATATTTTATCTGTTCCAGAAGTTAGGACAATAGCAATATACAGGCTTGGTGCCCTCAGCTGTTACAGAAGTGACTGAGAGTTAAAAGCAGATCACTCACATCACAGTCAGTGTTCAAAGAACAGCCAGACAGGAAGAGAAGTTCTGGCATTTTGGAGGGAAACTGTGAATGGAATTGAACATGTGTTAACCCTCTGACTGAAAGCTGTGGAGGGGACACAGCTCCTCTGGGGGGATATAGACATGGGAGTAATGGGCACATTACCCCATCTGTGCCATGTGATGATTTTCAGGCAAGTTGGGCTAAAGCTACAGAGAGCAGCAGCTTTGATAACAGTTCTTCTTTCCTGCCCAAGGCTGGGATCACTTCAGCTGGCCACAGGCCATTGATCAGTGAAGGCCATTGACCACCTGGAGGTCAACCACCTAGCTGCACTTGGAATTCCTCAAGGACTTTACAAAAAACTGGGAGTCAAGGTGCACAACCAGAAGTGAGGTGTGCAAACCTTTTGCCCTATGAATGAAACTACTAAGAGAGGAGGAATAGGTGGAGAAATCTCTATGTCATTGAAAATCTCATCAGGAGCTGGTATGGAATGCTCTGGAAGGAGATGCTCTTGCCTGGAGCAATGGTGCTCTGAAGGAGTTGGGTATTTGTATTGAGCTGACAGGTGTGGTCATCCCAGCACTGATGGCATTCCAGGCTTTGTCTGGATTCTGTCTATGGAAACAGTTTTAGGTCTTTTGATCTAAATTTGCTGTCAAGCAAAATAAATGATGCTGAGTCCATGGTAAGTGACTCAGGTTAGCTGATACTAGCAGAATTTCTAGCTGTG
The DNA here is from genome assembly GCA_013398615.1 of Brachypodius melanocephalos. Taxonomy (NCBI): domain Eukaryota; kingdom Metazoa; phylum Chordata; class Aves; order Passeriformes; family Pycnonotidae; genus Brachypodius; species Brachypodius melanocephalos. The sequence goes on from VZSR01000257.1 coordinate 614,312, forward strand.
AAATACCATTTTGTTCCTACTCAGTTTTCAAATAATACCTTAACAGAATCCTACTCTTTCCCTCAATGAAATTTTTCCCTTAAATGATTCAGTGCTAATTTCCTAATAATAGAGATAGATATATGCTCCATGTGTCCTAACTCACACACAGAGGTGAAGGGGAGTGTGTGGTAACTGAAAAGTGCAAGCATGAAGAATATTTCATGTCTTGTATTGTCTTTTACTTGAATACTCACTCAGCACTTCCCAAGCATTACCTGTGATTCATGCATCTTCTTTAAGACAGCAAAGCAGTAGACAAAGAAAATGGGTCATGATATTGTTAAGGAACTTGTCTTAAAATGAATTATAGCTATGATGAAGAGAGGAACCCAGGAGTTCTGGAGGAGTATGTGTAGTGCTATTCCAAGTTAAATAAACTAACTTTTTATTTCTTATGTCAAGTGAAAGTCAAAATTCCCTGAGAGTTATTCAGTTGTTTCAATTTAGATTTAAAAAAAAAGGTCAGAAAGCATTGTCTGTGTTTCTGTTGCATACTCAAAACTACAGGTTTTGCTTGCTTTCAGTGGATAAAAAAAGGATGGAAGCAGCATAGGTCAATGAGAGACCAAGGTTCAATTCCTGCTTCTGGAACAATGGCAGCTCCTGATCAGCATGAGAGTGTCAGGGTGGTTTCTTTGATGACATGGTGCTAAACCTGCAGTAAAGAGCTGGAGGAAGTTTGGGATTTCTTACAAAGACTCAGATTTGGACCTGTTGTTTCCTCCAACATTTCTGAAAGTGTGTGAGCTAAGTTTCTGTCTGTTATAGGGATGCTTTTGCATGTGTTACCATTTCTGGCAAGACTGCAGGCCAGGCATGCTTTCTCCTGATGTTGTAGCCCAAGCTCCTGCTTTATCAGCACTTTTACAAATACAATAACAGCAGCTTCCTTGTGCTCACGGTGGGGATTGGCTTTGTGAATACTTGTGTTGCTATAGCTACATTTCCCTAATGTTCATTATTCCTCATAGTGTCCTTGTCACTTATCCAAAGGTGCTGGCATTAAGCAAGCTCACAGCATGTTGTTTCTGCCCTGGGAACTCTTGGTAGGTATATGGAATGAGCCAAGAGGTACTGCAGCTGGTGCTTTGCCTGGAATAAATCTGCTTCAGCCATGAAGGAAGTGGTAGTGGAAGTAGTTAGAAGCTTTTTACAGCAGAGCAATGTGAAAGGAAAGCCTACAGTCACTGGCATGTCTTTCCAAGAGTGTTGAACAGGAAGGAGAAGAAGGGATTGTCATCTCTCAAGAGGACAAATGCAGGGAGGGGAGGGAGCACAGGCAACCTCAGTTAATTGCTAGGTTGTGTAATGAGCTGGGGTGCTGGACAGCTACTGTATAGTCCCCATTGTGTCTGTCGCCTGGTTGGGGGTGTACTGCTCTCAGGCATTTTAACTGCTTTTTGGGGTTTTGTTTTTGAATGGTTTAATGAGAAAGCTAAATAGCTGTATAATTCAGAACAGGATTGCAAAAAGTTCACTGTCCCTCAGGCGTGAATGTGTAACTGGTGCTGTGCAGAAAGGGCAGTGAATTCTGAATAGCCACCTACTTCATAAGAGAGGACACTGAACAGTTACCACTGTGTGAAAAAGTAGAGATGGTCACTGGCAGATATTACAGACTGACATCCAAGAAGATATACTCCATACTCTACATCTTTTCTTAATCTCCCATATTGTTTTCAGGCCTTGATCAGTCTTTAAGTGGTATTAAAACAGCAACTGTCACTTGTTAATAGGCACCAAAAACTCTACCTCCTAATTTCAGTGGGCTGTTGGACGGAATCTTACAATCTCTCTAAACCACTACTTGCATATTAAGGCCACTGTGGTGATTAAGAAATTGGAATTAATAAATGTCTGTTGTGTAAGAAAAAGCAGAGAGAATTTGGGCTGTTTAGCAAGGAGATGAGAATGCTCAGAGGGATCTTATCAATATGTACAAATTCCTAAATGGGAGGGAGTAAAGATGCAAAGAAGCAGAGACAGATTCCTCTTAGTGGTATCCAGAGACAAGACAAGCTGCTATGGACACAAACTGAAATCCAAGAAATTTTATTTAAACATGAGGAAAAAACTTTTTCACTTTGAGTATGGTCAAATAGCAGAAGAGGTTGCCTAGACATGTCAAGGAGTGTCCATCCTGGAGATACCCAAAACCCATGTGAATAGAGCCCTGAGTTGGAGATGACACTGCTGGGAGTTGGAGGGTTTAGACTGGATGGTTCCCAGAGTTTTCTTCCAGTCTCAGATGTTCTGAGTTGTGGTCCTGGGATTCAGTGTTAGTTGTTCTATGCATTTGGGCCTGGAGAAGCATGAATGAAATATGAGGTTGTGTTATTCCTGGTGTGCACAAAGTGAGTGACCAAGACAAAACTGATTATATCAGTATGGCAATACAAAATACTCTTCTGGTTTCACAAGCTTATTTCTAACCCTACAAAGCTATACCCGTGCAAGATTATGTGCAAACCACACTTCAGTGTTCCACATACCTTTATAAGTGCGGTGCCCTTCCATCACACACATTACTGGACAATTAAAAGCTTCATCTAATAGTGGAGTGTAACTCTCAGTCTGCTTAACCTGCAAGGAGAGCTCTCCTGTCTGTGTAAGGAGCTCAACCAATTTCTATTTTTTGTTGTATTACCATAATATTTAGTCAGCTTTGCAAGCAGTAGGCAGGTAACCTCCATATTGAGCCCAGCTTTGTGATTTAATAGCTGTGAGAAATACCATTGTCCTACACTAGTAACTGAGTGTTTTGCAGCTGAAGTTGCTGTTCCTCTGTAGTTCCAATAAGTAAGACTCTCAGATTATGCAAAGTATCATTTAAAGTACTATTGATTACTGCTAACAGTGTAAAGGAAGAGAGAATAGTATAGACAAACTGACATCTCCTCATATGTGGAGAACTCTGACTTGTGCAGCACCAAACAAGCATCCAGCGCAGGTGCGACACACTCTGCAGACCCTGCCTTGTGGAAGGGGTGCCCCATTTTGGTCATTTGAATGATAGTAGTATTTTTTCACAGACAACAATTCCATTCACTATTATCCAATAGAAAGAACATTCCTGTGAGAGCTTCTTGCTGCACTTGTAGGTATAGGCAGGAAGTCCCGGTGGCAGAATTCCAGTTAGCAGGTGGAATGTGCCCGCCAGCCCTCTGGTACATTGATCTGGCCGTGTTCATTCTGCAGCCAAGAGACACGGGGCGGGTCAGTGCCAAGGGCAGGAGAGACTGGTGCGATTGGCCGTGCCACAGTCGCGATTTGCCCCTAGATGGCAGCGATTGCTGCTTTTTGGCAGACTGTGCAGTGACTGGATTAATCTGAATTAATTATGTCACAGAAGGGCCTGTTGTTCTGCGAGGCCATAAACTTCAACTGAAAAGACAGGAGAAAAAATTACTGGCTCACCTAAGAAAATTAGAGTATTTCTCTGGCTTTCTAAGAAAATTTAAAGGAAACATACTAGGATAAATTTCTACTTTTTAAAATCAATTATTTAAACTTGACAATACTTTTGTGGACAGTAGCACCCATTTTGTCAGGTGTGGGTATTTTCTGATATCTTTCCTGTTGGAGATGGGGTACTAGAGTACACAAAGACACCAGCATGAAGCAGTTCTGAGTCCATGGAATTCAATGAAGATATTAATAGAAAAATATGGACATGCATTTTCCCCTATACACATGATTGCATAACCTTACAGCTATGCAGTGGTTGTCCTTGCTATTCTTGTTTTAAATTGAGATAAAATGGTAGCAATGCCAGTAAAACAGTTACTTCTCCAAAATTATAATTACAAGTTGTGCTGTTCTGTGGACAGAGCTACTGTCTGAACACAGAGTATGACTGGCAAGGTTTTGTGCTACAGTATGAATCCGAGGACTAGCATATGTTTAGTTGTTTGATGTGCTTGTTTTGGCAGGCACTGTCTTCAATAAACATGCCCTTTTTATTCACATTTGCACTGCAGTTTGTCCTGATTGGCAGCTAGGTGGTAGAGCACAAAGGGTGACCTCAACACCACTTCTGAAGCAAGAACAGTGACCACAGGCACACACTGAGGTTCTTTACCACATCTCTTACGTATTAGGATGTTTGCAAATTCCAGTCAGAGCACTTTATATGCTAAATACTATCTCATCAGAAATCACCCAGAGCAGCACGATTCTCTTTTCTGACTGAGGAAGGATAGTTTTGTGTGTAGGCAAAGAGTCAGAGATTTTTATCATCTGCTTCCCACTGCCTCACTTCCGTATGAATGAAATGTGACAATAGATTTTCCTTTCTTTTCAGTTTATCCCGACTTGTCAAGCAGTGTGAGCTCTTTAAAGAGTGAGTTATTTTTTGTTCCAAATAAATGGGTATCAGGGAGCCTCGATCTCCAGGGAGCTTTGCATGAATAAAGAACACAGAAGTGGGACACTCAGTTGTGCTGTGTGGAGGAGGAAATGCTTATCAGTTTATCAGCTGCTGCATGTGGCCAGATTCCACTATACATCACCACAAAACCTGCCTTTAGAGGAAGTTTAAAGGTAAGCTCCTATCAATAAAGTATTTTCCCTAGAGCTCATATTGGTAAATAGTTAAGTATTACAGCTTCTTTTGCTATAAAAATAAATTGAAATTAAGTAGATTGTTTTCAGAAATCTCTTTAATATCTCTGCAAAACAGGAAAAACTTATGCCAAACAGCAAACAACATCTGTCAAACAGCTGCACAGATGATGCACAAATAATGACCTATGAGGATTCTCTTCTAAGTCCAGAATACTTGTTCTAAGCCACAGAAAAAAATCTTTGCATAAAGTACAGGAATATTTTCAATGGGAAGCTTTTTAAATTATTGTGGTACAAAAGATGAATTGTGCATTCATTTCCGTGTAATGCATTGATTGCCTAATAGTACACGTGCAGTAATTAAAGTCAAAGTGAAAGGCCAAATAGCAAACGAAGGTAACAAAGCTATGAAAAAAGTTGGCTGTTGATATTTGACAAAATTATGTGAACAATCCTTTGAATGCAATGTAAAGATAATAAATGTCAAATGTATGGAGAGTACATTCAAGAAAGGACCAAATTCAATAAATTTAAGACAAAACATTGAATTCTGTATATGTTTATATCAGTATAAATCCAGGGTTACTCCTGGATTTATTTAGCATTGCTCTGTAACTTTAATAATATGTTTGAAATTAGCATCTGACTCACATAACTAATTTCATTTCTATATTTTCCTGCCTCCAGACTATTGGAGGGCAGAAAGAAAAAATGGGCCGTGGCCTTAATTATTGTATTACAGAGGCTTTTTCTAAAGCCATACTTTAAATTTTTATTTAATACTCTATTCTTTCTGAATTATAAACCTCTAATTTGTAATAGGCAATAAAATAAATTGGTATTTTATTTTCTTGTTTCAACTGCAGTTTTATACCCAATGCCTCTTAATATTTTCTCTTTTGCAGAAACCAAATAAGTTTAAAAAATATTTACAATTTAGTTAGATTGTTTCAGTTTCCTATTTTTACAAGTTACTCTTCTAATGCACGTGTAATCACTTCCATATGTCACCTTCTAGATAAAGAATTAAAAGTACTACTATGGAGGCAAATACAATCTCACACCTTGAACAGCAGATTTCTGCTCAAATCCACCCACACTGACAGAAACATTTTTTACAAGAAAAATAAACTGTACAGAGAGTTCTTCAATTTGGAGGCTGATTCAGCCCCTACTGAAACCAGCAGGACATCCCATAATTCAGATCCTAGGTAAGAATGAGAAGATAATCAATGTAAAGGATTAGGGAAAGATGAAATGTATGTGTGTACCATAACGCACACGGAGTTGTTTCACCTGGTTTAGTATTACATTCCTTTTTCTATGGATGTAGAATAAAAATACTGATGCTATCTACATCTGTTCATATTGCTGGAAAAAAATTAATATTCCATGCAATTATTAGAATGCGCTTCCTTTGAAGAGAACCAGGGTTTAAAGGCATCCTATTTTTTCTGTCAGTTTCTTGATTTAAGTTGTCTAGTGATGGTAGTATAAACCCATGGGCTGGAGTAATGCCTGGAAATGGTTCTGCATTGTTCAAGCAACCAAAGGTCACCAAGTTGAGTCCTTTCATGCAAAAGCATAACTGCTGGAGTAAACACTGATTTACAGTGCAGAAGACAAGAGTGCACAGCAATAGATGAGGGACAACTAATCTTCCAACAACACCAACACAATCTCAGATCTTTATAGTTGTCCTCTGAATAGAAAGCTAATTCCAAAGGCTGCTATAGCCTTGCTACAGTCCCAACATATATTCCTAACAATTAAAATGTTATTATGCGTAATGCAGAAGTTGTCCATAGCAGTTTAACACAGCAGGGTTGCAGTGCTGGTTGGCTGTTTCTTCATACGTTGAGCCAAGAAATAAATGATTCACACAGGACATGTTAAGCAAGGTTTTAAAATTACTTGAAATCAGGGTAATCTAAAAGAGCATATAATGTAGCACTTGTCTGTGCTGGCTTGGCATCTCTTTAAAGTAGTTACTGAGCAGTCCCTGGAGTCCAAGTGGAACAGCCACAAGAAGTCATTTGCAGGAATCACATTGAGTAGGAATCCATTGCTCGGAGGGTCTGAAGGACTTCCAGCACAACTTCATAACAAAATAAATACTCATCCTGTGTGTGGAGACACAAGTGTGAAACACCTAGTTACAGTCAACATAGATTTTAGACAAAGAAAGATGCACTAGCTGAAGTTATATGTTATATGTTTATAACACCAGCATCTTTGTCATATGGATACAAAACTTACATGTTTAAGAGAATCCTTTTTCTTTTTGTTCCATCACTGGTAAAAGTACAGGAATACTGTAGTTTAAGCATGTGCTCAACTCTCGTTTAGGACAGTAAAAGTTATATATTTGCTTAGTTTTAGCCACATGCTCAATCATAACCCTGAAGAAAAATATATCAAAGCATATGCTAAAATATTTCCCTATAGGAAGAACCTTCTAGTCTTCTCTTGCTTTTATTCTCACCAACTGTTTTCTCTAAGGTTAGCTAGCTACATCTTATTTTTTTTTGTGTGAAAAATCTTTTCAGGAGTGGGTTTAGCTCAGGAGTAGAAGGGTTTAGTTGGTGATGATAACTCAGCAATAGCAAGAAGTCAACTGAAGGGTGTAATTTTGCAGAATAGGGTAAAATCACTGTTTCTGTGATACTTGCTTTTCTTCTTGTTTTAGACAAAGAAAGGGGGGGGGGGTGATATATGTCCTATATTGCTGCTTTGCTTTTATTCCATTCATTTAGTAAGGGAACGACTTTCATACTTTCATATTTAAAAGCAGACACCACTTGCCTAGAAGCTGTTACTTTCCTCAAATGAGAGTACTAAAATGATATTTTAAGCCCCAGATTTATCAAAGTATGGAGAGCTGGACCACTGATTGAGGCTTTTAAAAAAATAATAATCCGGTTGTATATTTAGAACTTACCTTAGTTTGGATCATGCCAAAACGCTGGTCTCGCAAATCTCTCACTATCTGCTCGATGTTGAACTGTCAGAAGAGAACAGTTTTTATTTGGTTGACATGCAAGTTGTAAGGAAAGATTTAAGCATATTCAGATGGGGAAGCTCTGACAGTTCTTTTAGAAATCGTATATTTATAGTTATTATCTTTGTTGTTTAAAACAATGAAAACTGGGTTTATTCTATTTTGTTAGGGTGAAATCTTACAGGATTTATTCTGTTCTAAGATGCTCCCACGACCTTTTTGACATCCATACAAGTTTGTAATAATTAACAATGACCTGTTTGATACTTACACATAAATCTTTTTCTATGTGGCTGAGAAGAATTTCAACACACAGCAAAACTCCACTTCTTCCAATGCCACTGCTGCAGTGAGCAATAATAGGTCCTGTCCTGTGAGCTTTTCTCATGTACCAAATAAATTCTACAAGCTGCTCAGCCAGTTTGGAAGTATTGTGGTCTGGCCAAGTGGTAAATTGCAAATGACTTATAATGCGCTTTTCTTCTGTCTGGAAGAGAGAGACCAGAAAGGTTAAAAATTATCAGTCCCGAAACTGATTTTCAAGGAATCCCACTAAAATTTTCCTTCAGCCTCATTGTTAAAATTGTTTGTTTACGCTACAGTTCTTTAGCTTTTCATACTTGACTCCATTAAAGTTTCAAGAAATGCACTCAGAAACACAGGCCTAGGAAATTTACTCCATATGGCTTTGATGAGACACTGAAGTTCCTCTGTTGCCTTGAAAGAATGTAGTTATGTCATTTCTTGGTTAAAAAGGAAAAAGAGAAACATTTTTAAAATTAGAACATTGCAGTACCGTTTGCTAAAGCTGTTTTTGTAGCTGAACTAAGCTTTACTAATAGAAGAGTAGTGCTATAAAAGTCACAATAGTAACATTGTAAATATCTGATAGCTATCGGATAAAAAAGAATAACCTGTGATTAGATACTCAATATGCAAACCAACTAAAAATGCTTACAAGAATAAATAAAATGTAGATAAAATAAAGAGTAATATTAATTGGATTTTCCTGGGTCAACACTTGTAGCCAGTTCACAAAGCCACATTAAAATCTGAATGCTAACTACCTGGAATTTTAATATCAGAAGAATTTGAATGCAAGTATGGATTTCTGCTGAAGCAGACCTGTGGCTTCTGTAGTACTTTGGTACAGGTTCAGTACAAACACAGCAATCTTAACATATTCATTGAAACAATCATACATGGTGCTCCATCTTGCCATTTTAATAGTCTTTTGGAAAGACTCATATCAAATGTTTTACAATGCTTCACACTCAGTGACATAAGGTGAATTTCCTTAAATAGAGAATTTGTTATCTTGATGGAAAAGGCACCAAGTTTACTCTGGCAGAGGCTTTTTAATTATGCCACTAAATAATATGTCCTGCGGAAATTTTTGCAAAACTTTACTTAATATCAAGGCAAGACTGATGGACTTCTACCTGCCCTGTTTTCCGTGTTCTTACACCTGGGTTCTGTATTAGTTAAATTTCAAAAAAATTGCTGCTAGATTTGTAGTTTCATGTGTGCTTATGTCTTTTCATGAACAAAACAGTATCATTTGTCCTAAATTCTAGGATAAAAGCCACCTTCTTCCCTTCTTTCCATCCAGCCCCCATTACAGAATGTGAATCTGCTCTGGTGTGGATGTGATTTGATGAGAACAGTAAGCAATTCTGCAGAACACTGAACATACCAGTTCTGTGACTATTAGAGGTCTCGTTTTTGGAAGTTCTTGTCCAAACATATGTAATACTGGACCCATTGCTTATGCAATTAGCAACCAAGAAGCACCTCATTAACCCTAATTTTATGACTGTTATTCAGATTTTTACATCTCTGAAACATACTGAGCACATATTATGGAAAAAGCAAACAATACTACTTGTACCCACTCACGTAAACTACATAATCAATTTCATCATATATGAAAATATTAAGTCAACTTACCTGCTTGTTGATAATTTCTATTTTTCTAATTATGAAGTATTCCAGAATCTGGTAATTGTGCAGCCTGAGGTAGAAATTAGCCAGGTCTTTAGAGTTATAGGGAGATTCAGGCCAGTATCGATGACATTTGACTTGCCCCAGCTCCACTTCTTTCGTCATCATGGCAATCACATCTGATTCACTCTCCCAGACCATTTGCCAGAAGTCAGCTATAGTGGATGGCAGAGGCCCTTGGGTTATAATATAAAAGTGTTCCTCTTCTCCAACATTCATTCTGATGTAACTTGCATTAATGTAGCCATTCTTTTCTCCCAAAGGAACTCGTGTCTTATCATCTGTACAGAAACAGAAAGATGCTACTTCAGCTGTGGATCTGAAACAGAGTTCTACCACCTCCAGCACTCAGGATGTAGGAAACCTAAGCCTCTCCAGAAAAGTATGACTCTGGATTTTAGAATACATTTGACTAGTAGCACTAATATTAATCATTTCCAGTAGGAATTCCCACATATAAATTGTATGGTTCATTGCAGCTTTACTTCTCTTAAGGTACTTGTGTAACACTGTGAGAAGACTTCTAATTACTACAGAATTGTTTGCCATTGTTCCAAAATACAGTGTACCCAATGCTGCCTTTCCTGTATTGCATAGAAATGTTGTCACTATTGCTGTTAGAAACCTCTAAGAATATATATACTGCATCACTGATATATAGAAATGCTACAGATTTTTGCATGTGTTGTTGTGTTGCTGCAGTTCAGGAGGACATTAAGGGTCAAGAAAGTTTTCTCACATTTCTCTGATGGCTTTGTTCACCAAATGCATGTTCTCATTTCTGTGCATACTTACATGGAAGGATATCTTGGTATCTGTTCTTATTCTGGTTTTCTGGTGCTTTGCCAGTTCTGCAGTCATCTATTGGTTTCACATGTTCTAAAGCCTAGATCAAAACACAATAGTCAATCCATGTTGTTCACATCCTCAACAGACACCTTTTACAGTGTCAGTGTGAACAAACTTTACTGCTGTATATAACCCAAGACTGGCAAATGGACTTCTTACAAAAGAGAATGAGTACGTCATTCTCTAAACTTCTAGGCAAGGAATTCAATTTGCTTTATGTTTTCTTTGCCCTGCACAATATTTCTGCATTTTCAAGTGATATTTCCAACCCTCATCCTCAGACTTCATCATTACAAGTCCCTGTTGTATATTGCTGTATTATAGATGTTTGGAATACTGTCTTGGCCAAATGTCAGCATTTCTAATTGATAATACAGTAAGTAAAGCACTAACTATTGCACTATTAACAATAGTGCAATAATGATAGTGAATATTTTTCAGTGAGGAGAAAGTGAATATAGGGAACAGCACCAATGATGTTGAGTGCAAAGGATACAGTAATTAAGAACTTCACAGCAAATATAGAGGAATTGAATGCAGTGTAGTCAGAAGCAGGAATGTGCAAGTTTATTTCACTTACATTTTTGTGTTACCTCCACTTTTTTTTTTTTATTCTCCTACCTATTTGCAATGCACTGCACAATGCTCAGCCATCACATTCTGCCACTATGCATTTATATGAACTGAAGTACATGTGACAGTTCTTGAACTCTTTCATCAGTTACTATGACTTTTACTCAGATAAAATATCCACTGGCTTTGGTAACCAGCACTTTACTTATTAGATCTTTATGTTTTCTATGCAGACATGTGACTCAGCTTACAGTAAGCTATACCTGCATCAGTAATGGAAAGTAATGAATGGAAATTAATACATGCCCTTGAGCCTTCAGAGAATGTCAGCAAGTCCTATACACTTGAGCATGTGGGATTTTGTACCCAGAAAGTCAGAGATTTAAAGGCAAGTGAACTGATAACATTGCAACTACTATGGAAAAGTGGCACCAATCCATTTCACTGGTAATGAGCATGTCGTTTAAAGGAAAATCCAGTACTATGCTGAAGAATTATGAAGTAATCTGTTCTTTGGGAATCTGATGATAACTGCATACTCTGTTTATGTTCTGAAACAAGAAATTTTACAAGTCTAGCTAATTATACATTTTTTAACTATATATATGCAACCAGATGTAATTATGTGTTCTCACTATATATGGAGGCACATTGCTTTTTCTTCGTAATTTTACTAAGTCCCTGACCATAACAGCATCTTGTGACAATGAGTTCTATTGTGTGGAGCATTTTCTTTTCAAGTGTTTCTACACTAGTGAATTCTTAGCAGCATGGATTTCTTGCTTAGGTGCAGCCCCTAGGATGGTTCTTAGGCAGATGTTCAGCAGAGCTGAGGGGGTAATAAGAAGAAGTCAGTCTAGGAAAAAGTGATTCCTAGTCTACATTATGAATGTTACATTATTTGTTTTCATTCTACATGGGCAGTATCTTTGAACAGGGAACAGTGTAAGGCTGACATGTGGAAAGAGAGAGATGCAAATTCTGTACTATCACCCAAACAGCAGAGTAGAAAACCCATTTTGGCAGGAATAATTGTCAGAAAGAAAGGATTCAGTAAAAATATACTAGCTGAATTCCCATACAGTATGCAGAAGGCTATTAAAAGTCACTTTCTTAGCTGTGCTGAACTGTTAGTTTTAAAAAGTAATCACAGATTACCATAAACTCCTTTAGCACCTCTTGATTCTCAATCCGCAGCCGAAGGTCTGCTATGCCAGTCCTTGGATCTACTCCACTCTGTGATGGTTTCAAGTTAATTAACTGAGTCAGTTCATCTCCAGAAGCAAAGGTTCTGTCTATGTATCAACAACAACAACAAAAAAAAGCAAACAAAAAACCAAAACACAACAAAAAAATAAAACACCAAGAATTTTTTCATTATTTTTGTTCATAGTGCAGAATCTTGGCTTTAAAAACTAGTGAGCTGCAGTATGTATGTATATTTTGCTGCTTATATTGTGGAAGTGAAATGTGAGAAAATGGAAGAAAATATTTGCAACTTGCTTATGTTGACAGCAGAAAGAAGAATAAGCCAACATCATGGATACAACCAGCACCACATTTTATGTTATTTGGAAGCAGATCCAACTATTGCAAGTTATTTTCTCACAGAGTTTGTAAATACGGTCTGTTCTAAATAAGCTGTTCTTGCAGAGTTGGAAACTTTAATGCTAGTTTATACTGGTATAGGAGACTGGTCACATCTTCACAGAGAATCACCTTCATGTTTTCAACTCTTCCATGACAGTTAGTATTGCCACGCTCCACTGCTAGGAATAATCACGGCAAATTCTTCCTTCCTAAAGCAAGCACATATATTTTTCTTCTCATCTTAACTCACACTGCCCTTCAAGAACAGGATATGAACTCTCTTTGATGCACCAAAGTGAGGATTCAGTTTTAATACTTAGCTCATCCTGTACTTGACAGATTAGGAAAACAGGAAAAAATTGCATCTCCAGAAATATCACTACTTTACTGGAGTGACAGAAGAACTTTTGTTCCGATGTCGAGTAAAACCAGTAGCTTGTTATATAAAAAATAATGGTTTGAGGCAGAAGAATTCGGGAATTTGGGGTTTTTAGTCATAGGCTGTTGTTTGCAAGGATAACATACCAGCTGTCTCAAAAAAAAAAAAAGCTGATTATATGTTCCAGGGGTTTGTTGCAGGTGGAAGACAAGAAGAAATGCTCTGCTTTTCTCTTGTAAGGTATCATCACTACTCTTAGCTGATATCTGTTACAATAGAGTTGTGCTTGCTGTGTTTTAGTCTGGGCTACAACTTGCCTGAGCTTCTAAGACACTTTCTGTTTGCTTTCCACCCTTTAACCCTCGAAGAGGCTCCTACTATCTTGTTGAGAGTGCTGGTGAAGACAGATCCCCACTCCAGACAAAGCACACTATTTCCCATACACCTCTCCTTCCAGATCAAGGGGAATTAAAAAAACCCACACTCTGAGCAGGTAGTAGATGATAGATTGGTTATAATTTTGTGTTTGCTGGCCAGCAGGGTTTGGTAGCATGAGGAAGTTACCTGTGTTTTTCTTCTAATAAGAGCCATCAGCAACTCAGTGCTTTCACCAGGTGAGAAGAAGCAAGGAGAGACAGCAATCTGTATTTCACAGAATCTGTGAGATACTGCAGCATCCTCAGTATCATTCCTTTTGCAAATTATTCTCATTTGGAACAGAAGTAGCATAATTTTCATAAAGGAACAAATAGGCAGATTGTTTCTGTAAGCTCTTCTGGTGAGGGGCTTTGGCACCTGAGCTATAAAAGTGCTTCAGTACATGCTCAAGCACAGTTCTAGAGTTTTTAATGAAATTGTCATGGCGGGGTGAAACTCAGAGATTCTGGGCACAAAGTCTTGAGAAAAAATTTGACCCTTCATTTTGCATTTTTAAGTGTTTAATTTACATTTTTTGTGAAGTTGTATGGGAACAGTAAGGGAGAGAGGAGAGATCTCATGATGAATGTCTCCTTTTAGAGTTACAGAAGTTTGGATGGTCTATATATGCATCAGTGGTAAAAATTGTGTCTTGAGTGCCCTGGTCTTTTAGACTGAAAGAGCAAATCCTTAGATTGAATACAAGGGGCCAGTGTTGTTCTCAATGTACATATATGGAGGTGCTGGGCTATACTGTTGAAGAAACATGAAAAGTTTTTGCATGATTACTTCTAGGTAGAACAGGAATCCTGTGGGGCATAACAGCATCTTCATTGTTCCAGCTGCATGACTCAGACTGTTGATTTTCTCTTCTGCAGCTTTCACATTCTGCACATTTCTGTGACCTGTAAAACAATGTCAGTTGAAGTGGCAGAAGCTTTGATAATCTGAACCATACAATGATATCGTGTTTAATCTATTTGTGCTCACTTTTAACTTTTTTGAGCAATTATTTTCAAAAATTAGTCAGAACTCTGAAGATCATAAGGAGTTGTAGCAGCATTTTGTCTGGAGTATTGTTTGCAAATATAGCTACTGAAAAATACTATTGTTGGCATCTGATTGTTGTTGGGGTTTTTTTTCAGAGTTAAGAACATGCTCTGAGTAAAAAAGTGCTCCAAAATGACCGAAGTAAGGTTTCTCACAGCTAGAGACGATTTCCATGTATGACATTTTTCAATTGTTAGCCCTTACACCTGGAAGCTTCAATTCTCTTTTCTTAGTAGTTGTGTGGAAGATGTTTGGCAGCTCTTCCTGCAGGTGGAGCTGCATTCCAATAGACCCGTGCTTCTGTCATTTTCAGAGCTGGAAATAGAAGAATAATTTATCCCTTCTGTTTATTTTAATAGTTTGACTTCATTGGAAACACTTACCTGTCCGAAATGTTACTGATAATATCCTTGTAGTCTTGTCCAGCCAGCTGACCTTGCAAAGGAGATTTGTCTGCTCTTTCTGCATCCTGCGGGTTTCAAATGAGAAAAATCAGTACACAGACATGTCAAGAATATAGTTACTTTCATCAACTCTCTTTCTTATTTCTGATGGAAATGTGTCCTTCACTCAAGAAGGAAAGGGAAAATATAATAGTTTCCACTTTCAGAAGAAAGTATGTATTGCAGTAACTGGTTGGAGTAAAAAGCCTTATCAGCTGCATTTGTAAGTTTCCAAACAATAAAACAATACAGTCTAGAGACACCTCTACATCTCAACATGCATGACTGAACTTTGAAAAGTTTGTTATATCCTCTCTGATCTCAGAAAGAAAAGGGAATTGTAGGAATCATGAGTCACACTCTTCCCCTCCCAACTCTTGGCAGCAGGAAGCACCAGTATCTGAGATGGAACTGTTGGGAATAATTTCTTTTTTTTAATCTTAGACACAGCTTAGAAGCAGGGCACAGCTGCTCAGCTGAACAAGCACTCAACTAACAGAGAAGGTAGACCCTTGATGACCCTCTATATGCAATATAAGCAATTATATTGGTGTCTGGTTTTCCATCCTAAGGAGTAATAATTAGATCCTGTATTTAAATAATGATGCAAGATAATCTGCTGTTAGTATGTGAAAGTAGCTTCTTCTCAGCTGTAGTACTTGATACATAATTATTTAAATATTAGTTCAAATTGGTGTTTCTTCTTTCACTACTTCATATTTCAGGTGCACCCAGAAAACACCCTGGCATATTGCATACTTCACATACTGAACGCCCCAGAGAATCTTACGGGTATCTCCCATCCATTTGTGCTTTATTTCTTACTTTTGTGCCTGTATTTCCCCATTAGAATAGGGATGTTTATAGCTGCTGATTTAAGTGTGAATTCATCTACCCAGTTTCTGCACCTACTTATTACATAGATCAGAGACTGCTGTATTGATTTTGGATTTTGGTTTTGATTTATGAAGAAAATGTGTTTTACTGCTTCATTTTTACTTTTTTTTTTTTTTTTTTTTTTTTTTTTTTTAGTAGCTTGTCATTTTCACAGTCCACATCTCTGGAGTGGATGGCAGCTGTGCTGCCATAAAGCAAAGCTTAAATAGTTTTTATTCCTAGGAGATAACTAAAGGCAAGCTGAAAATAATGAAGAGAGAGATTAATGAACCAATTCAGGGAAAACACTAAGCACATGCTTAAATTTAGGCATGTGCTGTGCTGAACTAGATAGACTTAACCACTTTGCTTAAAACTAAGTGTTTCTCTTAATACCTTGCTAACTGGGGATCTGATAGGTAACCTGTAACCTTACTACTATCTCTGCTTCTCACTGATACTATTTTTTGGGTGTACTTCTTTGTCATATCATAGGTATGACCTTATTTTGATATTACATTTCACTCATCTCTAAAAGTATAGTTCCAACAGCCATTCCAACAGCATGCTTGAAACTTCCACAAACAAATTCCTCTTCAAGTTTTTCTCAGCTTATTTATGTCAAGGATTCTTACCATTTTCCATTTTCCAGCTCAATTACATTACCTGAATCAGGGTTTGGTGTTTTTATTTGTTTTCTGGAGGACAAGAAGGCCTAAATTTCTCACATTTACCAAGGAGTTTTACAGTTTAAAATTTAGAAATAATAGATGCTCTGAAATTCAATGTGGAATGTCTTGCAGAGCTTACTAAGATTCAAAATCGTAGCCATGTCTGAAGAAATTTAGATGCATTTGAATTATGACTCATAGTGGAGATAGCTGAATAGAAATCTTTTAATGTATATGGCTTAGAAATACTGAAAGAATGGTAAAATCAATAAATTATTCATTTCAGCATTATAAAGAATCAGAACAAGACCTATGCAACCTTTCTTCTCTGCACCCTTTTAGCATATGTATTATAGTTATCATGTGCTCTTATCTCAGTGGAATCCTGACTCACTCAAATGTCAGCTGTTTCATTCATGGCAGCACACTCCCCTCACATTAAACTTGTTTTCATTAGGAAGGTGTGGTTCTGGCCCACATTGCAGCAAACCCATGGTGTGAACAAACAGAGGAGTGCATTGCCTGACTGCTTCTGAAAACTTCTCTGATTTTACCTCGTTGCACATTTGGTTGGAGCCTTCTTCCTTGAAGCTGGAAACAGGCTGAGCTTGCAGGCTTTCCACACCACTTGCTGAATACCAGAAAACAAAACCAGAGTCAGATGCATGAAAATATAGGTCCATTTTTTTTCTCTGCTTCTTAGACCAAAGGACTTTGCCCACAGATGAGGCACTGAGATACAGAGTCTTAAACTGGCATGGAATCCCTCCCCTGTGAGTGCCTGGGAGGGTTAATGGAGCACAAATGCCATATGTCACCACTGAAGAAGGCAGCATGATTCAGGCTGCCAGAAGAAAAGCCCTGTATCAACAGCAGCTATAAAAAAACATGAAACAACATAAATCTACCCTCCCTAACCCGGTTTATTCCTTCACAGTGCTAAGGGGAAAATACCATAGATTACCTATGTTGCCAGTACTTCTGTAATATCATTGTGTTTTTCAGGAAAACAGTTTAAACTTCCCAGAAACTATGTAATTCACCGATATCATAAGAAGAAAATGGCAACAGCAGTGTCTTCTTGACTAGGAATACTTGAAACAAAGTCTTCAATTTGTAACCAGCAGGCTAGAAGGAGGAATTCTATATCCTTCCCACTTAGGTTTCTTCACATTATAGGAAGTGTTTCAGTATTCAAAGAAATAGAAAGTTGAGGACTATAACTATATAATCTGTTGGTAATTTTATATCCTGGCTTCCACTCCCAGCTTCAATTAGCATTTAATTTTTGAGTATTCAGTAGAGCAGAGCATAGAGTACAAAGTTCTTCCAGAGGGTTAGTCATGCCTCCAAGTACTGCCCTGTGCAAGATGGGTGTGCTCTCAAATGAGTAACAACAGACCTGGGAGCAGAGGCTTCTGGATTTGAGCATGAACAGCCACAGAAGAGAGAGGATCTGTCTGCCAGACAGAACAGGAGGTGTAGTGCTTCCAGGAGATAAGTAGGAGTAGTGGGATGTGAAGTTTGTGGGAGAAATATTTTAGCAACTGAGCCAAAACCAGGCTGTGATTCCATCAGTGAGTTGCATAAAATGGGGTAAAATCAGACCAACATTCGTGACATAAAAAACCTCAAAGGGAGTTAAAGCATCTTTTAGGGTCTTACAGCTTTACTCCTAGAGTTAAAAATCACACTTAGGCATTCCCTCCCTGTGTTCCTATGTCTTGAGTGGATTAGCCAGAGCTGCAAATCAGGGTGAAGAATGTGGTTTGTACCTACAGCTATGAAATGGGACTAACTGTAAAACTGACTTGTTTTGCTAATACCAAAGTTGAATTCAGGCAACACATAATCCCACTTCTGTCATATGGTGAGTGGATGTAGCTGCTTACCAGGCTCTGCTTTTGTGTTGCTGTGGTTGCCTGCATAAGCCCAGTGCACAGCCAGGCTCCGGCACACAGTGAGCTGAACGGTG
The DNA here is from genome assembly GCA_013398615.1 of Brachypodius melanocephalos. Lineage (NCBI taxonomy): Eukaryota > Metazoa > Chordata > Aves > Passeriformes > Pycnonotidae > Brachypodius > Brachypodius melanocephalos. Next base: position 632,748 of record VZSR01000257.1, read on the forward strand.
CCTCGAGCCTTGCGCAGCAAATCTGTGACTGTTCGGCGTGGCAGACCAGACACAAACGTCTCGTTCACCTGAAAAATACAATGGTGTGTACTTCCAGATTCCTGTAACACAAAGCCTTTTTAAAAACCACATAACCTAGCACTGGGATAACTATCCTAGCACTTTGTATAACTTCATGTGTCACAATTTTCTCCCGTTTGTGGGAGAGAATTCTCACTCTCTCCTAACGCACTTGATCCTTCATCTCTTTGTTTTTATACCATGATTGCCAGCAGGACACCACAAAATATTATTATTATTATTATTATAGTCTGAGATGGTAGGTGGGCTTTCCCCCATTCCTCAGTGAGAAGATGAAGGAGAGATGAAAGTAAATGAAAACCAGAATATCAAACAATTTCAAAACTCACAGAGGGAGGAGAAGAAATAATTTGAAGTAACAAAAAGGATGATTTATATTAAAAGGTGGCAGGTGGGTAGGATAGTAAGATTTTGAATAAAGACTGAAAAGCCCTAATTCCTATGCTTTTTGTTTGTCTCCATAATACCTAACTGGCAGCATGCCAGGTTCTTCCCAGTAGCCTCCTGGTTAGCTGTGACCTGCATGCTTGGCCACTTAACTCTGGTTTCCCTGAACTTTCTCTGGAATCCTCTCTAGGCACAATTACAGACCTGAGGAGGTGCAGTTGGCTGCTTGCTCTGTTATTCTGGGTCTGTCTGTGGAGTGTCCAGCTTACAGCTCTGGGTATGCCCAGTCCCACAGGAGGCTGAACTCCAGGGAAGGCACAGGCCCCAGGACAACCCCTGACCACCAGGAGCCGAGGGACATCACCCTCTGTGTTACTGTGCAAAGCAGCATCACATCTCCATCTGCACCACCTTTATACTGAACAGACGCTCATTGCAGAGTAAGGACAGAAAATGAAAGCCAAAGCAATGAAGAACAAACATTACCTTAAGTAAGATGTCACCAACTTGAAGTCTCCCATCTAGATCTGCGCTGCTGTCCGGGCTGATGGCTTTTATCAGGATAGCCCTGCCATTTTTTCCACCTACCAGTGCAAATCCTAGGCTTCCATTTTCTGCTTTTTCCAGCTCAATCTTAATAATGAAGTCCTACAATAGGCAAGGATGCAGTCTAAGGTGGAGTTTATTCAGAGTTGTATTTTGTTTGCATTTTTATTACCAGATTCCCATTATTCCCATAGTCCTCAGTGTCTAATGTGGATTATGGGATGCATCCTACTCTTGAATGGATCTATTGAGATTCCAGGGATCAAGATAACAGCTGCATGTATGGATCAGAATGAGATTTATTTTCATACTTTTTAAATAATTGCTGCTGGGGAAAATAACCCCTTCAGAGCAAAGAAACGTGTACTTCTGTAATCCTTTTATCAAATAAATCACCTTAATTGACAAATAAGGCATTCTTATCTCCACCATTACTGTAATGCAGTACATACTTTATTCTCTTATTTTTCTAAAATTTAAATTTTAATCTTGTAATCCCAACATTCTCATCTCTTTTACTTTAGCACTTCATTTGCTTTTAAAATCAGCTGCTTTTTTAGGGTCAAGTACTATGTCAGAAATAGCAACAAGCTAGAAATGTTTGTGACTTGCAGCATGACTAGTTCCAATGCCACAAATATCAGCCTTGGAAATTGTTTTTGCAAGTTGAACAGATAAACAATCATGGATTAAATCATGCAGAAGAAGCAGTAATAGTGATGACATAATCAAAAGTGAGAAAATTGTTGCGATTTTTTTTGCCAGGTTGGTCTAATTTTAACAAGAGACAGCTTTTTTTTTTTTTTTTCAAACCACAATAAAGAGAAAACTAGTTAGTTTATTCACATGAAATATCACTCACAATTTAGATAATTTCAATTAACATTACTTTCCATGCATCTGCACCAACAGAAATGATGCTTGCACTTGTAAGAATTTTCAAACATTGCCTGCTGAGCATGGAAATAACTTATTTTTTTTCTCCCAACAACAACATTCCTGTGTATTCAGGAATTCATACTAAATAATAAATAACTTTAAAAATGCATTACTCTTGCCAAATTCAAACCATATTGGTGTATATCAGTGCCGTATAATACTGCAAAGATTTGGGCTAATTTTACTGTCTTCAAATGTCCATCTGAAAATTGCAGAATGAAACATATTAATCTCAGTTTTCAAAGACTGTTGTGGAAAATGTTTCACAATTGCACATATTTTCCCCAGAATCCCATGCTGTGGCATTCTGTGTCTTTTTTTTGTGCTACTTTCTTTCTAAGCATTGAAAAACAGCAACAGAAGAGTCTGTCCCCAGGAAGTGTCCAGTGCATTCTGCTCTGTGAATGCTGAATACAATTCAACACTAACAGGACACTCTGTAAGTGCATTATATTCACATTTTCAAAGAGAGGAAGAAAATACAATAAACACCACTATTGAAAAAACCTCACTGCATATAGCTCACTTCACTTGATGAACCACCTCACACCTCAGAGTGTCACTTACTTTACATTCTGGAGAATCAGGAGTGTTCTGCTGAACATCACAGTTTGTGTCCTCCAAATGTTTCTCTGTGAAAAAGCGACAACAATTTTTAGATGGTTGTCCTGGCAAAATATTCTACAGTACAACACTGAAAATCTCATTCAAAGACATAATAAAGCATTTTATATTTTATATGTGAAATATGAAGTAAATCCCATGGATTTATGTAGCCTATAACTCCTGAAATGTGAACCACACTGTGAATTTTACCTCCCTATGAGCAGGTTCCAAAAGAAGCTTTAAGAACTGCGTGCTACAGAGACACCAGATGGACAAGAGTAACGTATAAATGTTCTCTGAAACTCTGAGGGAGGCAGGTTTTTGTATGAAGAGTTAAACTTTCCCAGGCGATGCCATTATTGCCTATAGACTTACTTTCTTTCAAAGCAAAGGCACACAATTTTACCAACCCTATTTGAAAAATGTGAAGTTCTTACCATGTTGATGCAGCAGATGCTGTTCCTGGGAGTTCAGGTTTTCATTTGACAAAGAAATATTGGCTTTCTCTGTTTCAGCTGGTCGCCCTAAAAACATACAGGTGTGTTTGTTCTGACAGGCCTCCTGCTGAACTTCGTGTACACGTGGAATGTGAACTCTGTTCTTAGGTTATTAAACAAAGCATCAATATCCAATATTGATACAAAGTGAAGCAGTGTGAGACCACTGCATGATTAACTTTGCCAGTTTGCACAGAGACATAAACATTTCAGTCATGAATTGCAGAGATGCTGCATCTTAGCTGTTGCTGTTTTAAAAATTGTGACAATCAGAGACCAGACTGGGTCACTCTGGACATGTGGCAATGATCAGGCAGATGAAGGAACACTCCCACCTCTACCCACCCCGCCCCAGTTTTGTGGTTTTGCTTTATCATATTTTGGTGATATCTTAGCTGTCTTCCACAAAGTACTCCTTATGTGTGAATTATGGAAAATAATGAGCGTCCTGTAGTTTAAAAAAAGCTACCTGTTGCAATTGCAATTTTAGTATGTGTTCATGTGACTAAGCCTATAAAAATGAAGACTTGCTTTCTTAACAACAAATTATTACAGATTTATCTGTAAATGTATCAGTGATGATAGCAAATGGAACACCAAATACAAGATTTCTATAGATTTTTCAAAGTGGATATAAAAGGAAAGGATCACTGAATCATAGAGCAGTTTGGGTTGGAAAGCACCTTAAAGATCATCTAGTTCTCACCCTCTGCTGTGAGCAGGGACACCTTGCATTAGACCAGGCTGCTCAAAGCCCCATCCATCCTGGACCTGAAGATTTTCAAGGATGAGGTGCCCACAACTTCTGGCCAACCTGTTCCAGTGTCACACCACCCTCACAGTAAAGAATTTCTCCCTGCTATCTAGCCTAAACCTGCCTTCTTTCAGTTTGATGCCATTCCCCCTTGTCCTCTCACTCCATGCCTTTGTCAAAAGTCCCTCTCCAGTACCTTTTAGGTAGTGGAAGGTGCTGTAAGGTCTCCCCAGAGTCCTCTCTTGTCCAGGCTGAACAACTCCAACTGTGGCAGCCTGTTTTCATAGGAAAGGTGCTCCAGCCCTCTGACCATCTTTACAGCCTCCTGTTCAAACTGCTCCAACAGGTCCATGTGCTCCTTACGCTGGGCACTGCAGAGCTGCATGCAGCACCCCGGGTGGGGTCTCACAGAGTAGGGGGGCAGAATCCCCTCCCTCAGCCTGATGGCCACACTGCTTTTGGTGCAGCCCAGGATGGGATTTCTGGGCTGTGATTGCACATTGCTCAGTCATGTTTAGCTTCTCATCAATCAACACCCTCAAATCCCTCTCAGGGCTGCTCTCAATCCATTCTCTGTCCAGCCTGTGTTTATGCCTGGGATTGTTCTGACCCACGTGCAGGACCTTACACAGCTTGTCCTATAGGAGAGGTAACTGTATGGAGTTTATAACTCTGTCAGAGATGCATCAGGTCTGGTTATCTATCTGAAGGTGTCTTGAGAAACCTTGAAATCTGCAAGGCTCACACAAGGCTGTGTAAGCAAGCTCCTACCAGGATATACATTTGCCATGCTCTAGTTCTATGTTAACTGAGAGTGCACATAACTTTATCTGTATCTGGTAGAAAACTGCTTTAGTTTATGGAAACAAACACATGGCTATGTGTGGTAAAATAGGAAACCTACTTGTAACTAACTTGCCTTGGAATAAGTCCCTCAAGTAACCATATGCCAGTGTTCAGAGGAGTGCAGTCATGTGAACAATTGTGGTCCAGGGTTACTTTTTAAGGTCATCTTTGCATGATTAAAAAAAACCCAAACAAACAAACAAATGGAGATATCCAGTCAGGTAAATGAAACTGGGATTAGGTCTGAATTAATGCTGCAGCCAAGTCTGTATTGGAAAGCACTACTTGCATAACCAACACCCCTTGTATGTGCTGATGTGATGTGATACCTCTCCTTCCACCTGAGGATGCAGCTGCAGCCTGTGCTTGCTGAGACTCCTTCCACTGCTAGAGCAATTCTGGCCAAGTCTTTGTAGTGCAGGTGAAGTTTTGTATCAGAGTACCAAATATCTCCTCTGACAGAAATGCTTTTATGTTAACTAACAGATATTAGCACTGCCTGCTGATTTTATATAGTTTATTAATAACTATATTAAAAAGGTGGTCTTGATAATGAAGTAGTGGCTAAAGAAGTGCTGGAAAACTCCTTAGAGAGTAGTTTCAGTCAAAACAGATGTTGAAATATGACCGCATAAAATTCCTATTTAATAAGAAATTTAAAAAATAGAAACTGAATATGTAACAAATTACTTTTTTTACAGACAACTATACATTTTATTTGTCTTTAAACGACTACCAGATTTTCTTCAGGCCCTTAAAATGGCCATAAGAGAAATACTGAATGCCAAGTTAAAATCTGTTGATAAGTTTTAAATGCAATGAATCAATACCTTATGCTTATTTTCAAAATCAGAAGCAAGTTTTGAACTAAAATCCAAAAATATTAGCCTTACTTACTATTTTCCTGCTCTATAGGAACCACTGGATTGCCATTTCTGGGGGCAGAAAGAGTGAAATATGTGAGCCATTAAGCGCTGCATGCTTTGTAAAGCACATATGAAAATTAGTTTTAGAAATTCAAATGTCTAAATAGTAGTTGTCCTTCTGATTTTGTTAGTGGTGCTTTTCTAAAGAGAATTGATATCAGTATATGAAAATAATTGAGTATAGTGAAACATTTTATTTTATTGAAATGTGTTGGAAAAAAGAAAAAAGAAAAAAAAAAGAAAAAAAAAAAAGGCATGTTAAATCACCTGACCCAATACAGAACTGCTTTCTGGTCCATTTTGAACTCAGCTTTGGTTACCCCCTGTATAAATTGGGAAGGCTCTTTTGTAAGTTCCTTTACCCTATTTCTGTTTACATCCTTAGATTGTAAATTCTGACAATCAGGACGTGCTGCCTAGTAGTTGTACACCAAGACGTGTAATGAGGCAGCAGTTCCTTCTTCTTTAGAGAAGCACAAGTTAATAAAACAGTGATGAAAGTTTGAACCATGTTAAGACAGCTGTGACAGCCATTCTGTCTCACACTCTGGTTATGTAACTCGGTTCTCACAAGCTTTGGGTTGATATTTTACCGTTCCTCTGAGATCTTTGGGAGCTGTTTCTGCATCAGTCCAGGACCTGAGCTGGTGTGATGTCAGACTGTGGAACACAATGAATCTAAAGTGCAGCCATGAACTGATGGGCAAAATCCTTTACAGCTTGTTCAGGCCTGGAAAGATTTCCTGGTCATGCTGCAAGTTAAATGCTGCATTTTTAGTACCTTTCTAAAATGTTTGGCTGTTGGAATTATCTCAGAATTTATGATCAGAGGTAGTTTCTTGCTTGTAGTTGTGAATCAGAGATTGTAAGGGGAAAGTTGACATTAGTGATGGAAATACAAAAATTTTCCCTAGAGAACAAGACATATGAAAATGGTGCTCAGCCTCACAGTTAAAGGCTTCACATTTGGTTTTGATGTCATAGATCTCATTGGTTTTGGATGATGAAATTTGAAGAATTCTCATTTGTCAATTCTCATACTTGTACTCACTGTGTTAGTTGTAATTACAAGGAGTTAACATATATTATGAATGTTATTTATCAGGTTGCAACATTCAGATCTTTGAGATAAAACATTTTTCTGTTTTGTCTTGACTAACTTGTTGATGTAAAATTTAGAAACTTGCTTCAGCATTAGGATCAAGTATGCTCAGATTTACCTTGTGGCTTTGATTTGAACATTCTGGGTGGCAGCTTCACACACTCTCACTGCATCATCCAGGCTAATGCCCTCAGTGCACAGTCCACAGATGTAAACAATCTGATCTCGTGGCTGCAAACTGCCTTCCACACTGGCAGGAGAGCCAGGCACTATCTCTAGCACATAAATACCTTGTAACTTGCTTCCAGCTCCTCCTGTCAGCTTCAAGCCTAGAATAATGCAGAGAAAGCATCTTTTGTGGCAGAGTGTTTTGAATTTCACAGTCAGTGACTTAAAGTGGAATAAATGTGAGTCATTGAAAGGTAGGCTGAAGAAATCACTGACATTATAAATAAAAATCTTGCCCTAGTAAGATGGGGTGTATAAGCTGGACTGAAGGAGTGAAATGCCATTGAATGTTAAAAAAAGTATGGAAAAACTTAAATGGTGGTGTCCATCTCTGTGTTTCAGTGTTGCCATAGTGCTTTATTTCACTTGATGTTCAAGAGTCATTGCAATAGGACACTGAGCTGCATAGCAGCAGCTCCCTCATTTCCAGCACATTTAAATGCCTTGCAGTCTTTAGGGTGCCATTACCACAGCTGAGGAGGTACCTACACAGTGCAAACGACATTCAAGGAGTCTCTGAACAAGTTCCCACCTGGAAACAGGATGTTGTACATGAGCAAATATAGCCATACTGTTTCCTGAGTCTACAGTTTTATCTGTGTGCAGTACTCATAACACGCTTTAGAAATATCAAGATATAATACGAGGATTTATCATTTGTATTGCACAATGTAGATAAAGCCTTGTGTCTGTGATGAATCAAGGATTCAAGTGGAGACTTTATGAATGGCAAACTTTAGTCTCAACCTGTGGCTCATCCTTCTTAAACTTTACCTTTTCTTCAATTTTTTTCTTTCCCTTCAAATAGATCTTTATGTGTCTCTGCAGGTAGTAGATATTATTATCCAACTACCAAAAACTTATGTATATCAGTAACATAAAAATATGAGACTGGAAATCTCCCAGAAACTTCAGTTAATAGGGTGATGATGCCAAGATCATTTTTCCAGCTATCTTCATTAGTCTAATAAGAGATATTAATCTTAGGTGTTGCCCAAAGTAAAGCTCTCATTCCATGGTCATGGGTGATCATGAAGAGCATGATCAAGGTCAGTTTGGATCATACTGATTCCAGACCACATTTGCTTATGATTATCTTAGGCTGTCATTCCTGTCCAAAATAGCAAATACAGCATTTACTACACACCTAGCTGTCCATCAGCACCCTTTGTGAGCGTGATTTCAGGAATCTCATCTGGCCTAACTGAGGGACGTGGGTCACTGTCAGCACGACCAACCACAAGGTGCAGATCTGGAGGAGAGCTTTGCAGTAAGGTCAGGACTTCATTGCATGGTAAAGATGTGACATCAATTCCATTCACCTAAATGACAAACCAGTAAAATCATGTCATAGATCTCATTGACCATCATTTACTTCTTTCTCTACTCTGAATTTTGCATATGAACTTAAATTAGATTTTACTTCCTTGTTATTGCTTTGCTGTGGTATTTAATGTCAATAAATTGAACAGTTAAGGTTGCAGTAATATTTCTTTTCTGAACTTTTGTTTTTCTGAATGCACAGCTTTAATAAAAGTAGCTTTTTTCCCATTGAAACTCAAGATCTTGTTGCAAAATAACAAGGAAGAGGGTCTTATGAAAAAAAAATTGAACATGAACCAGGAAAAAAAGGTTTTATTCTTACACTACAAAGGACATAATTGCTGCATCCTTTGTGTGTCACCTTATTACATTAGTTTAGTTTATGTCATTTAATTGGGAAAGCATTTAATGTCTCACTTGTCTTGAATTGCTCCTAGATTCATGTTATTTGCCTGGTCCTACAATGCATTCAGTCTGAAATTTATCCAACTGAGGTCAGCAGAATTGGATTTATTATATTACATACCTAATAGATGATAAACGGGTGATACCAAATGAAGAATGTCAAAGCTAAATGGCATTGATCTGCAAATATTTTCTCTTCATAAACTCAAACAATTACTGTACCATAATGATTCTGTCTCCCCTTCTCAATCTTCCATCTGAAAGGGCAGGATCATTCAAGATTTCATCAACGTACAGGCAGGTGTCAATTTTGTTAAGAACAACAGAGAATCCATAACCACTGTTCTCTGACTTCGTTAAAGTCACAAAGATCTCCATTTCCTATTAAAACAAGCACAGGGTATGTTTGATGTGGGCTTTTCTGTTGCTTCAGTAACATCTTCCATAATTTTTATATGCAGGTAGGAATCAGACCCTCAGATGGTATAAGAGTATGCAGAAGGTGTTCTGCCATATTCTGGAATGGTGGAGGTTCATGTTGATTGATTTATAGGGCCTAATAAAGCAGAGAATGCCACCAAGACATGGGATTAGGCATTTGGAATGTGTAAAGAAAGGCTTGGAGTCCTCTGAGCTGACAAGCATTGCAATAGCAGGGTGCAAAGATTACTGTTGTTACTGCTATTGCTGTCCCACTGAAGGAAATGCCTGGAGCTAAATTTTGTCCGCAGTGCTCTCAAATTAGTAGGAATTCAGAGCTCATTAGTGTTGTAGGAATGCGAGATGTTCAGCATTTGGCAGGACTGAGCCTTACATTTTGAATAGTAATTAGCACAAGGATTATACTTTCTTATCAGGACATTACAGCAATATCACTGTAACAACGTGATTTTCTGCATGGCCTTGAAACATGGCAGAAAAAACCCAAGTAGCTGACTCCAATTAATTTTAGAAGCTACTAGGGAGCTTTTAGGCCTTTGTAGACTGAGAATAATAATGCAGAATTTCGGAAAGTTGGAGAAATAGTAAGATGTCAAGAAAAAAGAAATAGCCTTAAGGCAAATGGCTAAGAATTCTGGAGAGCCAGACATAGTGGAAGGTCTGCTTTATTTGAAGATTGTGGATATTCAGGAAAGTAAAAAAAAAAAAAAAAGTAATGTGGAAATAGCATAGAAAATGAGTTTAAATTAATGTTTACGACTGTAACATTCTTAAAATCGTTTCTTTTCCCTTGTATTCTACCTGTTGGTAATTTGGTGCCCATCACATACCTGAGTGCAGTCCTCATTTTCTTCCTTCTCTTCCTCTGGTTCCTCCAAGTCTTCCCATTCGTTGTCACTGTCATGTGTCTCTCTAGCAGGCAGGGATGATGATGATGATGAGGGACCACAGGCACGTGGCTGTGGGGTCGCAGTGGTAGCAGAGACTGTCCTGGAGCTTCCTCCTCGTGGAAGTGAGGTCACAGACATTGAGCTGGCAGTGAGATACTCTTCATCAATAGGGGTTAGAGAGAGAGTTTCAGGCATACATTTTGTGTTCAATAGGGCATCGTGACTCTTATTAAATACGCAGCTGGAAAATAAAAGGATTGCAGTGCTGGGGTTTTCCTCCATATGCTTTATTAGATGGCCACTGAAAAGTCTACTGCTTATGCATTACCTTATTTTCATTTTAATGAAAATTACTGTATTACTAATCATGGTATTGCATTGCTGTCTGAATCCTCTAATGGTAGTATAAAAACAAATAAGTAATCAATATTTTGCAAAGCTACTTGAAAGATTAAAAAGCTTTCATTATTTACCTTTGCAAAATCTTGCACTCTTTTCATTTTTTTAAGGTATTAATTAGTACTTTGGTTGCTTCTTGAAAAGAGTACTTGGACAAAGCCCAGACCATTAATTATTTCATCTTCCATAAACAGATTAATTAACTTTTCTCATGAGCAGTGTGGATGTTAAAATACCGCTACAATTTTTATATTAGCCTTTTTCTGGAAAAAGGATTGCCAGCCACATTTCTGGCTTCTACAGGTCTTTCCTTGGTAACTGGGCACAGACCAGAAACATGAAATATGAACTGGTTCCTGTTTCTTCATGAGAAGTAGAAGTCTTTACTCCTCTTTGTAAGCTTGTCTTTATTCTTATGTTTGCCCTGATACATATGAGTTTTCCGAAAAACTTCAATGGACTTATTAAATTAATTGAATTAAAATGATTATTGATTCCATTCCACTCTATTGCAGACAAAGTATTCAGCACTTTTGATGTTCAAGCCCAAACTGTAACCATACATGCTGTGTTTAATTGTTTTGGCTGTTGTCCTTCATGAACCCTAGTAACAACTGTGGCATTGTCTCCCAAAAATTTACCATTAAAGCTCATAAAAATGGTGGAAACACATTTTTTTTCAAGTATGTTATCTTCATATCAATCCTTATTGAAATATTGCTAAAACTCATTCATCTTAAAAACACCTGAGATGGCATATTCGTATCTAAGTCAGCCAAGATCTTTTATTCTTTGGTTGAAGTGAACTGTCCATCATGTCCCAAGCAAACATAGACAACTAAAATGAAAAAAAGATTGTCCTGTATGAAATCACAGATCTCTATAAAATTCGTATCAGAAAATTTATACATTGGCATGAAATGTTTTAAGCAGTATGGTGAAATTTCTTCAATAATCAAAAGGAAGTCCTTTATTAATGTCTATTTCCTTCTGGGGATTTTGTGTGGGTTTAGCTGGAAGGATTTAAATTGAGATTATGTTTAAGTTATTGTTTAAAATGCATGGCATCCTAAGCTTCTCTGGCTGCCTTTTAAAAATGCAAAAGCTGATATTAAATGATACTGAAAATGTATCAAACAAAAACATTTATTTCAGAACTTCCTTCTTGGGAAGAATCCAAAACTTTTCTTGGAATCGATGTTTTTCCAACAATAAACTTAGTGTTGTTGAATCTGTATTATCTTTTGGCAAACATATTTGCTGCAGACATATTTCTGCTGGTTTTACTCTTGGAACTATAGAAGCAGATAATTAAGCAGAAGCTCCGTTCATGAATCAGGTTTAACTTCTCTACTCAACAAAGTGAAGCTAAAATGATGAACTGCCATTATGATCCCACTTGTCTTGCAGTGTCAGGTAGTGCTGTCACTCCTGAGAGACTGGAGTGTCTGGGGCTGTGCTTGATGAGTGTCAAAAGTAACAAAACGATTTCAAGTGACTCTGTGGAGAAATAGAAATTAGTATCTCAATAAAACTACTAAAGCTGTAAGTTAAAGGCCTCTAGAAGACTTTCAATTTGTCTTTGCATCAATCCTTTCTGTTCTGATAATTTATACTTTTTTGCACTGGGAAAGATGATGAAAGTGGAATGTATTATCTTCTGTGTGACAGTGTCTGATATATCCAAAGGAGTATAAATGGACAGAGTCCATTTGCACTATATTTTATTGTATAATTCCTCTGGCTCAGGGGTTCTATTGGCTTCTGAAGACCAGAAAACAGAAAACAATCTTTTTTATTACTCCTTGACCACAGTTTGTCTTCTGAGCTGTTTTTATTTCCTATGAAAAAATTTGAAATTAAATGATCACACAATAAGAAAAAAATTTGGTGCCTATTTAAGTCAACTCTGAAAAAAAATAAGAGCAAAAAAATCATATAATCAATAAAGTATTTGTTTCCTATTTAGGTGAACAGGAATCTTTCCACTGATTTCAAATGGCAACCACCTTCAGCTGAACAACATAAATGATTACAGTGGTGCAGAAGTCTTACAAGTATCTTGCAATGCAGACTTATGCAAAATTCCAGTAAGACGAGAGTAAAGAGGGAAAGCAGATTAGGCGAGTCAGAATAAGATAATAGAACAAAATCTTCAGTAATCAGGAGTTATCAGAAGCAGAGAGCCCTGTACTTAAACCTTAGTAATTAACTTTCCAAGTTCTAAGAGTCAAAGGAAAGGCTGAAGAGCAGATTTTGGTATTCCTTACCTTTTGGCCTGTCCAAATTCACATGGTGAGTAGCAGTTCTGCTTCACTTCCTCCTCTAGGGAGTGGAAGACTTCAGAACTGGAAGCTCCTTGATGCATCTTCCAAAGATGTTTATAGAAACTCTCTCTGGAAGTTGGGAGTTTATGTATGGGCTTCTCTTGAAACTCGGCTTCCTGCTCTTCGTAAGCTGAGCTGTCATCCTCAGGAGGCTCACTGAAATCTTCTCCCATTGGAAAATCAAGGCAGTCTTCGAGGTCTGGAGAGGTGCTGCCTCCATCACTGGTAGATGGATCCACACTGTTTCCTGCCTCTGTGCTGCCTGGCATTTCTGCCACAAAGTCCTTAGCTGGAGATGGTGCTGGGGTCTATCAAAAAAATCAGAAAGGTTAGTGTAACTCCTTTTTAATCTCCCATCTCTTTTTTCCTTCAAGAGCAAACTATTTTGAAAAGGCAATATTAACAATCTTCTGAATGGGAAAATACCAAATGGTAGCTGGAAGGAAGGAAGGAGAAAAAGTAGAAGGAAGCACTCTCTCACCAAATAACTCTTTTGTCTTAATGCTTATTTTTCACATTCAACAAGAATTCCAATCAAAACTACTACACCAGATCACTTTTCCCACTGAATTATTTGCTAGATGTTCTTTTTAAATATTTCTGTTCATATCATGCCTCAATGTTGTGTCTATATTCTCTTCATTCCATGGAAGTAACTTTCAGACCTGACTCCTGTGACCATAGAAATCAGCCAAGGGCACACTGAGCAGAGCAGCTGCACTCAGTTTGTTATCTGGAGGTGGTTCTGACTCTCATTTCTGTCTGCCTGTGGGTGGCTATAAATCCTAGTGGGATGGGAACCAGGAATGGGCCATTCTAAATGGAGCAAGAGTATGCAAATGCATATTCCTTATAAAAGTACTTGTTATGTGGTCATGAGTTGGGTTTAGGAAGCAGGAGTAATAATGCTAGCACATCTAATGGCAATGTTTTAATCTCTACAGTGTCTACAGTTTGGAGGTATTTTTTTGTTTGTTTGTGTTCTGTTTTTCCCCCTGCAGATTCTGCTAACAATAAGAACCTGAATAACCAGTTGAAACCATTATTTCATCTATTTAACTTCATTAAGAGATAGTCTGGATAGGAAAAATTCTTTATTTTCTTCTCACTTTGGGGAGTTAAAAGAGAATATCTGCAGTTTCTGGCTGAGGATCTGGTAGAGTATTTTTAGAAGCACCACTAGAAGACCTGCTTGGGTATGTGCTGTTTCACTCCAATGATAGCACAGCAACTCAAAAGTTGTTGGACTGGGAGGAATATATTTCATGTCTGCCAGATTTGTGTTATTTTGGTTGCTAAGAAAATATCAGTTGAACTCTGCAGGACGAGTTGAAACCAGGAAGGGAAAGAAATGGCATAGAGGACCTTGGAGAAAAGGGAAAGTTGCCTTGTTCAAGACTGGATAGAAAATGTAGTAGTGTCTTTCCAGGTTTCCAGAAACAAGTTTTTGTGAGAAGCTTTGCCTTACCAGAGCAATCTGCTCTATTTCTGGAAGGACACCTTTTGGTGGTCTGCAGAGTAGCAGTGTAACTTCTCGAGGAGCTCCTCTTAACAAATGCAGGACATCCTAAAGAGAAAGAAGGAATGTTACATTTCTGATGGAACACAGTACATCGTACATGTCATTTTACCAACTGAGACACAGAAAGTTTTTATTGGGAATGTTACATTTCTGGTATTTGTGCCTCTCAGCAGTGTCTGAGGGACAATATTCATCACTGAAGGGCGGCATACAGATGGACCATAGTTTATATGTGAACATGTGTCTAAAGTCAGATCAGTTCTGTTTACAAGCTTCTGTTTCACCATCAGGCACATTGGTTTACGTTAATTAATTTTCTTGAAGAAAACAGAATTTTCGGGCAAATTCATTCAAACCACATGTGGCAGTAACACATCTTTGGTCAATTATTTCAGCATAGCTCCCCAAACTGCCATATTCCAATGAAAAAATAAATCCACATGTAGGCCATTACTATTTAACTTCTTCATTGAGTATAGAATTTCTCATTCTTGGTTAAAAACTTACACAGGACTTACCACTCTTGGTAGAAATTTGAATCTGGGGCATTATATTTAGCATGACATTACAGAGCACAAATGACCACAGGGGTAAAATTGTTCCAATCATGCATAACAGCAACAAAGAGTCCAACTAATTAACAACTGGTGTGCATCTAACAATAGCATTCATATATTAGTGGTAGAAACTTATAAATTAAATAGCAGAAGAAATTCGCTGTCAGAATCCATTTAGAAAGAAAAATTCTACATAGGAGTTCTAGAGAGGTATCCTACATAAAAATCAGATTAATTGTATGTGAATTCTGCCTCCTTCTGGTGATAATTAAGTTTAAATGTATTGTCTTTATTAACCTGTTACCCAGATGGAGCCCCAGTAATAATACTTCCTGCTACCTGGTACAGGAGCCCTTTGAGAGGTTTCCCATTCACAGCTAAAATGACGTCTCCAACTTCGATTTCTCCATTCTCTTCAGCTGGCTGCCCTGGAAACAGTCTTTTGATCCTGACAATAGCTCCTCCAAGATGTTTGCAAGCATCTCCTTCCATCTGCAGAACACTAAATCCAAGGCCTCCAGAATTCTTGGTTAATTTCACTTCAAAGGTGTTATCTGCTCAAATCAGAGATTGGAAAATGTTACGGTGCATAATCATGGATTTATAAACTGTAATGGT
>VZSR01000257.1:648241-694062 GCA_013398615.1 Brachypodius melanocephalos
ATAAACCAAGACATTTTCCCTGCATGCTGCAGAGCTAGATCTACTGATACTAAAGTTGAAAGAAGGTTTGGGTGTTCCTTTATCTTATGTAAGTCTTTGAAATCTCACTATCATAATAGGGAGAACTGGAACCTATTTCACCATGTGTTCACAGTCTGCTACCAGCCCATTAAGGAAAAAGCTTTTTGTACCAGCATAAACAGATTCACATTCTATCTTTCTCTGACATTCTTCTGTAAGTGTTGTATAGATTTTACTCTCCTGTAGCTGCCTGCTGTTAGTTTAGGTCTTGCACTAACCAGCATAAGCTAGAATTGAAGCTACTGCTCTTTCCAGTGAAGAATGAGGAATCAGCCTTTCCCAAACACCATGCTTGCAGCTGAATTCCAGTGTAGAGGAGTAACTGCCCCATGCAAAGGTATGGTTCAGACTTAGTGTTGAAGAGACAACCTTCAGTAAAAGATCCAGCATTTATTTGCTGGTTAAATTCTGTGTAAGTGATCTCTAAATATCCTGCTTTTAAGAAATTAAGTGATGGCAGTCTCCAGTTCACTCCAGCTTCATCACTGTCACAGCATCAGCAGCTGTGCTGGTGATTCTCTCCCTGGGTGACAGCCTGGCCACATTGACACAGCTGCTTCCTGCCTGAGAGTACAGACAGGGGTGTCCCCTTGCCAGACCAGTTTCACAGAGGCTGAGAGATACAGTGTTTATGCCTAGGATAAATAAAGCTATATCTAGCCACTATAACGTTATGAACATCAGAAATATTCTGTTCAGAATTGATTTTTGATAATGTCATTAGTATTGAATATTATAATTTTATTCAGCATACAGTTTTCCTTCCGACCCACAGAAATTTCATAGAATTATTTTCATTCATTCCCTTCTTGCATATTGTTGGAAGTCACCCTGAGTTCCTTTATCACTTACCATCTGTCAAAAAGCAGCAGTCCTTGGTACCATCTGTGAGGGATGTTGCCACAGAAACAACTGCACGTTGCTCCTCCTTTCTGTCATTAGCAGTCAGGCATGGCTCTGCCAATTGGTAGTTTCCCCTTTCTAGAACCAGTCTGGCAATCTAAAACAGTGATGAACATGTTCCAGTTACACAGGACACAGTGAGCTCTAAGTCTTTTTACTTTTCTGTTTAGAGGAATGGGGTTGGAGCAGAGCAGGGGTGGTTCTTTCAGCCAAGCTTGGCTGCTGTGCTTCACACTAAGTCCAGTTCAGTCTGCTGGGTACCTCATTGATCTCTGCTCTTGTACAAACCTGGCCAGATTTCTTAAGGTGTTCCACAGCCTGTTTGTGGGTGATGCCACAGAGGCTGATGCCATCTACTTCCAGCAGACGATCACCTGAGGTTAAATCAAAAACAACAAAGAGCATCAAGTTGCTTTGATGTTCAGGTTCAGAGGGTGTAACCCTTGAGACTGCCCATGTTACAATAGATCTTCATGCTTACATGTGTCAAATTAATATTTAATTCATAGGAAAGGAATACTGCTTGCTGTACAGCATTCTATAACTAGCAGCTAAAACATTCCAGGGTATTCTGTAGGTAAATGCAGCGATAGCATGTGGTTATCACAGTAACAATGATGTCAGAATCACTAGGCTGATAGCAGCTACAGAGGGGAGCTCTACATTGTTGGTGTGAGGCTCCTGTAGTGGGAACCCTACGTGTAGCACAGGGACAGGCTGAGGAATGATGGACCATATATTACATTTTGCAATTGTAACCTCTCCAATCCCAAATGTGTTTCATTGTCCATACTAACAGTGAGTTCTGCAGCCCAGGGTTTTATTGCCAGACATGTTACCTATCTTTATTTGTCCATCCTTATCTGCTGGTCCCCTGGGAATGATTGACTTCACATATATCCCTCCATGACGCACACTGGTGTTAATTCCACCCTGCAAAACATGCCCACAGATTAGAGTCTCCATAGATTCTTCCTGTGGTAAAAATCAAACCAACTCACACATGCATTGCAAAGTAACTGCTTCAGGAATGACTTTCTTCTTTAAATATTGTAAAAAATAAAAAGAGGATATTACTCCGAAACCCCATCAAGTTGTAATATACTTCCATAGTCAGTAATCTTATTATATTTTCTCAGAAAATGCAATGTATTTCTATGTGGCTATATAAAAATATTTACTAAATGTTCATAAAGTTTTCCCTATGCTCATAAAAAATGGTCTTTCATCTTTCAGTTATTCTCTAGCCCAGCTTCTAAGCTATGCAATATCCAGTCTTCAACAATTATTAATCTTTCAGACAATATATCAAGCATGAACCTGAACTTGGGCACTCAGAGAAATTCCAGATTAACCTAAGAATCATGTTCTGTCCATCTGCATCCCCTGGCCAAATTCAGATGCCAAAAACAGCCCTTAATTTCTTCTGCAGGCTATGAAATGGTTGCTTCATATTCCATTTCAGCAAATACTGTAAGGACATCTCAGCCTGGAGGGATAAATTCACCTTAAATAGCTAGGACAAGGACTTCTTATCCAAATATGGTAGACAGTTTTCACTGCTGCCATCTCTAGTCCTCCCTGACCAAACTCTCCTTTCAGTGGTAGATCTTGTTCTCTAATTGAGAAAGCACAAAAAGGGTTTGTACTGCCACGTGCTTTATGCCAGGACTCTTCTTTCACAGAGGGTGTGGGTAAGAGCCGCAGAATGAGCAGAGACAGCATTTCATGCATTCTGTGTCAAACAGTTGGACACTGAGGTTTAAATTGTGCCATGCTAATAGTTTCTCTTATCAGCCTATTTTCTATCTTTGTTCACAGTCAGGTAACAATTTGACAGACAATGAAAGATTAACAGTAACACTTGCAGTCACGCTGATTCCAAAAGTCCCGTCTTCTTTAACAAGCTCCACTGTGTAGATTTCCTTGCAGTTGCTTTCTGATGGAGATGGTAAGTGGGAAGAATCAGCTGCCTGTCTCAAAAATAAAAATTTTAATGAGATTACAGTATCTTGGTTTAAAAAGAAAGGAGGAGGAAAGGAATTTAAAAAAAAAAAAAAAAAGGAAGAGAATATATCCAGAAGATGTAAAAGGTTTGATCCTGCTGTCACTGTAAACCTGGAGCAATACCATTTACATCCCTGATGTTATTGGAAGCTTATGCTAATGCAGCTCAAAGTGCAATCTATCTAAATGCACATAACCTGAGTCTATATAGAGAGGATGTCTAAAAGTAGGAAATTAAAGATGGCATGTTCTGTGACTGGTTTGAAAACTTAAAAGATTGCAAGAAAATAATCAAAATTTCGCCCCTCCGCTGGAAAAGGAAGGAGAATTTTTAAAACATTTTGTAGAACAGTTTCCCAATTTATTCACATATTCCAGACATGTCTATCATTTTGACATTTCCAATGTAATTTTTTTCAAGGTGTTCTGTCTCCTCTCCTTCACAGTTACTTTCCCTTCTGCATACATTTGGTGTGTTATATGTTGTGTGCTAGGTGTAACATCACTGAGCAGCATCGAAATCTCAGTTACCTCTATATCCAGGCTATCAGCTGAAGGGACTGGAATCCTAGGGCCTAATTTTGATGCTAAATTCCAAGAGTGAGTCTTCTCAAGTTCGTCTATATTTGTGTCCTGTTCTTTGGGGAGAGCTGTATGACAATCCTGAATCTTTTTTCTCCCACTGTCTACACAAGAGATCTCAGATCCACTAGTGCTGTTTCCTCTTGATAGATTCTTTTCTTCATTTAATCCTTCTTCATATATGTCTGTAAAGCCATACCAAAATAAGACATTGTTGAATGCAAATAGCAAGTCTTTATATAGCAATTTGAAATATAGCAATATGAAATAGCAATTTCAACCGACTGTGAAATCAGAGCTATAAAATGAGTTAGTGTAAAATGGAGCACTGCTATTTTAAGTGTTCAGAAATATGTGTGCTTCTTCACTGCAGAGGACCATCACTCTCTGGCAGAAAAAGAAATGCAAAAATTTCTTTGGTGTTCAGCAAGGCAGCCCCTAAAGAGATTTTTTCACACTGATGTAGCAGAGACATCACATGATACCTCCTAGAAGTTGACTGTTTTAGTGTATGGTTGTGTATTGTCTGTATTGGCAGACAATAGCAGGAACATGGTACTACATCCCACTGCCTAATAAACATCAGTGTCCTGAGTTAACTATTAGCATCTCAGAGTCAGCAGATGCATTTGCTTTCATACCTTTGGGTTGAGAGATGATGAGCTCCACTTCATCAGGAGAGTTCTGTATGATTTTAACTGCAGTATTAAATGAAACACCCTCAAGACTAATATTATTCACAGAGATCAGTCGTCCTCCTTTAAAAAAAAATAAAAGCAGGAGAAAGCATGTCTAAATAAGGAAATAAATCCAGAATAGCTAACTTTAAACTGTGCAAGTATTTTACTTGTAATTAAAAACTACAGAAAATGACCTGGTTTGATATTTCCAGCTCTGTCTGCAGGTCCACCAGGGATAATTGAAGCAATAAAGATACCAAGGTCTAATTTTCCTACATTTTCTCCTCCAATAATTACAAAACCTGCAAAAACGAGATAGCATGAGATAGCACGAGAATGCAAACACTGGCAGTATTAAAAAAGATTAATCTTAGGAGCACGAAAGACTCTTACTCCAATGACATAAGTTTTGTACATGATCTGAAGGATGGGGAGCTTTGATTTACAGGGCATCAAGGTCTTGACTTGGGAGAGCTTTAAACTTACATTATAATTAAAGTGTGCTGGTGACTTTGGCCACTATTTAAATATAATTTAAACAATACAAAACAATGTTTTCTTGGCTTGGTACTTTTAAAGACTCTAACTACTTTCTTGCATGGGTCATGAACTAGGTGGACCTGCAGCATTTAACATCTGCAAGAGGGAAATTATATAAAAGTTCATTAGATAAATTTGAACATCGTTCTACATCATGCAACCAGGAAACCTGGGCCATGTAAACTTCTAATGTAAGAGATCTACGAAAATTAAATCTATTGTCCAGCAGTTCAGATTCACTATCCTATCTCAGACTATTGAAATATTGTCTTCTCATTGCTATAATAGCTGGGTTTGGGATTAGCATATTACACAGACCTGCACATTTATAAATTTGATTTTTTATTGTATTAAGGGTCATTTGTGAAACCTGATGGTCTGAACAAGAACCAGGTAGAGTGTGATTAAGCTATTACGTAACAAAAATATTATCCAAATAACAATCCAAAAGTTGAGAAACCTTCATGTTAAGTTTGTGTAAACATTTTACCCTCCCAACAGGCACCACCTCTAAGGTCTAAGATAAATAAAATCAGTACATGTGTATTTCAGATACAAAACTAAAACCATGTTTCTTTCATTCTACTCTTAGCACTTGGATCCTTTGGTCTCTGTTCTTAGTTAATCTTCTGAAAATATAATGGTCTTGATTTATATGCTTAGTCCTTTTCAGTCCTGGAAATTCTGAGTCCTTCGCAAGGATTGGTACTCTTACTCTATAAGAAGGATAAAAGAACTAAAGGAGTTTCCAGTCTTGCCCAGCCTGAGTCAGCAAGCAGCAGTGTCAGCACCAGGATCTGACAGTCCCAGTAACAGATATAACATAAATGTTCCTTTCTTACCAAATCCATTCTTAGGGTCACGTTTTAGGCTGACACAAATGATTTCTCTTTCTAGACCACTTAGCAAAACTTCCTTTTGGTTGGCTGGTGATCCAGGTGCTGCAGAAACAAAACAGCTAGAATAAATGTAGATTAATGCAGGGAGACAGTATGTTTGTGTATTATGCAAAACTGGAGGTTCAGAAATTAATATATATTTTATCTTTGATTTTGACATTACTGTTGATTTTGAATCAATATAATTCTGGAAAGAAGCTCAAATAAGTCTTCAGAAGTTTTCATTATTTAAAAAAAAATCAGTACAGAGCTGTGCAAGGTCTTCCTACAATGTTCCTTTCTGGGAGAATATATATTTTTCTGCAACGTTTTTATTAAGATTAGAATATTTAAGGAGTCAGGCATGTAGTGCCCATTGAACCTGAGAGTGATTTGGGCACAAAATCTTCTCTGGGCTCTATCCTTAGGCCCTGTGAGCCCTTTTGGCTCCAAAAGTGAAATCCAACCAACACCAACTGCAATGGTGACTACTTAACATTGAGCAATTGCCAGAGTGTGCTTAAAGTACTGTTCTAATTTTTAAACAGACTAACCAGATAAGCATAGCTTCATATTCCATAGATTGGCTCCCCATGTGCATGCAGTCTGGCTTCTGACAGAAAATTCTGATAGAAATTCCTTATTCGAGGAAGTGTCATGCAAGTGCAGGAGGAGAGGAAAGCCCTGGGGTCTGTGCTGCCTCATGCATTATTTGTTGAGTTGTAGATCTCAGTTTTGAACCAAACAATGACCTCTGAGCACAAGGAAATTGCCCCATGCAAGAGTCTCTGGGTGTACTGAGCCACATCTCTGTGGAGTGTTAGACACC
Source organism: Brachypodius melanocephalos (assembly GCA_013398615.1). Classification (NCBI taxonomy): domain Eukaryota; kingdom Metazoa; phylum Chordata; class Aves; order Passeriformes; family Pycnonotidae; genus Brachypodius; species Brachypodius melanocephalos. The sequence continues at coordinate 654,742 of VZSR01000257.1, forward strand.
ATTCTTCAATCATTTTATCACCACTGAACCTGATGCAAAGCTGGAGTTAAGGGGAAGAAAACTGCTTCTCTTACTAAACTGTGCATTCTTTTCCAGGACTAGGAGTAAAAAAGGATAATCTTTTATCTGTCAGTAAAACATATGTTGGTCTCCTTCTACTGAAACAATAAACATGGAAGGGTACTGTCTCTCTTTATTATACTCACCACTGTTTGTGTTCTGAGGTGAATGGATAGAGAGGAAGTCATAACTCCTTTGCTTTCCATTCAAATTGATGTGCATTTCTGACTGGGATAGCCCTGATAAAGATCTGCATGGAAGGAAAGGAAAACTGTGCTACAATAAAAAATCAGCAATGGTATTCAGCACCCTTCATTGTCAGTAATATGTCAGAGCCAAGTTGGGAATGCACAGGTTTATAGTCTTTCAGTGAGTATTTGGATTTCTGGGACATATTTCATTTTAGGGGAGAGGTAATAACAGCTGCCATTAGAGCACTCATATCATGACTGATTCCTCCTCTGTTTTGCTCTGAGTTGACTGCAGGAAAACACAGCATAGCTTCACCATGATTCATTTAGCCATGCTGTCCGTTTAGACAAAACCATGCCTGAAAGTTTTTCTGGTAATTCATGTTCTCCTTAACTCTGTTTTAACTCTTAGTATCCTAAAAGGCACTAGAATTCATCAAAGGCCTCGAGGCTGTGCAGCTACAGTCACCACCGACACAGGTGAAGGCACCAAAACAAAGAGGGAGAAGTTCTTGCACTGTTCCCTATGATTTGCACGTTTGGACATGGAGGAATCAACTAAGAAATGATCTCTGCATTCCTGGTCAAAACCAGCTTCAGATAGTTTCTTAGTTCACATACTGTAATTTCTAGTGAAGATACACCAACATGAGAGATTTCACATTTATTCTCCCTCATTTTTATCCTTCCCCATAACCCAGTGGTTTCTTTTTGAGTCTGGTACAAATTTAAATGTCACTGTTTTTCAAGTTCTCTGTTACTTTATTAACTTCCTGCCTGCATTTGCAGTACTGCTGGCAGCATGGAGCCCCAGAACTTTTGGTGTGACCACAAGAACTTAAAAACAAAACAAACAAGCAAAAAACCACCAACCCCCAAAAATTCTATCTATCTATCTATCTATCTATCTATCTATCTATCTATCTATCTATCTATATCATTTATGTCTGAGTCTTCTTACACACACTCAGAGAGAAAAAGCAAACCTACCTGCCGAGATTGCTTTTGTCCCTAGTCCTGTTGTTGGTTTCCACACTGAGGTTATCACAAGATTTGCTCATCATCCCAGCAGAAAGGTTTTCCAGGTTTGCTCCATAGAGCACATTCTCTGAGCGAGACAGTCTCTGAATAAGGGCAAGGTGTTCACGCTGAGCTGCATATGCAGAATTTGATTTGTCTATTTCCACAAATTTACTGTCCTCTGAATGAGAAGCAAGAGAAGGGAAGAAGCAAAAACAAATCCACTGATATTATTGCATCTTTTTAAGCACAAAGGAACTTTAAATAAAATCTTTTGAATGTGCCAGAAAAAATATTGAGTTACAGATATAATCAAGCTACAGAACCTAAATGCCGTCCCAGGGCCTTTTCCCATGGCAATTTTGTGAAAAAGTTTCACCTTTCATGAAGTAATTTTAGTGGTAAGGAGGCAATATATCAGTCATGCTGTTACATTCCATGGTAGCATTTGTTGCCAACACTTTTATGGTTTTACCAGAGAAGGGAGCACCCCAGCAGATGAGGCATGACAATTGATTCTCCTGCAGTGACTCACCAGGTCAAACACCCAGGGGCTGTAAATGGCCATGGTTCTGTTCAAGGCAGTGGATGAGCTAGTGAAAATTCCTGGTGCTCCACTGAAGCCAAGAGTGATGACAGTTGTCAGCTTAAGCTCTCATTTCTCATATGCCTCAGTTTCCCCATTACAGTCCTCACCCATCTTTACAGAACATGCTGAGAACTGTGGGTGAGATGTGCTGTGTACCTGCCCTAAATGGAGCAGGATCTTGTCTTAGAAACGATGGAAAATCTGAAGCCTGAGGAGGTACTATTCATATCTTCCACAGACATGACAAAATCTAAGATAAGAGCTGCTAACTGCTATATTGTTAAATGGGTATGACTCATGTGCCTTTAGTGATTTAGTGGTTTTGTCCTGGGGCTGAACCATTGGGTTGCATCCTTGTCTTATGCAGAATAATGAAATTCAGCTCCAGCATGTCTGGGCACTGTTATAGTTTTAATTTGTGTGGAACATTTTTCAGGTTACATTTGGGGTGGATCTGATATATTTCTGCAGAATTCTCAGCAGCAGAATTCTCCTGAAGGGAAGTGAAATCCTGCTTAATTTTTTCTTTTTTAAATCTGAGTTTAGCTGCATAGTTGTTATCACCAGAGAACCCCTCTTCAGCCCCAGCACATGCCTACTAACATGCATGTGCCAAATTAAAGTTAATCAGAAAAATTAGACTCTTCTAACTTTCAGTGTAGTAAGAGACATTGTTTTCCAACTGAAGCAGAGTGAGACTGAGGTGGCAGGTTCTAGTTCTCCGATTTGGTGGATGTACCTTACCTAAAACATAACTTTATCCTAATGTCTCAGTAACAAAAGTGCATTTATACCTCACCTGATGAAGTTTGCCGAAGTTGCCTAGAATTCATCTGTGCGTTGAATTTGTGCTGGGCAGAGCAGAGGTCCAGTAGATATTTACATGTCTTTGCTGTGTCAGTAATGAAGGTGTGTTTCTTGCCACTGAAGCTGCTTTCAATCATGAATTTTTTTCTCTGAAGGGAAAAAAAAAGCACAGGTTGCTTCATATATCAGTCACTGCTCTGAGGCACTGACAGTTCATTTATATAATCTTGTTGGTTTGTTCAGTTGTGTTTATGCCTGACTGCATCCCTTGTGCATGCAGTAAATGCCTGTTGTAAATTCAGCATTTAAGCCAGGTGTCTGTCATTGGGATCATAACTCTTCTATGTCAAAAGTCAAGAGCCTCAGCACATTGAATGCATTGATAGCAGGTTGCTAAAACCACAAAATTTGGCCCTACAGATGTTAAAACTATTAAACAAATTTAATATGAAAAGGAACATACTTTCAAGGGGGAGAAGGACCATTTTTGGAGAGCAAACAAGCTGGGAAATGTGTGATTCAGTTTGACACCTGAACTGTACAACTGTGTATTGATATACCTCTAATGTCAAAATCCCATTTAGAAATGGGTCACAACCTTGGCACCAATACTAGTTTGTTAGCAGACACCAATATACTGAGAGATGAGGATGGGGATAATGAGATCTGGAAAGTGGAAGACATGATCCCATGACCTGATGTAGGCAGATAAACAGAAGAGAAGAGCTGTAAAGACAAGAGAGGAATGAATATGGAATATTCTGTAGAGAAATTTGCCATAGTAGAGAAGAGATTCAGTTAGTTCCAACTCACATGAGCTGAAATTCTCTCTGTTTCACGCCACTGGAATCTTAAACTGGCAATTCTTGTGTGATTTTTGTTCTCATAGACAATGATGCCTTTGGCACAGATTCCCAGGATGATGTCTCCTTCTGTCCCTTTCTTCTCTTGGGATACACGATAGAATAACACTCCGTATTCAGGAAGTTGCTGAGTCACCTTGTAGAGAAAAAGTGCTTTTACCACACCTTACTCAAAAAGATTAATGGGAAGAAAAGTTAGATGGAGGAGAAAATGCTTTTCAGTGTCTGAGGAGCCAGTGTCTGCTCCTGCCATCCAACCATGCAGGGGATATTCTGAGGAACTCACCCAGAGGTTCTGGCAGTTCATGTTTGTCTTTCTACCTCCTGTACTTGGCCAAAAAAGTGTTAAAATTGTGACTCAGACACTTTACAGAACTCTGGAATATGATTAGGATTTACTGTCTGGTCTGCAGACTAATATGAGTTTATCCTAAAACCTTATATTTTCTTTATGGGAAGCTACTGTAGAATCCTCAAATGACTTTTCAATTGTGAACAGAGATTTTCAGTGACCAAAATAAAACACTTTAAGAAGATCTGTTTTTTCTGAAAGTAACCATAGTACAAATATTCAGGTCCTGAAAACTGGGGCATCTATAATCTCTAGCTGAATCTGGGTTTTAATTTTTAATCCCTTTCATATTTGGAATTTACATGTTCTTGCCATGGGGTCTGTCTTTCTCACTTTGTATGATGTGTTGGCTCCTTCTACAGACTCATTCATTGAAACAGACACTAACAAAGCTGCTTTTCTTCATTGGATTTGCCATGCATGATGGGACTGTCATTAAGGCTAAGATTCAATCTATTTCTTCAATTGCACTGACAGTGTTAGATGAGGAACTAATATAATTAAGTAGCAATTGAACCAAAAAAGATGCTATAAATAACAGCACTGCAGCAAAATGACCACTGGTATTTATCCATTTTCTAATCCCTGATATTTTTCATTTGATGGAAAGCAGAAAGGTTTGGAGAGAAAGAGAAATTAGCAGGGGAAAAGTTAAATCCCATGTCATGGTGACACTTCAGAGCATTAGAGAAATAGTCAAGTGAGAAAATACTTCAGATAACTCCTTCCTCACTTCCAGGGTCCACAGATACTTTTAAACAAACAATCATTACATGTTTAGAAAGTGGCTGAAGAGCTGCTGTAATTTCAGAAGTCAAAAATGTTCTTATCCTCATGTTTTATAATCTTCTGGAGCCCAGACATGTTGGTAACATGCCAAAAATTTACATCAAGCTTTAGAATGCTGCAAATACACCAAAATGTGTTATAAAAACTCTCAGTGATAAGTGACAGTATCTACAGCAGAATGAAATTTTGAGGTTTTTGTTGACTATTCAAATTTCTTCACCATATCTAAAATCCACTGTATCAGGCAAGAAAAAATTAGATGATGGTAAATAGAGAGGAGCTTTCTACCTCAAAATTAATAAAGGGTGTTTGGGGTGTGGCAAGCTACCTTTAAAAATTCTAGTTCAGCTTCATCCTCAAATAGGGAGCGATTCATACGATGTAGTTTAGCAAGCTCTCGCTGTACATATGCCAGGGTCATTTTCTCTATTCGACTTGCTGGAACGTAGTCTTCAACACGAAAATAGCTCTTTCCATGCATCTGTGGGGCAAAAAAATTGAAAAAAAGCCAAAGAGACAGGAGCCTTTTGTTCTTTCTTGACTTTTCTTATTCATTGCATTTCATTTTGAGGATGACCCATCTGTGGAAGTCACCCTGCTGCCATTTCCCAAAGGAAAGTGGGAACTGCCCACGGTGTCCTGACAGTCAAATTGCCTCTTGCCCCTGTGCTCAGGCAGCTGCTCAAAGCACACCCCACTTCCTTGGGCAGAGGGGAGAAAGGAGCTGAGCCTACAGATGTGTCCTGCACTTAGAGCTGACAGCTACAGCTGCATCTGTACAACCCTACAGTGGGGACCCATTGCCATGATTGATCTGGCCACAGGGATCAGAACACTCAAAGTTCAATTAACAGAGCTACACTGATTTACACAGCTGAAGATAAGGAAGACAACATAAATGGGTGTTTTCTGTGCTCTTGAAAACTAGGACAGCTAGTTCAGATATATAATCAGAGACCTCCCTGTCTTTGCAGCTTGTGGATCTGAGCCTACACATAAAATAGCTGTGAATTCTGAAGTGTTCATTTGCTTTTCTCTGCCCTATTTACTAATCTCTTTAAACCTCTCCACATGTCCAAGTCTGGTCTGTGTTGGAAACATTCTACAGATTTTCTGGAATTTTAGGATATATTGTCAGTTATGAAGGACCTAGACTCTCTCATTATTCTGCCATATTTCCTGGCAAATTCACCTGGCTCATTACTACTCCATAATCAGGAAAATTTTGTAAATTTTTATATTAAGTCTGAAGGATGTATCTGGAGGACTTAACTGAAGTTCCCTGCTATTCACGTTTCTTCTTGAAATGCTATGTGACAAACAAAAGCTGTAAAAGTTGCAGAGAGAGACCTCTGAGAAATACTGTATTATTTCTCCACACCTCAGAAGCATAATTGCCAAGCTCTGCCTGTAGAGCCAAAGCGCCGAGTTTCAGGGCAGTCTCATCACTGCAATATAACCGCTCCTCCAAAATATCTTTACGAAGCTGCAGGTAAAACTGATGCCTTGTCAAGCCATGCCTGGAATAGAAAAGGGTTTAGGAACTCAGGAGGAGCTTTAAATTGTGTCCCTAAATGCTACTGCTTTTTCTTCAGTCAACAGAATGGTGCACTTACTGAATAACATTGAAGTGGTTGACAAAGAATTTTATCCTTAGAAAGAGTGTGAAATTAATGATGGACATTTTCTTCTTGGGTTGGTCATTCCAGCCATCTGGGGCCACTTTGTAGAGTTTGGTCTCCTCATCCAAAAAAAAGAATTCTTTACCTGAAATGAGAATTTTGAGTTCTGTGATAAAACTGGATATACTTCAGCAGCCTAAAGTTCTGTTACCTTCATAGAGTGCATCACTAGCAATAAAAAATAAAGTGGATTTGGGATGTCAGCTGAGATTTACTTCTCTGTGTCATGATTTAACTTATTGCTCCTTTGATGGAGAACTTAGGACAGTATGTAATTGTGGATTACAAATGTTGGATTAGTATGGTGTCTATGAAATCCCTCAAGGATTCATGGGGATTCATTCTTCTCATCATTCAAGTTCTGCTCCCCTTTGTAATTGTCATGCCCTATACACAAGGTGTGTGCTCTTGCCCAGTGCCTCAGCTGTTCCTGCCATCAGAAGGGTGGTGTGGCTCTGGTAGATGACATAGCTGAACCTGTACTCCAACTTATATCTGGGAATAAACACAGGCAGCCTTTCCCAGTGCAGTAGTTCTTGGAATTTCTGCTGGAGATGCATGGCTCAGTATTATTGAGTGCAGGGCTGGGACACAGCCTTCTCTGCCTGGGACTATCAGTCAGTAAATGTTGTATGGCTGTGCTGATACACAGTCCTAGGGCAGACATGGTTTACATCAGTGCAGTGCAGTTTAAACCAACATACCTTACTTTTGCACAAGCTTTGTGTCTGCTTCTACCAAAGGATCTTAAAGGATCTTACAGGAATTGTTTGATAAAGTGACTACAGAGGCACTGAGGGACAGAGCTGTCATTGTACTTAGCTGTCTCATTACCTTTCAGGTAAGCCAAGCCAAAGTAGAAATGTTCCACCAAGTTTGCATACGCCACCACGGTGTTGAAAACATCTCTTGCCTTGGTCTTGATGTCACATTGCACCTCAAGGCACTGGCCATTGAGTAGGATCACATTGAGATCCCTTTGGGACAAATAGGATTTCCCTTTTTTAGTCTGAGAACACACAAGAAAGCATGAAGAATGAGTGCCAAGTACAAGCAATGCAAGTTCCACAGCATTTTATTACTGAGACCCACTAGTACCCTGTCTCTGTACAACCTGATGGAATTTGTCACAACACCATGCTATTCTCTGCCTTCCTTCTCATAAATTAATATCACAAACATTTCTAACTTTTTTAAAACCCAGAGAATCACAACAAAACAGCTGAGCATACTCAAATTCTACAGTCACCAGGGTTAGTCTAGATTTGGGGCTAATTCCAAATTCGCTTTGCCCTCATTTTTACTGTTGTTTGCTGTCAACTTTCTACCTTATCTTAATGAAACATAAAGCATGTACTTGCAAGCTGGACAAGTCTCATAGATTGGAATTAGACATCATATTGCAGATTTGCTGGACAGCCTTTGTCTCAAAAGTCTAGGGCTAAAGTGAGCATTCTTAGCTGAGAAGGATAAATTAAGCATTTTTGCACCGACAGAAATAACTAAATAGCACTAAGAATTAAAGCACATCCTTTTAAGTCTCAATATCCCTGCAGGAATCCTAACTTGTTTTGAGAGAAGGACATGGAAGGAACACTGGGTTGAGAATCAGGTGCAACTTACAAAGACCCCTGACTAAAATGTCACTGGATTATTTCTAAACTCTCTTAATGTTCATTAAGAACACTTACCACAATTGATCCAGGCAGCTGTAAGGTCACTGGTGGTTCACTAGACAAAATAATAAATTCTGGACCTGAAAACTGCAATTTAGAAATTTAGTAAGTCTTCTTAATGGAATGAAGATCCCAAACACAAGTATCAATGAAACCCATTTCTACTGATCTCTATGCTGGACCTAATTAACTTCAGTGTCTAATAAGGTGCAAATGCTGACTGGGGACTTCTCTCTGTTTGAGAGAAGGAGACTGTGTAGACTCTCCAGGGTCTAAGTAGGGGTAAGTTCATGCTGAAGCCTTTTCTTCTATAAAGGCACTTAATCAAGATCCATTTCATTTGCAAGGCACCTATTTTCATGACACTTGTAGAAACTTAATTTATTCTGAGACCTTTTCTCATTTGATTCCCCAATTACTCTGACACATAAACATATACATGCACACCACTGTGACTGAATAAGCCCAGCTTCCCTAGGAACTAGACTGAAATGCAGAGCGCTCTTCCCCATAATAAAGGCTGATTGAAGGTTCTTATTAGTACACATTGTATTATTTTGTTTTAACTTCAAATAACTTCAACATTTTTAAGGTCTTTTTTTCTGGCTGAGCATCCATCTCAGTTAATTTTATATATTGGGTTTTCATCAGGTATGTCTATGCTTTTAGATCCCTTAAGAAGACAGAAATAATTAAATGTCTTCAAGCAATAAGATGTGAATCCTTTCAGCCATTCACCATGGCTTAGTAACTTGACCCATTTAGATACTTTAAAAAAGTTAGTGTTCATTTAATAATAATAGTATGGTCCTATCAACAGACAATGCAGTTTTGTATCACCTTAAAGAGGGACTAGCACTGGCTTGTAACAATTGCTGAACTCTTTCTGTGAAAGGCCATTATTATCCCCACAAAAGTCATAACAATATATTTTTTAAAAAAATTATTTGAGAAAAGGTAATTTTCCAAAGTGTCTAACTGAAGCTCTTGACCAAATATTTGTCACTGGTCACTGTTGATCTTCTCAACTGGGAAGAGGTAAAAAGGCTCATCAGCCTGAAACCTGTCCTTACTTGTTGCACAACAGAAGATTCCATATGAAGGATCATGGTGGAGTTTTCTGTGGTTCAGTTATTTCTGAATTTCTGCAATCCAACTTTTAAAGAAACAAAATTCTTTCCATTTAACAGAGTCCTAGCACAAGTCAGCAACTAGAAATAGTCAATTAGGAGAAGTACTGTCTGGGCACATTTACTGCCAGCCTATGCTTTCTGTCCAGACATGCCCTGTAAAAAAAAGAATTTAAGTCCTTTGAGCACCATTGGCTGGAAAATGTTTGGGTTAAGTGTCTCTGTAAATTTTTTTGCTGTTCTGAAGCTGATGTGAAAGTGGTGAAAACAGTCCATATGGTGTTTAATGGTTGCAGAAATCACATATGTAGGTCAGAGAGGGTTCAATTATCAACTTTCATAGTCTGTATGGACAATTGCTTTTACTGCCTTCAGTTCTAACAGCACAACTGGATCATGCCTAATTTGGAGCCTGCCAATTTAGAATACTCATCTAATAAGATGGCTCAGTAGCTAATATGCATATCACTGTCAAACAAAAATTAGATGAGAGACTTCTCTTTAGTGGTATTTACATTTTGAAATCAGGTTATATGTTTTTCATCAATCACCTTTTCCTTCCTGTGGAACAAACATTTCTGTGGTGCAGCAGCTGCAGAGTAGTCCTTTGTAGACACAGAGAAGGTGGAGCCCAAGCTCAGCAGGTTCTGTCGGCTGTTCTTCTGAGTTCCACCTGGGATTTCTTCTACAGCACTCACCGACCTTTAAAGGAAATGTCACAGTGAGAAAAATATATAACAATCAACAGAACACCAACCTGGGCACAGAGAGCTTAAGGTACAGTAACTACTGGAATACTATGAAGTCCAGGGCAATGTCAGTTATAATCTCCTTAATATTTCTTTATGGAGAAATAATTTAACAGGAGTAATACTACTGGTGCCCTTTGTAAATAAATCTAAACTTTGCTTTGATTCACTAGAGTCAGGTTTGTTTCTTTTTTTCATTTGGTGAGCCGGATCCAGCTGGTTTAAGTTTGGTGAAGCCAACAGGCAAAGAGTGTAGCCCCATTCCCTTCTGGGAATTCTACAGGATGAAGCAAATTCCTCATTTGTATTTTCTCAAGAAAAAAGCTTCAGAAAGCCTTAACATTTGTTGCTGAATACTAATTCATTAGGACAAATTAATGTCCTAGGGAACTGAGGGAATTTTCAATTTAATTAAGGTGTGTGAAATCTCAGATCAGAAAACTGTCCTTGTACTATAGTTTTAATGCAGAAAGTAATGATGTTTTCCATGTGAGCAGATGTGTACCTTTAGAATAAGCTTCAAATATACTATGTACTCATTGAACAAATAATGATTATGTGGTTCAGAAGGAGGGGTTTTGTGGAGATGGATTTTTATCTTTTTTTAATTACGTTTTTTCAACAAATGCTAAAGACACATGGAAGATTTTCCATTATCCCAAGGTTTCAACCTTTTCTTTTGCACATTGTACACTTACTTCAGGAAACTATGCAAGGATTTTCTAGAAGTTTTTAACAAATTAACTGGCGTAGTTTCTCATCTCTTCTGGCTGGTATCCAATACCAGGGAACGTGGGAGTAGTTCAAAGCTACAGTAGGTAGGGTTCAGAGATGATGTTAGGAACCATTTCTTTACTTAGAAAGAGGCCAAACACTACAACAGGCTTCCTAGAGAGATGGTCACTGGTCCAAGCCTGTCAGTTTTTAAGAGGCATTGGGAGATGCCTTTAATAACATGCTTTAACCTTTGGTCAGCCCTGGAGGGTCGGGCAGTTGGACTAGATGATTATTGTGAGTCCTCTTCTCTTCTCTCTCTTCTCTTCTCTTCTCTTCTCTTCTCTTCTCTTCTCTTCTCTTCTCTTCTCTTCTCTTCTCTTCTCTTCTCTTCTCTTCTCTTCTCTTCTCTTCTCTTCTCTTCTCTTCTCTTCTCTTCTCTTCTCTCTCTCCTATTGTATTTTACATTCCTCTGTCTATAAAGATATCTAGTTATTTTTGTTTCTATCAATGTGACCTCATAAAGATCAACATTTACTTAAGAAATGTCCCTCAAAATTACCTGAAGTGACCTCTGTGAGCATAAAAATATTATTAGCACAAAATCCAGCTTTCTTTATTAAGAAGGCTTTCTTTTCCTGTGGAAACACTTCCTGTTAGGTGAGAGATGCCAGATTTGACAGCTGTGTCTTCTTTAGATATAGACCAGAGCCTTGCTTACAAGATTCACTTTGTGAGATGTAAATTATGTTAACTGAGCTGTCGACAGAATGAGCATGATGATATTAGTGAGCTTTATAGGTAGTAAACCCATCACTAATTTTTGTGTTGGTTGTACTCCTATGTGGGGAACTGGTGATTCCCAAAGTAATTTCAACTCCACTGCTGTCATGGTGTTTGTCATGGGATGGTGACTGTGGTAGAAATTCAGTTGCAGATGCCTACAACCAGGAGTGGGGTTTATAGTCCTTGAAGTTCTATGGGAAACAGCTTGCTGGAAATTTGGAGAACAGAGTTCATCTTTCAGCAGAGGAGGGGAACTTATTCTTGGCAGAATGATTTTAGATCAAGCATATTAAGATCATATCCAGGTTGTCAGTCAGAGGCATGGCAATTGCTCCGAAGTACTCAGTAAACAAATCCTCTGTTACTGATATAACTGCTGGATAGATATGGGGTGCATATATAAGTGTCTGTGAACACACATATAAATGTATGTGTGTGTAGTTAGACAAGTAGACAGGGACTTCTTTCTTGACAAAAGCGGCCACTATCCTTCAATCTGCTTGTAGATCCTTCTTGATGCAGTTTTACAGGTGTACTGGGATATCACATATTGCCCAGATTATCACGGCTGATTTATCAGGAAGTTCAAACTGGTTACTCAGGACACATTTAATTGGGAGTTGATCTAAATTGAGCATTTCCTGTGGGCCTCAATTATTTGTGTCATGGGTAAAAGAAGAAACTCTTGTTTAACTGGGTCAAGAACCCAATTTAAATGGGATGTCTGTAGGGATTACATGGTGCTTATCTATGGGATTCTGGTCTTTATGGTGCCTAGAGGCTGACACTACTTACATCTCTTTTTTGTTTGGAAACAACCATGATTATAGCTGCACTGTGCTAACACCCAGTCTAGAAAACTCTTGTTTGGCAGCAGTGGTGTTTCCCTGGCTTTTGAAAAGGAGTCAATATCAGTTGTACAATTCTCAGTTTTCTTTGTCAGTGTCTACAGGGCTGTTGTCCATGCCATGGCTAAAACAAGGCTAATCCTCAGGACAGAGCAGAGATCTTTGCTGCTTGTGTCCCTGGGTTACCTGTAACTCTCCAGTAAAGTGGCAGTGCAGGGTATGACTAACACAAGTGAGAAAAATCAATCTAAGGATTGAGGTGGAAATGCAAATGAAGATTATGCATTATATTCATGATCTGACATAACCACTCCAGAACACATAAGGTGTGACAGCACTTTAATGTGACAGCAAGGCAAAATCTGAATGTGGAGAAATAAGGACTCTGACAGAAAGCCTTGACAGGGAAAGCAATGACTTTTCAATACCTTTTCAATGGATTTTTCCCTTCATAAAATTATATAAGTATTAAGTTTAGAAAAAGACCCCTAAGATCAAATGTGGAAATCTTGAATTTGTTTGTTTTGTATGGATTGTTCAGGGCCCAGATTCCATTTTGCTAGAGCTTTTGGTCTGTTCTACTTGGAACCAAGCCAAGTCTGGGTGAACATTATTTATTTATTGTACATAATAGAATTTCTGTGTTTATTAAGTTATTTATTCTATATAAAAAGTATCTATTATCAAAACAGGCTCAGATGGCAATTCAAGCATTTTCTGATGCTGGCATTGCCACACTAGTTGGCTTCACTTGGTAACTAAACAGCTTCCATCTTGTAAAAATCTGAATTGAGTTTACCTGTTTATGAAGAGCTTGTAGCTACTCTGTGTCCTTGACCCACTAAGTGTGGTGTCGCATGATCTGTGTGCCTCTGGAACTCTCCCTGAAATAAAGGAAATTTCAAAATTCAAGCAATAGTAGCAGCACTCAGGATCAGATGTTGGGACAGTTACAGGGAAGAAATTTAGACCGGCAACTTCCTCTCTTGTGTCTTCACTTGGACGTGATAAATGGCTATTTAATAAGGTTAATGAATACTACACCAGCAATATTCCCAGTTCCCTAGTTATTCCTCTTTATAACCCTTTATGTGAATGTAATTTGGAAAACAGCTACATAGGTACAATGGCTATCATTTCCATCTGTTAGGGGGTTATTTGTGAAACAGCTTTTTCTCTTCAGAAATTGTATCCAGTTTTTGTTCTTCTATTTTCAGGCATAAAATGGGTGGGAAAAGCCATGAAACTTCTCAGGCTTAATAAGAGTAGAATATAAAATCAATGAAATGAAAATTATTATATGTGTTCCACTGGTTACTTGCTATGTTAAATACATGGTGAACGTTTTTACATCATAAAAACATGGTGGGAGAAGTGAATGGTTTGTGGGTCCTTACCAAATAAGGATTCCATTGTTTTTCACCTTAAATCATCTCTGTTGCTACAGAATGGATGGTTTTCTACAGGTTTTGCTATGTCTAAATACATAAAAGTTGAAATTCAGAGGCAGAACCAGATAGGGTTTATGCAAGTTCTATGAATGTTTCTTGTATCAGCAGAGATGTTTGAAATCTTTAGGGAATCTTTAGGGAAGGGTGAGAAGGGTAAATTTTTCTCCACTTGGATCATTTCATTGATCTTGTTTGAAGAATTGCATATCACACTATTACATAAGCAGGATGATAGAGGTGGTAAGATTCATATCTTTATGAAGCAATCATTTAGATAAAACATTCGTGCATTACACCCTGAGATTTCACTCTGAATTCCAGCATGAAAACGTGACACTGAATTCTAGTGTACCCACCAACCAACTGCAATTTTATAACCTAGAAAATCTACAGTTGCATTGCTAAAATAAGCATTAACATGTGGGGTTTTTCAAGCTGCAGATGGTAGTGACAAAATGTGAGATTTGAGATAAGCTAGTTACCAAAGTTAAGATTAAATCCTACATGCTTTTTAATGAGAAAACCTTACAAAATTCTCTGCTTGCCCTGTGGTTTTCACATAATTGGATAAATATATTTTGACAAGCACATAAAATTCCCCTAGTCTTTCTATATCACCTGTTACAGCAATGGGGCAAGTTGGCTTCTTACAGTGGCCAGACTGCCACGCTTTGATCACAAATCCAACACACACCTGGCATTAAATTAACGTGTGTTCTTCAAAGAATAGATTTACTGTATGTTAAATGAGCTTCTGAAGTACAGTTTTGATAGAGATATTGATCTCCTTTGATAATGGAGCTCTACTAGATGGTAATATTTATTTTCAGAGAAGAATTATTTTTAAAAAGTATTTTATGAAAGAATGTTTGTGACAAACAGACTCTCGCAGTCTGTGTTTACTCATGCATTTTTAGAGTCTTGTCTTGCAAAATCCTGAGTACAAACAGCTATCACTGTTTCAGTGGAGGCTGAGACATGCACAAAGTCATTGGAATGAGCCTTTGTCAAGTTTATGACCAAAATACATTTTTTAAGTGCTTACAAAACAGGCTTCTGTTCGTTGTTTACCTTCACTATGTGTGACTGCCTATGTGACTGACACGTATGTGTCACTCGGGGAGCAGCTGCAGTCTCAGATTTTTATTGTTGCTGGTTTTGGCTGCAATTCTGCAGCTTCAGAAGAGTGCCTTGCAGGAGGAGAGCATTAACATCAGTAACCTCACTTTCCTCGTCCTTGGGCTGAGAGCTTAGGAGTGAGATGCTATGACACGATGGTTTTTCTTTCCCAGGATGTGCCCAATTTCTGAACTATGTCCTCATAGAACATTCACTTTTAAGTATTATTTATAGATTCAACTGATTTCAGAGCTGACATCTTGACATTGCCCACCATATGCATTTGTGGGGCAGGCCCATCTTTTCTGTGTCAAAACCCCATGTGCTAAAAAGATATTGTCAGGCTTTTTGACCTGCTGAACACTTTTACCTGGCAAAGGGGGCATGAAGCAAGAAAGAGGTGATGGGGCTACATGGTAACTGTACAGCCTTACAGTAGGACACAAGTGAAAAAGAATCTAACATAGAAATATCTTTCTTCTCCACAACTTAGCACAAATAAACCTCCCAAGTCACATAACCACAAGCTGGATGGGAGTATCTATCACCTGGTACTTGGTCAGTCCCACACTTCAGGAGACAGAAGAGATGAATACATAATTCAAAAGCACAATCTTTTATAAAAATCTTACCTCTCCTGTGTCCTCGGTTAGACAGTATCAAAGAGGTACTTTCAGAAATACTGTTAGAGTCACTATAATCCACAGAGAATTGTCTGTAATCTTCTGTTGACTGACTATAGTTCATTAATCTGGACCCTTTGTCTGCAAACAGAAAGGAAATGTGGTGAATCATATACTTTGATTATAAATCATTGTATTTGCATGTTAATGTAAATAACATCTGGATCAGCTAATTTTCGGCCTTCCTCTTGCCCCAAAATCAGAGATCTCGGTCAAAGTGAACAGTACAATGTAGAATCTGGAAAAAAGATACAGTTACAGTATTACATTGAAGGATAATAAATCTTGGTCTTAGTCAAATTAAATTTAAAAAGTTGGTATATACTGGCTTATTTATATAGCAAGCAGGATTTGGCCTTGTCTTGAAATCACTCCAGCAATTAATTTATAAAACATCTTTTGAATAGAAAATTAAACTAAAATCAAAGGAGTAACCACAAAATCTTTGCTGGAGTAATCAAATAGGAAAGATGAATATATATTCCTTAATGGCAGGAGGATAACCCACAGAATCCCACCTTCAAAAATATGCTGGACTGTACAAAGTACAAAAGCAGTTTTTAAAGTAGAGGAGTTTTATATGCACAGGTTTTATGCCAAGTGCTTTAAGAGTCAAATCTGTGCAAGCTGATTTGTTATCATTGCTTCACAGCCCTGAGACCACTGTCCTTTGTGGGGAAATAAGGAAAAGAAACCTCACTGAGGTTTCAGTGTCTTCAGTGCCTCAGAGTCTTTCCATTATGAAGTAATTTATATGTAAAGCAATAGATATCCTATCCAACACTACATGTAATTACTATAGCATGAAATTAAACTATCCATCTGCCTTGGGAAAGACACAGAAAAGGCTGCCTGTAACCTTATGAGAGAGTTCAGATTATAAATCTTTTTTTACCTTGGTGAAAATTCATCTGGGATGACAGTGTTGAGGTGTCTGGTATTTTTTCATGCAGTCTTTTCCTTATCACATGACTTCTGTTCAGCTGAGAGGCTGTGCTGTCTTCAGTGACCACCTGCTCTGTCTACAAGGCAGTAATATTGAAAGTCAATGTCATATGATATGTGAACTTCAGACTCTCATAGTGAAGTGATCCTTGCCCTCTGGCTGTCAGAGGCTGCTTATTTGCTTTGTATAAGCAACTTAATTTTCTCGGATTAACACAAAGCTGGACTGAGTATGTTGGCCCCATGCTCTCGTTCTAGCTAAGTTTAAGAGGGGACACGCTCTGTTACAGTAGCAAAGAGAGTAAGGAAGAGTGCAAGGGAAAAATTGTTCTCAGAATCTTAATGAATACTGGTTGAGAACAAAAAAGTTCTGGTGTGTTTTCTTCCATTGTCATTCAGCTTATCAACAAAAATGGGTTTTGATATTTCAAATCTTGAAAAAACTTATGTGCTTGTTTATTAAGACCTCATGTGGTCAGGCTTGATTGCACAGCAAATATTCAGTTCCACTCAAGACAATGAATTAATTTCCTAACAGGATGTAAATGATATTTCTTTGAATTTCATGAAGAAAGTCTGAAACCAGAGTGGCAATGGAGAAATCTTTACTGTTGTGTAAAGCCCTTTACTTTGGTCAATATGGGGTCTCTGTAAAGGTTATGATTGCTTCTGTACTAAGCAAAGAGATTAAGATACTCTAAGTACAAAAGCTCAATCTCTTCCCAGGAGTGTAAAAATGGTATGTGAAAGAGAAATGCTATATAAATTGCTTTATTTGCTTGTATACGTGCCCACACAATTTCCTGCCTAGAAGTTTAGAACTCAGTCTCACTTCCTTAATCCAAAGCATTAATTTCGGCAATCACTCCCGTGTGTCCTGTGTTGCTGTGCACCTCTCTCACCACAGAAAAGGAGATGATTGGGGTATGAGAGCAGTACCTACCTCACTGACGCTTCCCACTACAAACTGAACCATTTTCTTTATGTAGAATTTTGCTGGTAAGGAACCAGATTCCTTCTGATGTGCTTCACATGCTTCCAGAATGGATTCAGGAGAAAGTCTTCTGTGTGGCAGATCTTCACACAGTGTCAGCAAGAGTGTGTGTAGTTGGTCACTCAGCTGGAGGGACTGAGTCAGAATAGAGGTACTGTTAAATGACATCTCCCAGGGGACTGAAATCTTGTATAAACTGGGACCAGGAATTTCTGTAAGCCTTTCCCTCTGGGTGAGAAACATGCACTGAATTCCTTTAGACTTTGGGAAAATTCCAGATAAGCAGCATAAGAGCACTGAATGAGCCTCTAGTGGGATCCAGGATAGCCTTGGAGGGAGCTGACATCTCCAAGAATGATCGTCAGCCCAATTAGGGGCTCCTTGGTGACTGACAGTTCAGTTTGCTCCAGAGCTTTGTTAATTAGACTGTAAATCAAAGATTCATAGAAGTAAGATATGTGATAGCATTAGCTTCAAAAAGGTGAGGAGTTATACCAGCCAAAACTGTTGTCATAGAGACCAGATACTCATATTTTAAGGCCACTTAGCTTATAAAGCTTTTCCTCTTAGAATGTGAAAGGGAGGTTAAATCTACTAGAAGCCTATGCTCTCCAAATTGAGAACAATCAACCAAAAGCATCAATATAGAAATGAAGCAAAATGTATCTTACAAGTCTTTGAAAGGATTCTGGGTAAGCAAGAAATTTATGATTTCAGCTAGCAGAGATACTGATAGAATTTGCTCAGAAATAAGGGGAGTTAGTTTTATTCTTCCATCCCGTGTTTGAAAAAGCACATAAATGTGCACAGCACCACAATCATGCCAACATGAAGGTTTTGTTTAAGTCCTGTCTATCTTAGAATAATAGAATCATAGAATAATTTAGGTTGAAAAAGACTTTTAACATCAGTGTAATCATAAACCTAACACCGGCAAGTCCACCACTAAATCGTGTCCCAAAGTGCCACTACGATCATCTTTAAAATACCTCCAGGGATGAGATTCAACCACCTCCCTGGGTACCTTGTTCCTAATTGTCTTGGAATAAATAATCTTCACCATTAAAATCAAGGTACAATTCATCTTAAGAAGAACAATTCTGGTTTTTAAAGAAACAGAAGGGAAAAAAAAAGGCAAAGGAAAGGAAAGATGAGCTTCAACTAAATTCCCTGATTTGCGTGAACTGGTATTGTTGGTGAAGCTTAGACCTTGACACAAGCTCTTCAGTTCTTTTCTAGGTCCAAAACACTAAGCCCCTCTTAGTGATACTTCAGACTATGCATCTCACTCTTTGAACCTGCCAGAATAAAAGCAAACAAAAATGTTTGTGTTACTGGCCTGGTTTGGAGGAACCTGGTAATCTGCTGACCAATAGAGGGTCATTCCTAAGGAATACACCAGCATCTGTCAAAACAGAAAAGGAAACCCTGTCTGAAATCAATATTAGTACAGAAAAGTCCCATACTAGACACATCATCTTTTTGTATCTTTGGTTACAAAATGGAAGAAGTCACACAGATGATTTTTTAAAAAAACTAGACTAAATGCATCTAAAAGTAAGATCGTGACTCTTAGCTTAGGGACGAGGTTGCATACAATTAGTGGTGCCTTTTCCTGGTCTTAAAAAATTGAGAGCTAGACACAATTAAGGGATAAGGGGTTTTTACATTGGTATTTTAATAAGGATCCTTATTGATGCACTGTTTTGCCAAGGTGGGATGCACAGCAATGCACCCACATGATAGATCACATATACAATTTATAGAGCTTACAAATTAGCAAATCTAACAAGGATGCCTGGATGAATGGCATGATATCCCCTCATCTGAGGAATTCCCCTCTGGATGGGCCAAATCTCTAGTTTACAGGATATGCTCTAGAGAAGACCTTGGTTTCCCAAGATAGTGTAGGGTTTGCTGGCCTCCTGCTATGAGGCCCTCAGGATATTTGGTCTCCTGGCTTAGCAAAATACTGGGACTGTGCTAAATTAACAGATTTAAGGAATTACAAGCATGCATGCTAAGAATACTAAGGATACATAAAAGTTATATAAAAGGTATACAAAAGAAAAGGCAAAAAATCGTCTTGGCAACATTACTACCAGCCAGGCTGCCCTCTGTTCAATGATGCTAGGAGTAGGGAAAGAAATTTGAACTCCTTTCTTAATTTTGAAGCTGCCCTATTGCTGATTAAAACTCTCCCCTACCTGTGGGACTGACTAGCTGTTATAAGCAGGAAAATAATTACTGGAATAAGGCTGCCTATTCCACAGCTTCCTTTTTCTGCCTAGTATCTAAATGGTCAGTTAGAGGGAATCTGAAAATAGTGTGTTCTGCTTGAGGGGAGTACGTGATCTGAGTGGTATTTAAAACTTTTAGGTGCCTGAATGTTGTATCATACTGTCTTTCCAGGGAGACTCATTTGTCAGAGAGAAGAAAAATAAATTGTTAACAGAGCTGAACATATTTCTGAATTCCTGGGACTGCTTCCACACTCTGATTGTACAGACAGTACAGTCCTGCTCCTTTTGGGATTACAGTTACCATATCTGCTTGAACACCATTTCATAGCAATATTCTTCCTTTCTGTGGGCCTTTGCAAATAACACATTTCTGCAGGCCTGGGGGAGTGATGTTCAAAACAGGTTTTGATGTTGACACTCATGCTAACCCAATGGCAAGCTGCAAGATACATGTAAATCTTTCTAACTATAGCCTAATTTGATTAGTTTTATTAGAAATGGGATGTGACAGTAGGTGCCTGGTGTGTTGCATTAAAACCCACAAGCTTGTCTTCACGAGGTGCTGTCAAGATGCACTTTGCCATATAGCTCACCTTTGTCAGTCCAAAGTGCTGGTTTTTACTTGGGTGGTGGAGCAATTCTGGTGGACTGAAAGGGGCAGCTTCTATCTGAGATGCATTGTTCTGGAAGAACAAATTTCCTTCAGCAGACAGTAGCACTGACCACGGGCAAATCACACAGATGGCAGGGTCTGAAAAATGTTGAGTGAGATAATGGAGATCTTAGTGTTGAATTCACTGCACTCAGAAAATCTATTTCTGGCATGTCACCTGTATAACCAAACTCATCACTGGAGATGCACCCAAAATGACTTGCCTGCCTGGGGTCCTTATTGGTCCTGATCCAAAGACTGACTTCCCAGCCTGACCTCAGACTTGCCTTGTCACTGTGCCCTTGCCTGGTGATCGCTGGGCTCTCTCACCACAGTTGCCTTCAGCTAGCATTCTCTTTTACTTCTTTCACATTTTCTGTAGTGTTGTATGCAAATACAAGTCACACATGCTAAGAAATTTGTCTGTTTTAGGAACAGCCAGCCAGCTTTTATTTCAGCCCAGTGGAGAATACCTGGCCTTCTGCAGTGCTGGCCAGACAACGAGTGGCATTGCTGCCTAACCTGGCAGTGCTCCAGCACACTGGGAATATTCTCTAGCAAGTGGTGCTGCCCATCATGAGATGTGGCACAATTTATTGCATCATACAAAGCACAGCAAATGTGGCAGTATTAGCTTTGAAAAGAGGCTGATTCCAGAAACAGTATAGCTGTAATTGAAAGATTTGGAGAGCTATGTCTTACTCAACTGGGATGAAGTTATTCAGAGGCAGGTATTCCCTGTGCTCCAAGAAACTGGAACACTGTGGATTCAGCTTCAGAATGACTCCAGCTTGGCATCACCTCTGTACCTGAGCTCTCTAAAGACAAATTTTAGCAGCCTTACACCTGGCCTATAGTCCAGCTTGGTTGTACATCCCTACTTCTTCTTGGTTTAGTTTCCATGTTCTGATACTCTAAATTGATCTGGCACAGCATAGGGGGAACATAGGCTGATTATATATATATATATTTTTTAAAAAATTTATTTTGTTAAGTCAGCAATCAGAAGAGCACAGTGTCAGCTTAGTGTCTGGCACAGAGCTGATAGATGGAGCTATGCTGAACCTATCCAGGTTGGTATCTTCTGTGCTTCACTCTTTTGCACATTTCTGATGCTTGTGTTTCCTGGGCTATTCTATCTCCTCTTACTACACTGGTTAATAGAAAACTGATGGTATAGTCAACCTGCTATAGTGTTCCAGCCCATTAAAAACTAGTTGGAAATGAATTTGCACTTCTCCAGATTTAGTAGAAGTTACACATCACTTGTTTTCTGTATTTGGTATTTTGATTCTACATGCCTATGAGGTAAGAACACATCTCATCCATTCTCCCCTAAAAAGGAATACCCATTCACATAACCAGTTCTCAAAATGTGACAGGTTGCTCAGCTGTGCTCTGTTGTTGTTGCTCAGTTGTGCTCTGTGCTCTCTCAAGCTGGCCTGCTTGGCAAGCAATCATCATAATGATAAGTCACATTATTATCATCAAGGATAAAAGTCTCTTAGTAGCTGAATGGAGAGCCATGTGGATGTGCCTGTCCTCTATCAGTCCATGAAGGACATGAGCCTAGCACTGCACTTTCTCTGGGTGCATGTTATTCAGACTTTAGGAAGGACTCTTCTGTTTGCATAGAGTTGGACTTAGATTAATTACTACCTGATGTTTAATTTGAAAAAAAAAAAAAAAAAAGCCAAAACTCTGTGAAGACTTTCTTTGTAGGTAGAGTAATCTGCACATAATCCCAGCTGTACTGAGAGATTCTCGCTTTTGTTTGCAATATGCTGTTAGTGCCATTAGGGTTTTTTGTCTCCACCCCACCTCAACAAACAAACAAACAAACTCAAAAGAATTAAAATAACTCAAGAATTAATTTCCAATGGTAAGAGACATTTTTCTCCTTACCTTTGTGAAGATCCTCCAGAAGCTGCATTGTGGACAGGTACAGGAGTGCCCATATTTCTTCTTCCTCCAGAGGGCTTCCTTTTGCCCACAGGACCTCGGCCAATGTCACACAGGAACTGCTCATGCCTGCTGCAGTAGATACTGGGTTTTGGACACACTAAAGTAGACTGAATTGCTCAAGACAAGCCCTACTGATTATAGCTGTACCCTTCTCTCACAGTAAGAAATACTCTGTGAACCACCCTGCTTGTTTTTTTTTGTTCTGAAGAGGCAGGTATTGTTTATCCCTGTGTTAATCTGAGTAAATAAAGGTGGCTGAACTGACTTCCTGTAATCTTTTTGAAACCAGTCATAAGATTCTATGGAGCAAATAGTTTTTACTCAGGAGGTCCTTCGTGAATATGTGCTGTTCAGATTTTGTGAGTGGTTTTTTGAATGACAGGTGATTGATTTTGCTGCTTTATTGAATGTACCTGTCTATAAAAAAGATTAGAGTTTATCAAAGAAAAAAAGACAATGCAAAAGATATGCCCTGCAACATGAAAAGTTTATAAACAGTGCAACAGAGCAATTAAATTTCATTCATTGCTCAGCAGATTGATCAGTAAAAGCTGTTAGACTCTTACTGAATTAATGAGAGATTTTCTTGCTCACATATCTTAAACTCAGTGCTTGCAGTTTATTCCTTCCAATTTATGTATAAAGTTGCCTTTGTTTCACTAAAGCAAATTAAAAGATTACTCTCTTTTTGAACTGCTGAATAGCAATTTAGTGGCTCCCAGCACACTATCTGAGAAGTACCTAAGACTGGCCCACTGCAGAAGGATGGGGGGCCACACACTCACCCTCTTTTGTCTCAGTTGCAGCACAGCATCAGATCATTTAGACAAAGGCACTCTCTAATGATGAGAGGCACTCACCATGATTTCATGTCCTACCTACTGGAAAAGTATTTTTGTAATCCCAGCCAACCAGAAACTGACTTGTGACTTGAAGCATCATGACTGCTTTTCCTTCAAATGTTTTGTCATGCTAAATATTTCAAAGGCTTTGCTCTTCATAAATGCACCTGATCTTTCCATCTAATGAGTTTTACATTTCTGTGATTTACTAATCTAGCCAGAGCTGCTCTAGGTCTACACATCAGTAAGAAAAACACCCCAAGCTTCAAATTTCCTAAAAATTTTTGAACAACTTTTGCTATTACACTTCTGTAACAGCCTCACAGGTTCATTTGATGCTGTGTCAATAGGGGAATAATGGGAAAAGTTAGAAGTGATCCATTTACTGATTTGAGGTTTTAACATTGTCTGTAGACCAGCAAGTGAAGAAATATAGCCTGGGATGCTACTGTCTTGTATAGGATTGTAAACACCTCTGTAAAGTGAGTTCACTCAGCCTGAGGACAGATCTTGCCCCCCCAAAACCTCTCCACTCTCTGTACACAGCCCACTTACTGCCACTGTTTGCTCTCTGCCTGCAATAGAATTCCTTGTGTCCTCCAGCTGATTGCTTTGCCAGCTTCCCCTTCATTAAGGAGTCTTCAAGAGGTCACTGCAAGAGCATTACATTGTCCTGTAGGACCAACTTGTTGCTGATTAATAGAGTGCTCAGACTTTGCTTCATGGGGTCTTGTCCTGGCTCACTAGCTTGCAAACAAGGAATCACAACATAGGAAGAATGATCCCTTGTCACAACCTCTACAGGATTATAGACCAACCTAGTGACATTTTAAACAGAACCAGAGCTCTAATTTTAGTCTCTGTAGCTTCAAAGGGCAGTAAAGCTTCTTACAAACCTAACCTTAATTAGAAGAGACAGACAAATCTTCTTAATCTAAGCCATCACTGTTTCTCTTAATAATAAATTACTGTGATAGCATTTCACTTAACCCTGTGGTACTGGACTAAGCCATCAATTCACATCCCCAGAGCCAGAATCTGGGTGCCTCCTCCATACAGGTAAACCATCAGACTGTACTGAGTGCTGTTTAATTTGAGATTTGGGGGAAGGAGCACTGCATCTTCTGTTTTAGAGAGAAGGACTTACACCAAGTGATCTCAGTGCTGATATTTCTATCTAAAGTTATTCGATAAGCAACTATCCAAAGTGCAGGTGTTACAGCTTTATAGAACCAAAGTGGAATCAGCAATTACACCAGAGGTGCTTAACTTTTGTAGTGAACGTTTTTTCTAAGAGTAAAAGTAATGTCTCAGATCAATACTAAGTATGAATTAAAAGAATTCTGCTATCAATTATGTGCAAACTTCTTGAAAAAATATTAGACTGAATCACCATGGGAATCACAATCTCTTTAACAAATTATTGCTTTAAATCAACACGGAGTTAAGCAATGTGCTATTTTACAAGCAAGTTGGTAACTGGCTTTTAAACACACCCAGAACTCCCTGTATCTTTACATTGTATTTTGACTTCTGATTTACAAGACCGACATGATGTGATGTTTAACAAAAATCTAACTGTGTGAGTTCTTGGGGAAAAACTATAGCCAGGCTATACTATGTGTATTATAAGAGAGTTAAAGTGATGGAAAGATACTGTTATCATTGTAGCACTGGCCATATTCATGGTCCCTCAGTTTAGTAAAACCTGTGATCCAGAACCAATCAATTCTGACCTTCAAATAACCTACAACTCATAAGACAAGGCAGAAAAATGAGAAGGCAAGAAGGAAAAATTGACAGCAACTTTGCCAAAAGGGACATTTTTTCAGTAACACTACATATCAGGAAATTATGCTGGATCTGGTTGAGACTGCAGGGGAAAATTAGAGCAGCAGAATGTAATCACCCACTTTGGAGTTTGGCCAGGATATAGAGGTTAATGTTTTTGTGACTGGAAGAAGTAGCAAAGAGCTTCCAGTGCCAATTTGTGTTTTGAGGTCAAAGGCTGATTTTGCCAATGTCTATGGAAGAAGATACTACCATCCAGAATATCCTCCCTGTTCTAATCTTCACAACACATTTATTCATTTTGTGGCTTTCTAAAGTCAACAGATTTTTCTCTACTCTTCTTGCATAGATATGAAAGGTTGCATTGGGGTGAGGCTAACCCATTATTTTGCCAGCAACATCCACCTATTTATCACATTTTTTTTCTAAATAATTCCATTTCTGTACATTTTGTTTAATCATATGTGCAAGTTTTTGTCCATTGAAAGCTGGAGTCAGTGAAAGAAATTTAATTTATCATAAAATTAAATGAACTACAGCTTTACATCTGAATTTGACACTTAGCAACAATTGTGCGTTTGTAATTTCATATGACAAAGTCACTTTAATGTATTTGGCAGTCTTATTTAGTAAAATGTAAAGGAGGAACGTGGCTTTGGTTAATCTTCGCCTTTACTTTTGCTATTTTGTGTACTGTGTAAAGAAAGCAAAAGAGCTAAGGACTATTACTTTTGTAGGAAAACTGACCTGCCCTTATCAGACACAGTCAAGTGCATTAAATATCCTCAAGAGGAATGGGTCAGCTGGATTTCTAACTACATGACAGCCCTTTTCATTCCCACTTATCAGAGGGAATTTACTGGGGAGTAGGTTCAGCTGTACAGTAACTATTATAGCATGAAAGTCAATCCATTATCTGGATGATGGTGAAAAAAAGATGAAAGGAGATCATAGGACACACCAGTGAAGAAGAGGATGATGAAGGAGAAATCACATTTAGTTTTTGAAAATACGGAGTCAAGTTTGTTTCTGGTCTGCTTATAAAGGCATGAAGCAAGAACAGATTTGTGCCATCTGGACATCCTGAAGAACAACTGGAAATGAGAACTTTGGCAAAAGAATTTGTGTATAAACACGACAACGGCAATTACAACAACATCAACAAAGGATTAATCTTGGTAGGAATCAAGCGTTCTGTGAACTTGAAAGGCCTCTGTCAAATCAGAAAGGCCTTTCAATTTTTACTGCCTGGAAGCTGTTCATGCAGAGGTCTTGTCTTCTGTGTGACTGGACTTCCAGTTCTGCTTCATTGCTCTGTGTGTATATATTGCAAAGTACCTATCTGTAAACTCAACCAACTCTAAATTTGCTGGAAGGTGTAAACAAATGATAATTTTGTAAACAATTCTTTCTGGGAAGGCCAATTTATGGTTTGAACATACATGGCCATGACAGCCCCTCTATTAGAGGTGACTAATTGATTTTGACAAGAGTGAGCCACTCAAGCAGGTGCTCTGAAAGACCTGAGAGGTTGCTAACATTGGCCACTAACCTCACTGAAAGAGTGTAGGTGTGTACTGACAGAAAAGTGAGAGGGCCTTGGAGTGTAACTTCTTCAATTTGCACCAGGGAAAGTTCTCTGCTCCTAACAGTCCCTGGAAGCTGGCATTAACCCACTACACCTGAACACACGTGGAGTTGGCTAATCCTGATTTTAATTTACCTGCAATGCCTGAGTGCCCATCAGGCATTTTCAAGGGCGACTTCAGAGACACGGAATTGCTTCTTGTAGTGCAGCATTAAAGGACACACTGATAAAACTACACACAAGTCTATAAAGAGATGGTCTTTAGGCATCTTTCTCTAGACAGTATTTTCCTCAGCCCTCTATCCCTTTCATCTGTTGTACTCCAATTTCTTAGCTATGTCAGCAGTCCCTTTCAGGACTCAGGTGCTCCCTGATAGTTTAAAAGCACCTGCTGTAAACAAATGACCCAAGGGAGCTCAATCCTCACAAGAGCCAAAGGCAGAACTTCTTGTATTAGTGGCAGCAAGATGCAGTGGGGGAAAAGAAAACTTTCTGAAAGAAGGGAATTCACCACAGGACCTCAGGTGCTGGTCAGCAAGACTTCAAGCAGTCTGCTTTCAAGACCAGGAAATATGGGAACTTGAAGTGACACTTTTGTAGGATGTTGGAGGGCTAATAAACTGATTTTAAATACTGAAAAGGGGCCCATAGAGACAGATGAACAGGACAGCCTTGCTGATTCTGACAGATCTTTTAAAATGAAATGTTACAAGGAAAATGTGTTTTTAGTCAGCATCCTTTTACCTGACCTGAGTGCTGGATAGTGGGTTAATTATGTATCAAATAATGTGATTTTTGACCATATCCAGGTGAGGACCTCAACCAAGATAAAATCAATCTGGCTATCCTATCTCTTGTTTTTTTCTCTGTGATTCTCCCCATCAAAGATTAATAACTGACAGTAACACATTGTTTTGAAGTGCCTTATATTTAAGAGCAGGGATAAATTTGCATCTTTACATCTTTGTGACACAAAAGTTCAGAAACTTCATCAAAAGGAGCTGAAAATTCATGGAGGAATAGATGTAAATTAAAACACATGTAATATGTCACTAAGGGAAGAAAAATCATTGTTTAATATCAAGTATTCCAAATACAATAAGAAAAGTTCTTCCAGCCTATCTCAAGACTGGCTGCATAATAAATCAAAATTGGAATACAAAATTAGGGGAATTAAACATAGAATGAAAATGGGATTGAGTTATAGTTATAATAATCTGTGTTAATTTCAGAGTAAACTTACAGAATTTACGAACACCCTGTCCTGAGCCTTTTCTGTAGTCACCAACAGAGAAGGAAGGATGCATCAATCTCAGTGCCTCTGGCTCCTCTGAGTCATGGTGGCAGGAACAGCATTCACCATGAACCTGCACTCACTGGGAGGTGTCTCCAGGAAAATACTTAACTGAGTTCCTTTGTGCCCTTAAAAATCATATAGCCATAGAAGGGAATGTAGAGACTATTTTGAAATTTAAAATTATCATAGTGTGCATACAGATTAAATGTTTTATATAGATAATAATTTCTGAATTAAAATGGGAAGATATGATTTGCTTTTTATAAAGGCACTAGATTATTCCATAGCACATATATATTAATCTAATTCTGGGTCTCCGCAGACAGTTTGGGATCAGCAAAATAATTTTGCTGCACTCCAGTGTCTACGCTGAAATATTCTCAAATGAACAGTTCTCATATGAGGATCACAATTCTTTGTTGCTCAAGGCTTCACATTTTGCTTCTTAAAAAACCCCAAGCACTAAAAAAACTAACACAAATCCTGTAAATTCAAATACTATATTGAGATTTTGAGAGATGTTGGTCTCCAAAATAGTTAGGACTAGGTAGTTAGAAGATCCTGAAGAAACAATGAAAGAATCAATGATCAGACTGCAAGTGACAACTCTAAACTTTTTTTGGTTTTCATCTGATCCTTAGCAACTCACGAAACTGTAACATGAAAGAGGAAAGAAGAGGATCACATCAGCTGTAACCGTGAGCTTTGAATAGGGTCTGATTACATCTATTATGTTGATGATTGTTTTGATTTAATACTTCAGGTTGTATTCTATTCTTGAAGAACAGTGTTCTTCCATAAGAAAACTCAAAGTTATAAAAATATAGTATAGAAATAATTTACTAAGAAATGACAACTAAATATATATGTTTTATAGGCAATATTCATCTAGAGCATATAAAGTCAAAAATCCAAGTAAATTCTTAAAATGTATTTAAATGTAGTTCAAATTGAATTAAAATAATTCAATTGGTTGTTGCTATCACCAAATTGTCACTGATAATCTTAGGGGAAATACAGAAGAAACTATACTGAAAATCAATATAATATCTTCAGTATCTCAATCGTAAATATATGCATATTTTAGAGAAATGAAAAGGGAAAGACTTTGAGGACAGAAGGCGCCCACCTTGTGTACTTTAGACTTTCTTAGATGTCTACATTAAACTCTGAGTCTCTTCTGTATATAATACATGTTGGGTCAAATCCAGTAACCCTTTAATATATTTAAAGGGTTCTGGATTCATGCTATCATTCATGATATTGTGGTTTTTATCTGGATACATAAGCATAGTAACTGGATTAAAAAACCTGAATACTTTCTAATTCCTTTACTTAAGTCCAACCTACTGCTTCTCCATCAAATGACAACAAATTTTAACTATCTGAAAAGTTTGAAAAGACTGAAAGGAGCACATTTTTTGAAAATTATAGTTTGAAATTAATTTACATCATAACCTCATTTATTCACATATATTTCATATACAAATTTTATAGTCTGACTCACTGTAAACTTGTTATAATTTTGGAGAGAATGCCCTATATTCTTGAGATGAATCTCATTAAATATGAAATATAACTCTCTGAAATATGGGCTGGAAATGTGTGGGTTTATACTTAGAATAAACACTTAAGAGGCTGTTAAAAACTTCTGTTCAAATAAAGTACAGGCAGAGCCAAATCTGCAAACAAGGGCAAGTCAATAAGGGAGTTGCCTTGTTGCTAAAGCATGACCTTGCCTTAGAAAGATTGTGTCCCAGAAACTACAGCTGAAGTGAAACAGCCTTTGTTCTATGGTATTTTTTCACTCTCTATTGTAAATTATTTTATTTCCTTTCTAGAAATATGTATTTAAATCAATAGGAGAATTAGCCAGACTGTTGCAATTTATTCAGCACCAAAGTGGGTTGAAATTTCACTGCTACAGAGAGATGAAATTCTTTGCTAGGAAATCATGAACTTCACATGAGGTGGGTCAGTCTCTAAACAGTCTAATCTCTGAAGGAGAGAGCTGAAATCTGGTTCCTGGTTTATGTGCTTCTCTGTAGGTAATTTCATGAGCTGGGTGGTAAGGGTGCTAAAAGTTTGACTTTATTACAAGAAGTATGGACATGGTTCCTTAAAGACACAAAATGTTATTGATACCAAAAGGAAATTTAGAAAACCCAGCAGCCTACAAAATCAGACTTATAGGGTCAAATTCCTATTTCCTCTCTACTTCAAAAGGAACCTACCAGTGAATTTCAGAGGAAAATATTACACTGTCTGCAGACAGTTTGCAAATAGGTATTCTTTCAATAGAAGAGCCTAAAAAACCATCTCACTGGATAACTGCAATCAAAAGAAGTGGTGCTGTGTTCATACTTGCTAAGTTTATATGCCCTTTCTCCTCTGCCCTGGCTGATGCCAACTGCCAAGGACCTCATAGAATATCTATCTATGATAGACAGCTACTGCCTCTAAAGTAGCTAGTGCTGCTTTGCTTTGCTTTTTTTCATGCACCTTTCATAAAAGCTCATTCTGCATGAGAGTAGACCACACTGGTGGCCCAGAACTAAATCTAATACATCTAATACATTATCTACATTATTCTAGCACTTCAAAGACTGAAGATTCAAAGCCATGCTCTCTGCTGCTGCAGTGCCAGAAATAGCAGGACAGTGGAACTCAAGAACCATGGTAATGTTTCTCTTTTATATTTATTGATTTATGTCCTTTTTAAGGCATTATGTAATTCTCTGAAATGAGGCAGCTTTGTGCCAGACATAGGAACAGGGAATGAAGGCTCAAATGGTATCCTGAGGTTAATAGGTAGCACCACAACACAAGTAAAAGAACTTGAACAGGCTGTACATCAGCTTCTTCAGGTCCCAAAATAAAATGTAGTCCTAAATGAAAGATGAAGAGCTAAAATTTTAGCTTATATTGTCCAGCCTTCCCAAAGTCTCTCCATAGCTTTTCACAGCTAATCCTATTGTAGTCAATGCTGTTGTGGTTTGCTTATTGCTAAAGCTAGTTCTTGAGTTCTGACGGTGCCACAGTTACACCTTTGCTGCCAGAAGACAGATATTCAAAGCTTCTGATTTTGATTCTGATGCTGACTGGTTCTGTTACCTGAGAGACTGAGTCTCTTACTTTACCACATCACTGAGGATGATGTGTTTTCCCATCATTAATAAAACACTTTAAATGTAAAAAGTTAATTATAACTATTTGTATTTCTCTGGAATCTACATCTATAAATTTCTAGATCAGTAATGATTATGAAGCCTATGCCAAAACTTCCATAAAATGAGGTTGCTTTTATTTTAGAAACTGCAAACTATAATGTAGGACTTGCTAAAAACATTGGAGACCAATAGAGAAGAAATTAGGAAAGCAGTTTCTTAGTTGAGAGTCTTTAGTCACAGGTTGTAATCACTGGAAATCTTTCTGCTCTTTGGAGTTCAGTGTTCTTTCCAAAATAACAGTACTTAGTACAAATCCATGAAAAAATAATGTTTAAACATGTTTTTCAGAATTGTGTCAACTTTGTTATGCAAAGGAAGACTTATCCCTGCCATAAGAGCAGAAACACTTTAGTGCCTTCTATTTCTTTGTTTTCAATAGACAAGAAGACTATGCTGAGGTACCTTGATTTTTAACAGTGCAATTCTGTTGTAGGTGCGTGTTTCTAGCTCCCAAAGAAGGCAGGAGGCACTGAGCACTGACATTCTGAATGACAATCCAGCCAGCTCTATATTATCATTTCTCATGCAAACAAGCAGCCTTCTAATCAGAATTAGCTAATGATTTAAGAGAAATTAAATGAGGTTTAATGTAAAAAACCCAAATAACAAGGTAAATATTAGATACTGCTGTACAAAGCCAAGAAGATGAGTGATTTAATACTTATTTAATTGATAATGAGATTAAGAGAAATACGTAAGAACCTACCTGTACAAGTTGGACAGATGCTGCATCCAGAATAGTCTGTAATCTTCTATAATTTTGTCCAATAATGATTGTTTAGACCATAATAGTTGTAAATAAAACATTAAACATATTCACATCTTGATTGGACTTCTGTTTCTTGGGTTTTTTTCTCTTTCTCTTTCTTACCTTCTGTCTTCTCTCTTTTCCCCTTTCTTCCTTTCTTTCTACTGCTTTGTTTGTATCTTGTAACTAAGCACTGTGTGGTCTGGCAAGTGGCTAAGCAAGTAAACAGTGAGGTTCCTTCTCTTACTTGAAAGCCAAACC
Source organism: Brachypodius melanocephalos (assembly GCA_013398615.1). NCBI lineage: Eukaryota > Metazoa > Chordata > Aves > Passeriformes > Pycnonotidae > Brachypodius > Brachypodius melanocephalos. The sequence continues at coordinate 686,807 of VZSR01000257.1, forward strand.
TAGCAGCTCCTGGTTTGAAGTTGAGGGCAATGTCATGTCTGCTAAGGCTCTTTACACTCCTTCCTTTTTTTTTCTTTCTTTCATTTTTCTTTTTTTTATTATTATTTCTTTTCCTGGTAGTTCACTTGCCAGGTAATGAGAGTCAGCTTTTGGAAGTGGCTCAGTATAAATCTCTGGGTCTGTCGACTTACAAGGGCTCAATTGGATTACCTGACGCACACGGGAGCATCAGATCTGATCCCCCTGGACTGATGGCACTTTCAACCCCCGGCCAATCCCGGGGGAAACAGCACAACCAAAGCACAGACTGATGGTATCAGGGGTCAGGGTGGCTTTCATGAGCAGCAAAATCCTTCAGACGCAATAAACAATGCAGATAAGATTTTGATGGGTCTAGCTAGCAGGAAAATAAACCAGCCCAAAATTAAAGGAAGGAAATTTGATTATGTTTTAGCATTGTCTGAAATTTTTTTGTTAATTATAGTAGGATGCAGCTGTGCTCAGAGCAGGGCAGAGGGAGCTCTTGAGATGCTGCAGGGCAACTGTGAGCTAGGTGTAAGAAAGTGAAGGGAATGAAAACTTAGTAAAACAGAAGAGAGTTCTACTGGACTTATTCAGTAAGCTCTTCACATTAGGTATTCCTCCATTTTTCCCAGGTCTGTTTATCTTTAATTCTATTTTTCTTAGTTTTTCTATAAGTTCACAAATCTTCATTTGTTTAATCATTCTCCCTTTATTCTGTCCCTGAACAATGGGATTTGCAAATGCATTTTTGTCTACAATACTTATGGCAATACCTCACAGATTACAGTATTGTACATTTCTCTGTTCATGTCAAAATGAAAATCTTAGATTTCTTTTATTGCCTAACTTCATGCAATTAGCCATTTAAGTGCAACATGAGAAAAAAAAAGAACGAACCAGCATCATATTTCCTTTTTTCTTTCTCAGTCACTGAATATTGCCACTGTTGTCCCTAGCCCACACTCTGGATTTCACATGCAGTTTGGTCAACCTTCCAGTGTATGAATGTTGACATGTGCTTTTGAGAAAAATACACAATCTGTGATCTTATTTATTTATCTTTAAAGAAAATTTATTCAGGTTTTCATCATCTCAATGGCTGTAAATCTCTCTCTTTTGACACTTGGAAGTGCAATATTGCCTTGTCCAAAATGTCACTGAAAATATATATTTTGCTGAATTCTTCCACTGGGTACATCACCCATCCTTTCATATCCTTCTCTGGTCCCTTTAGTTTGTAGCAGCAAAATAAAACTATTTTTTATAAATTCTGGCTTGGTCCAGAAGTCATAAATCTGATCTGACAGGCAGTCTGACAGGACTGTAGGCAGGAATAAAACTGGATAGAAAGGTCTCATGTCTGAGATGTCCCAAACAGAACATGCTAGAGTTGGCAAACCAACATTTATTGATAAACCTTACCTACTGGGCAAAAGAAACTATTTGTTGCCTTCTCCTGTGATCATTACACTGATACTGCTCTTCATTTTTTTTTTTTTTTAATTTGTGGATCCAGACACCAACAGATCAGCAAAAAGGCTATTAATGAAAAAAAGATAAAATCCGAGCACTGATGCAGCTCAGGAAGCATTTTGCTTATTGTCCAATACAGTCACAGTAGCAGGACAAAAGCAACACAGAAGATTGTGACTGCTCCTTCCCCAAGTAATGAGTAGGGAGGAGATAGGAAGTTATTTTTAGTGGTGCATTTGTAGCTACCAGATTTGATTTAAGTAGGTGTGTGTATAATGCTGTTTGTGGAGTTAACAGGGTGTGTGTGACTTGTTGAATCATTTTGCTAGAAATAATGTGTGAGCATGCCTCTGTTAAATGTGTAGAAATGCTGATTTTATTAACTAATAAAAGTTCCTAAAGACTTTATGTTCTATTGCTTTAACAAAAGACTCACTGATTCTTCTCATGAAAACATGCAATTGCAAACTTGTGGTAGTTTTGTTGGCGTAAGCAGCAGTTCCAGATTTGTGAGATGGAATTCTCACCTGTGGTTCCTTCTTTATTCTAAATTGTCATTGAAAACAGACATTTTAGAAAATCGCTCACAACATACTGAATTGAACCAAAGCAGTATTTCAGACCCATAAACTCAAAATATACAGTATGAGAGCTTCAGTTGAATTCCTTCTATTCATCTATTGAATCCTCACTGTGTACAGGTGACATGTATGTAATTGCAGCAAAGTTTATGTAACTAGATCACTATGAAAGAAGGTTAACAAGATGAAAGTCTATTTATCCCAGTGAAGGAACTGCTGGATGGAGGCTTAGGATCTCCCTTATGTTCCTTCCAGCTTTCTGAGAACTGGCAATGGCTAGAATCCAATTATTCTCTGACATTAATGCCTTTTTATCCTACAGAAGCTGAAGTGTGGGAAGCTCTTAAAGTTTACATAAAGGTGAAGATTACTATTTACTTCTCAGCTGATGGTGGTACAAGCAAGCTGTCAAAAGTACAGCCACAGCTCAGTTCTGTGGTTTCTGTTGAACAGAGAAGACTTTTAGTGCTCCTGTTAAGTTTTAACTAATTTTAGCTTGGAGTTCCATGGAGCAGATCATAGACTGCTTGAGCTGTCAGAGCTTGAGCTTTCAGAGAAATCAGGGAATCCTCCTTTGTGTTTTGGATCTTCTCAAGTAACACAACAGGACCTAACCACTTCTGATAGTGTACTTCTGTGCATCATCCCTATGTCTACTAGATGTGCAAATTAAAGTTTAATTTCCATCATCATTTCTAAGCAGATTGGAATTTGTCCAGTTATCTATATTTAGCTTAGCAAAGTAATACAGGGAGGTGAGTCTATGCTCTTGTTCTGGTCTTTGCTGTCAGGGATGTTTCACAGCAGTGTCTTCAGGGGAATCACATCAGATTTGTGCAACCAACCCTGACCTCAATTTAAAAAAAAAAAAAAAAAAAAGACAAGAGGCCAGTATCTGAACAGCCTGTTTCCCTTTAAGAAATAATTCCTAAGGTAATTAAAAAGTAATTATAATATTAAATTTAAAATTTAATAATAATTAAAAATACCACTAAAGTGGGAGTGGAAGTGTATTGGAGTTTGTTTCTAGGTTTGTGTTTGAAGAGTGCAGAAAGGCAGCATAACTCTTATTGCCACTCATGACAGTAACCAGTTTTCCTTAAGAACAATAGCTTCAAAGTCTGGCTCAAACCTCTGGGAGTTTCTAAATCTTTAGAAACTTCTGTGAATGGATGAGACCCAATTAAAATACCACTTTTAGTTCAGTATGTTTAATTTGCTTTTGCTTCTTACACTGCTTTTGAGATGTGATGTGAGGTAAGAAAACGCTATTGAACAACTAGATCCTGTTTGTGACACCTGATTACAGCTCTGCTGATCCCAGAAATAATTCAAAGGGAGGCCAGTATTCCTATGACACATCCTCCAATCTGTCCCTCTAGGATACAGGATGAGAGGCCGTGAAGTGATTACTATTTAATGCCAAATGCTCTCAGACTGGAATGGAACCACTTTCTAAATTAGAAAAGTAAGTTCAGGCCATTAATCTGAGGATAGAAAGACTGAAGCTTTAAAGGTTTCTAGGATGTGGGATGGAATTCCATGTATATACTCAGTGCATAGTTTCATGAAAAATAGCCATTTTACCCAGCAAGGACATGGATGCTGGTTGTAAGGGGAAAAATTCATCTTTTCTCTCTTTTGGAATAGAGATTTTCTATTTGTTATGCTCTTTGTCACCACAATGAAACCTGTGTACATTAATGTATACTTGTGTATATCAGATTAACACTTTTCTTATAGAGTGAAAATAACTTTTCTTTACAATAGCTGAAGTGATCAAAATATATCTTCATTTCAAAATCCTAGAATGAGTGTGCATAAGTCATCACAGGGTACTCTTTCACAAGGCAGAGATGTGTGCAGGCACCAAACTAGCATAAAGAGGTACAGCTTCATCCAGAGGGGATCATTTGCTATTGAAGTTCCTCTCCTTATTCTGCCTAATGGACTTCACTGAGTGCTAAGGTTTTGTGCAGTATAGACTTAACACACACTTAACACACCTTCAAAATGCTTTGGTAAAATCACAAGATTTACCAAGCCAAAAGAGATTAAGTTGTCTGTGTTATTCCTCTACCTACCATTTAGCTCACTGTCACGTGTTTTTCAAAACTACTTTCTGAAGTTATCAGGTTTTGTATTGGAACCATTACATGCAGTGCTAGAGTCAACTAGCATTTAGACAGGATGTAAGATAATTGGTGTTGGCCAACTTCGTTTTCCAGCTCTTTTCAGAGATAATGTATGACACATTATCTAACTTAGAATGGATGTTTGCATTTAGGAGTTGAAATTTAAAAACTGTGACAAGAATTGGTGCACTCCTGGGAATTTTTTTTTTTCTTGTAACTAGAAGGGCAACGTCAGAGATGAACACTGAATGCTGGTTGGGGAGACCTTTACTGAAAATTTGCCTTAAGTATCCCCTGTGTTCAGTGCCAGAGTCATCAATAGTGTTGCTCTGTGAAAGTTCACTAAAATTTGGTCAACTTTGGATGGTCTCATGTAGCAGAAACCATGAAGAGAGGATGGTACAGGAGCTTTTTCCAATTATGATCACTTAGTAATAACAAGGAAGAAAAAGCTGACATAAAATTCCCTGTGGCCTTGTTCTGAATCTTGAAAATGCCCTTTCTTCTGGAATTATTCTTAGAAAGCCAAGTACTAAGTCTTCATTGATAAGGGTGCAAGAAGAGGTGCCAGTATGTAATTTAGAAAGGTAATGTCAAACCCCAAGAACTTTTCTTGAATTTGCCTATGAAAAATTTCTATTGAATTGTAGTATAAGTAAAGAACACCCTATGCTGTGTTAGTATCAGTGTGTAGAAATATGAGGTGTGACCCCATAAACACTGTTTTCTAACAGTTAACCTACACATCCCTCCACAATTTCCAGTTGGCCGAATATGTCTAATGATTGCACACACTTTGCTGCCTATTTCCTCAGTGTAACAATTAATATAAAGTGGCTCTACATGGAATTAAGGCAGCCAAGGAAGAACTTTCCAGGAACAACAAAGAAGGGATAATAGCATTAATGATATTTGAGAGAACAAAGTTTCTTGACTGGATGTGCAGCAATGTCTGAGCTTCAGTCAGCCGTGGCATGGCCCCACCGTCCTGTTCCCGTCTGTAACCTGTCCCGTGGTGCCCCATGGTGGCTGCTTGCCTCCTCTTACATTTGCTCAAGCCAGCAAGTGCTCCATTCAGTTGGCTTGCTACTAAACAAAAATATTTGCTCCAGATCATCATCATTTGCTAATAGTCAGAATTCAAGTGTATAACTGCATTTTGCAACTACTGTCTGTTTCTAGTTCCATTTAAAGAGGGAATACAGGTCCCTCTAGGTGGACACTTGGAGTTGATTTCATAGTGCTCTGCAAGACGCAATTAATTTTAAAAATCTGGCTGTTACAATGTTTCTTTCATTAGATTCTTTTCATTATTAAAAGGAAACATTCTAACATCAGCTATATTCATCGGCAATTAGTATGTGTGATTTCTTGTACACCTTTCAAGGCTGTAATATGTCTATAAATTTGGGGTTTGCTAGCAAATTTCCATTTAACTTTCTTACGCGAAATGCAGCTTCTTTGCCACAACCAATGGTGAAAAAATGTTTCAGAAAGATATTATTACCGAAAACGCTTTTTAAATTTCTATTTGTACTACTTCCAAGATTTTCTAAAACCTTCCATAGTTGGTATTGTCTTTCCACATATATCTATCTTCCTCAGCAAACAATATTTATCAATCTGTTTGCACAAGAGGATGTGGATGTTGATCCTGGCTGTGGCTTCTCAAGCCCTAGCTTGGAAAAACTGGGCCCCCTGTGTACCCACAATTCCTATGGATCTCTTCTTGATGAAGTGGCTCTTTCAAACACCTTCCCTTTGACTGACAGGACTGATGAAGAAACTTGCTTGCGCTCCAGAGTCCCTTAATGCTGCTCCCAAGGCGCTGTAACGCCTCTCCATACTCCTCTGAGTGTCCCTAGCTGTACCAGAGATGCCCACACGAAAGTCAGCAGCAGGTAACAGCCAGTGGGCAGTACACGGCTTGGCAGGCTCTCCGCGACATTCCTGGGAAGCAGCACACCCTCTAGAGAGCACGTCAGGTCAGCAAACAGTGCCTCCAGAGGAGAGTCATCTCCTGCTGTCACTCGTCACTTCTCTTAGCAGCACTGGGTGTTCAGGGAGCAGATGGGGCTGCCTCACCCAGCTCCAGCACCTCTCCTGATGCTGACAAGATCTTTCCTCCTCAGTGAAGCAGTTCTGCAAGGGCACATGCCTAGGATATCTTGTTTGTATTTTCAGCCTGTCTAAAAGTGACTATAGACATAACCAGGCATTTCCTTGCAAAATAGCTATTGTGGTTTAAGCCACCTTGTGTCCATTCACTACAGTCCCACTCAGCTGAGTTACTATGTGTGTTATGCTAATCCATTTTGGTGCAAAAATAAATCACTGTTCTTTACTATGGATGCTTTGTGAACAAAAATGACTACTCCTTCTATCTTTTTATGTATTTTTAAATACTGCTCATAGGGCTTTTTTTTTTCAGTAAAAATATATAAAGGCTTGCTGCAGCTTGCTTGAGTGGCCTCCTTTTATCTCAAAGAAGGGACCTTCCTGAAGAAAAGAAAAAAGAAAAAAAAAAAAAAAAAAGAAAAAAACCCCAAACAAACAAACATGATACACCAAGAAAATGACATAAAATGATATACCAAGGAAAATATTTAAAGACTAAGGAGAGAGTACTCAGGTCAGGTGCCAGGAACCAAAGGCAAAACTGCACCAAAAAGAGACACAGAAGAAAATGTTACAGCACTCCAGGTGCCCAATAATGAGATGAAGCACTGCCATGCCAGGCGTGCAGCTGAAGCCCGGGGCTGCCAAGGCCGTGGAAGGTGTCTGGGAGCAGCACCGATGCCAGGCTGCGAGGGAGGGTGCCAGCACACTGGCACAGAGCGCCAGGGCAAAGGCCTGAAAACGTGCAAATATTTCATGAAAGCCTCAGCAGGAAGAGAGGTCTGGCTACCGGGAGTAATCCAGGAAAGGAATTGCTCCAGGGGAAAGGGCGCGGAGGAGGCAGAGCGATGCCGGTTCCCAGCAGGGATGCGCGGGCCCGGGGCAGCCGGGGCAGCAAAACCCTCGCAGGGCCGCGGTGGGAGCC
>VZSR01000257.1:697934-749946 GCA_013398615.1 Brachypodius melanocephalos
TGGTGTGTTACCAACCCCTTTGCCAGCTCTGCTCAGTAATAGGCACAACTCTGGTGTGTTACCAACCCCTTTGCCAGCTCTGCTCAGTAATATCCTCAACTCTGGTGTGTTATCGACCCCTCTGTAGCTCCTTTGCAAAGCCCAGCACTGAGGGCTGCTGTGGCACAATGAGCCCCAGCTCAGACAGACCCAGTCCGAGCTGTTAGCACAGGGGTGTTCCATCATTCTTGACAGGGCCAGCCTTGCCCAGCAGCATGTCTGTGTTGGCACAGGTGACTTTGGCCCTGCTGGACATGGAGGAAGCTTCTGGCAGCTTCTCACAGGAGCCACCCCTGTAGTCCCCCCAGCTACCGAGACCTGGCCATACAAACCCCATACACTGGGGCAGAGCATCAGGCACTACAGAAGTCTAAGAGAAATGGGACAACAGAACAGACTATTGCTATTAATAATTATTAGTGTAGTGTCCTACAATTTACCCAGGAAGTAAATTTCTTTATTTTGAAATGTGCTGCCTTCCTGCTCACCCCACTCCCAAGAAATTATTGTGCAAAATATTGTATTGTGTTACAAGAGGTATCTCTAAAGGAATTCTTAGTGCTGAAGTTGTCATGTGTTGGAGTTTTTTGTTCCATTCTAAAGCTCTTATTACAGAGGTATTTCATGCCAAATGCTTTAGACAGGATTTCATAGCACATTAATCTGCTTGTATTTCACAGATAAATGCATGAATTAACAAAAGTAGCACATTCATAATTGGATTCTAAGTTTTCTTAGCTGGGATTGAAAGTTAAAGTGAATGTAGTTTTAAAACATTCTGAAAACATTTTTCCCAGCTGTTATCCAAATCCTTCCTTCCTCTAATGTTCTGTAGCTATTGTCCTCTTGATCACTGATATTTAATTACTATTTTAGGTCACTTGGTATCTTTGTTTGCTGTTGTCCTTTGAAACAATTAAAGAACCATTCAATTTGGGGTTTTTTTCTGAAACATTTAGCTTTTATATGCTTTTTTTTTCCCCTGCAAGAAGATGTTAACATTAGCTGGGTGAAAACTGCAGCAAGAATGAGCATTTCCTCCTACCCTGAGAGTAATACTGTAGTGCAATTTTGCATCTAAACTTGTGCAGATGTCATTGAAGCGTTCTGAGTTATATTCACTGCTTTATTTTGCTGATGGTTTGCCTCTGTTGCTTTGCCAGTGGTCATTGGATGTGCAGAGAGCAACCATATGCAGGCAGGCCTTTGTGGAATGGTGGGAATTAGTGGTCTCTTAGGTAGTCAGCTGAAACAGTGTTGTGCCCGGATTAGTAAATATTCTTTTCTTGGCAATTTCAAGTTATGTATGGTTAAGCTTTTTCAAGTACCTAAGTTGAATGGGCCATGACAGATTATTCCTCCTAAAGGGAGCTACATAAAGTAATATGGAGTGGCATTCCCTAGAATACAGTAGTTTCAGTCATGGTTTAGGCATGATTATGATTAAATGTGTTTTCTGGGTCCAGCAGCAGGCACTCAGATTGCACTTCTGACAGTTAAATTGGATGCTTAAAATAGAACAGCTTGTTGAACTGTTGCTTTACTGAATTTTCACTGATTTCAGATTTTAAGAGTATTATTTAAAAAAAAAAAAAAAACCAAAACAAATTAAATTAACAAATAGCTCCCTGCAATAGACCTGAATATTTTGAGCTTTCTAAAAAATGCGTACCTTGATTTTTCCCCGTTTACCATTCTTTTCTATAATCTTTTATTTGAAAAAGAATTAAGGAATTGGAAGGTCCTTGTCTTATCCTGTTATTTCTGAAAAGGAGAGTTTTGCTAAGAATGGTCTTTTAATCTGTTGTCATAACATCTTCTTTGCCAAAATGTAGAATTACACAAATTTTCTTTTGTTGAAGCAGTTGTGGTTTATGATTTCTGTGAAAAAACTCACCTGGAAGACACAGGGGGTTATTTCATATATTGTGATAATAGGATTCATCATGGAAGCAGTCTGTAGTGGAGCTTCATATGACATTACACTGAAGAAGCTGTAAAGATGTTCTCCTATCAAATGCAGCACAGCAGAGTTCGCAGAATGATATTTTTTTCTGTAGATACAGCACTACTCATTCTGATAATGCTTGTTCTAGAAAAATGCTACCTAATAAATTTCTTTGTGGTTAATTTAAGTCACAGTTCAGGAGTCCATAAAAAAATTCAAGAGGAAAGATAGGATTAGAATCTTCATCATTAGAAATGCCAGTTTACAGGGTGCTTAATATTGCATGCTGCATCCTGTCTTCCTCATTTGCAGCCTCATGGCATTTGAATCTAAAACCTGTTTTAAAGGGAACACGAGATACTTTTCTAAAAGGATCTCTGCTGATATCTAATGACTTAATAAAACAAGAATATTTAAGAATAGAGGAACTTTGCAGTGTACTCCATTACAAATACATCATTTCACTGTCCAACCTCCTATGTTAAGCTTTGTGTCCCATGTAGCCTTATCACAAAATACAGCCTCCTGGAAAGCACATGATACAGAATACCATATTGCAGCAGAGTGGCACAGTAGTAAACTAGATTAGAAGTGATCTGTAACTTGGTAAGAGTTAGTTAAGTGCTGTTGGCCATGGGTGAGGGTTTTCCAGAGAGGGTGCGCTGGTATTCCAGAGCAGCTGTGTTGTAGGAGTTGACTGTGAGAAATGCTGGGAAGCTGTATGTGTCGCTGTCTTACTTGCTGCTGATTTGGATTACCAGGACTATGTCTATCACCAAAATCAACTTGAAAGCCTCAGATAAAGTTTGGGTAAATCTTAAGCTTAGTAACTCTTAGTGCAGCTTTCAGGAGGTTTAAGTGTTTATGTTGGTCTTTCTCTAGAGATAGCCTCATGTTTAGATTATGTACCTTTAAAGATACTGTATTTCAGAAACCCGGAAATCTGGATAGTACCTGGTGTGTAATAATCACAGATGATGAAGGAATGTGAGGTTTCATTTCCCTGTCTCAAACTAGCAGACTCTCCTGCTTGCTTAGAGGAGAGGGAGATGGCTGAAGGAATGGTAGATAAGCAAGCACAAATTGTCACCTTTCCATGGAGCTGATAGCATGCATTCATTTATGCATCTTTCTTTCCTTGCCTTCAGGCTACTGGAAGTCTCTTTATTTTTGTCTTATCTTCTCATTTTTTTCTGTTTTCTGAATCCTAATTTTGTTAAACTTCCCTTGTGATGAAGTTAGAACTGCTGGTGGCTGTGGTGTGTTTTACCTAATTGGCAGGCAGGCCCTAAATCAAAAGTCTGGATAATTTCTTCTATGACCAGCTGCTTTAGTCTCAGTTGTGAAAGAGATAAAACTGAGTAGCTCAAAGTTCCAGAACCGAATAAGTTACCTGACTGGTTTAGGTAATATATATGTGTGTAACATAAACAGAAACATTCAGCCCGTGGCTTTTTTCCTATGCTCTATGGCAGTCTCTTTAATTGTCCTGTGCCATTAACAAACAATGCCTTAACTCTCCATGAATGACTATTATATGCATTTTTTAGTATTTTTTGTAATAGAAGGGATGTATTTTATAGACTAATGGCATTATGGAGCAATACCTTAGATGTAGAGAAATGTAGATGCAAAAGGAAGAAGGTTGATTAAGTGAAATCCTCTCAATAGGAAGTTTACTGATAAAAATGTCTATTTTAAAAAGAGAATCACTGCAAAACTTACATTGTAAGTAATTTACTGTGGGTGCATTTGTTACTTGGTTCTTGATTATCTTGCTTGTGCAAGGTGTGTGATGAGTTTTATCTGACTAAAGAATTCAGTTCTCAGATAAAATGAATTTAAATTGATTTGAATATTAAACAAAGCTAATGTTTTAGTGGTACCAGAAATGGTTGTCTTACTCTGGATGTTTCACGAGAGATGTTTCACAGTATGAGAACTTGCTTTGGAAATGTGCAATAATACTGATTTTTATATAGAGGGTACTCAGAAGCTGTGAATGCAAGTTCTGTAGTTGAAGTTGATGCTGCTGACCCTTGTTCAGCAGGCAGGATGAGAAAATACTGGTATGTTGTACTTGGTTTGCATAAATGCTTGCTTTGAGCTTCTGAGGGAAATGTGATGTGGAGGTGCTGACTCTGCCTGTGCTCCACAGGGAGCAGTGTGTGAAATCCCTGGTGGAACTTTGGTGGTTCTGTCTGTTCAGCTGCCCCAGCAGTGCTAGCAAATGGCTCACCTGGACCAGTGTTTAGCAACAGGAGTTGTTTTTTGTGGCTTTCTGCATGTTTGCATGTGATCTTATACTACCTGTTTATAGACGCTATCAGTGTTCTGCGAGTTACAGTCTTAATTGTATTGCTGCCAATCAGAGGTCTTTCCTTACAGTTAAACACCTCTGAATCATTAGTTACTTCTGACAGTGTATCAGACTGTTCAAAGGTACTTGAGGTGTGGAAGGGGAGAAGCTCAACTTCCAGTTGCCTTATACAGAAATCCTGTCTCCAACTTCAGGTTTCCCTAATTTCAGGTTTAGCTGTTAATATTTTGGCACTGGGGAACTGCACCTGTGAGTGATTGCGATTTCAGGCTGACCAGTATTTGAATGTAATTTGATGCAGGGAGTTCCAGCACTAGTGCAAAAAATATAATGTTGAAAATTAGCTGTTCGAGCTCATTCCTGTTTTTGTTATTAACCTTTAATTGTGAGGTTTTTAAACCATTTGGGGTGAGGTCCCCAAAATTGCACAATCTTTAGTGGAAACATTTACTTTTGATTAGATGCTATAGTATTGATCAGATAAGTTTGACAGGGGAACATGCCAGCTTCAAGTATGTTACATCCGTATGACTAACTCTGCAAATATAATCCCTGGGGCATCCCTGCTTCAGTGACACTGCAGAGCATGTCTGTCCTCAGTGTCAGTGAAATTGGCTTTTTCAAGACAGGGTGAGTAACAACATGAACAGAGAAAACTCAAGGGGCTGCATTTGCCAGCAGCTGCTGCTGGGAGCTCTGCATGGGAAATAAGTTTGTTCTTTCCTGGAGAGATTCTTGCCTGGCTGCCAGTAATAATTCTCCTCTCCTGTCCCTCCCTTCAAAGCAAACAAGGAAGCTCCCAGTGTTAGTGGTGGTTGGAGATCAGGCTGTTTACCTGTGCTTTGCCCAGGTTCTGGAACTGCTGGCACAGCCCCTTTGTGGGCTGACTGAAGTGACTGAAAGAAGCAGCAGATCAGTTTAGTGGAGATGAAAAACAAAACATGCAGTTTTTGCACGGAAAAGAAAGGATAACTCCTTTTTTGCATGTATATATATTTTCTTTTAATGACTCCTAGTGTGTCTCTAAGCTGGAAGGTGGCTTTCAGTAGATATGTAATTTTATGGACTCATTTTGCCCCCTTCCATTGTAGTTTAGAAAGTACATAAATATTAGGATGGGGAGGATTTAAAATGCAGGAAGCTCACTGAGTGTAATTTAGATTAAAATGTTTTTTCTACAAAGAAGTTTTCTCCTTTCCTGCCCCTCAAATTCTACTACAATAGTATAAAAGGTAAAAGTTCACCTATTTTTGTGAGAGGAAAAAACAGAGGGCTGAGTATGGAGTCTATTGAAGAATTTTTAATAAACTGACTAGCATTTATCAGCAGCCCTGGTGTTTCCTTAGAACATACTCAGTTCAACATCAGGGCACTTGGATTCTGATCTCCTGCATCATCCTCATTGTGTGTTTTACAGATGAGTTAAAACCCACCCAAAAGTTCCTCTAGTAATTCAGACTCTGCTTTGTTGGTTTTTTTGTCTTCATGTTCTCCTTAGTAAATTTTAAATATTTATTTCAGTTTTGATTCAGAATCTGTAAGAACTTTTCAGTCACTACTAATCAGGGTGAAAACTCTTAGGACCTTGTGGCTCTTGAGGCCCTTTATGCTTTTTATATACTTATATCTGGAGCTGAGCATTGCAAGAAAGCTCCCTCGATGTAAGGTGATAGGATTACCTATCTGTTCCAAACAGAACTGGTGTTTGGGGAAAGACACCAGCTGTGAAGATTAAAATCAGATTGTCAGACACTGAGAACCTGTGCTGTTCTAGGCAGGCACCTCCTTGTTATTAAAGGGCCTCCAGATGACTTTTGGAATGCATAATTAAGATCAGTCCATTGCAATTTACCTTCAAATAGACGGACTTTTATGGAAACTGTAATAAGGTGACTATTGGCCAAGAAAAGACTGCTGGAGTGAAAAAGGGGTTGGTTTATTTCCATGTATGTCTTCCTCTTCTAGTAGACACCTCAAATTCCAGTAATTGTCTTAATAAGGTGAGATGGCAGATACGTACGAAGAAAACTGTATCTAGTTTCCTAGATGACTAGGATCCAGCTGGAGCATGCTGTTAGTCGCTATATGAACCTGTAAACTGCAACATTAAATTATGGCAAAGGTTGCGTTTTTATTAATGGATTTTGTTCATTGGTTATTAATTTAGAATTCTGTAGTTGTTCTCTGTTAAATTGTACTGAGGACAGAGTTAGATTAGTACAGAGAGCTTTAAATCTATGCAAGAGATTTATCAGTCTGGCAAGAAGGTTTGCCAAATCAGTAAAGTAATTCCTTGATTTCAACAGCTCATATTACATTTTCTTAAGTTTCATTTGCTGTTGTGTACTCAGGATTTTTTTGCTTTATAGCAAAATTTATTTTTCTGTATCAAACCTGTCATCTTTTCTGAAATTACCGTCTTTAGTGGAGAAAGCCATCTGTTAATTGTTAAATACTCAACAGGTTCTGGAAAATCAAATAATTGGCTTTGAATTTTCCATTTTAAAATGGCTATTTAAAATGTAACAGTCTTGAAGTTTTTTAAAAAAATTAAATATGCCTTAAATTTTTTGTCTTTGAGTAAATTGGAGTGACACTATCCTTTTCTGTTTGAACTTGAAAGCTGTAGGCAAGTAATAACATAGAAACCTAAATGTGCCTTGTGTTTATACAGGTTTCCCCAGCCTCAGTACTTCTTTTCTTGGTGAGCACTGAGATCTGGTGTTCACCTTTGCTTTACTGAATCTAACTAGCGAAGCTTGACTTCATGGCGGACAAAAGGTACATTAAAATGTAATTATGTTAAGAAATGTGCCTGTGCTGTGCTTCAGATCTGAGCTATACAAGAATCACTCCAGTATATCTGTGGTTTTGTTTAATAGTTGAAAGTAGAAAAGAGCTGCTGAGATCAGAGCTGTGGCTTTCAGTTTGTGCTGTGAGTGGTGTGAGCAGGGCAGGGTTCTGTGTAACGCAGGGGTGTGCGGTGGCTGCGGGCAGGGCGCTGCCATGGCCATGCACAGCAGCTCATTAAACACACGGCAACATAACGAGCAGTTCAGGCAACGTGTGCAGCTTAAAACCATCTGATTTGTGAAAGATCATTTGAAAGGCATGCAAATCCTCGAGTCATCAGTGGGAATATTCCATCTTAGAATAAGCTTCAGGTTTTTAGACATCTTTGGCATTTCTAATGGTTTAGTAGTATCTTGCTGCAGTTTTCACCAAGCTAATGTTAGCTCCTTTTTCTAAATGCTCTATCTGCATTAACATTTAACAGAGCTGGAAGTATTGCAAAATACAACATTCAGTTTCGAGGGCAGCATGGACAAACAAAACATTGAAACCGTAATTACTTCTGAGACTAACTGAATGAGCTATGAAGTTACCTTTAGAAACAATTCTTTTGTTTTCTAAATTTGAGCCTTTGAAGCACATCTGGAAACTAGGATGTGTTTACACTATCCATTTAGCAGGTGTCCAGAAACCTTTAAACATGATAGCTGAAAATTAGGCAAGTATTCAAAAACACATGATGCATACAAATCAGCTATGTGTGAACTGTATTTTCACAAAGAAATTAAATAAAATTCATTAATGCAAGAACTTTACTGTCCATTTGTTTTGCATTCAGTAGCTAACTAACATGTATTTGAAGAGCTGTTGGATTTTTCTAGGTCAACCACAAATTCCTACAGAACATTCATTTTCAAAGTGTTAGATGCCTTCTAAATAGTTACTGAATCATCATTGATAGGTAGCTTATGTTGTTACATTATGTTGATTATATTACTATTTAATGTGTTAATATATGTCGATGGTTTTTTTTTAAATTGCCTTCTTCCATTTCTGCATCTCTTTGACTGTCATGGTTTCATTTCTTGTCAGTCCTACTTCTGAGCAGCTCCTGTTAATCTTTTCACTGTAGAACAGTTTTGCCAACACATGTAGAGGGATCCCTGTTAGTTGCTTTTGTGTTTTGGTACATGTCTTGCCCCAAACACTGTTTGCTGGCTTAGCATCCAAAGTTTCTTCCAAGACTTAGCCCACTTGATGCTTGCTTGTTTAGGAGAGGATTGCTTTAGAAATCATGAACATGAAAACTAAATCTGATTTAATGCAAAACTTGTAGTTAATGATGGTTGTGCTCATCTCTGGTTTTTCTCATTTCTTATGTTTTATTGCATTTCAGGGTACTGGGATATGAAAATATTTTCTCAGTTGTACTTCTTTGCTGCAGTAGAAATAAGCTGAGTGTGTATAATTTCTTATATAAAAGGATACTCTCAGAGTAAGGGATTCCGCATTATAGCATAGGATGTGTCCTGGATTTTGATATTGTGTTGTCTAATGAAGGTATAAACCAACACTTAAGAGCAGTCTTAGAGACTGAGCTGTACAGAGCAAATGTTTCTCCACCATTTCAATTGGCAGTATTCTGGCCTATTCTATTTCCTTGTCCCTAGTGAACAAATTATCACTGGGGTTCCATTTCTTTGTCTGAACAGAAGAGATGTCTCTCAAATATATGATTTTTGTCAGTTTTTAGTGCAACCTTTGAAGCTTTCCTGTTCATTATCAGTATCTCCAGTGATGGGAAAGGGCAGAAGAGGTTGTAAAATACTTTGTGCTCTTATTTAAAGTGAGA
Source organism: Brachypodius melanocephalos (assembly GCA_013398615.1). Taxonomy (NCBI): domain Eukaryota; kingdom Metazoa; phylum Chordata; class Aves; order Passeriformes; family Pycnonotidae; genus Brachypodius; species Brachypodius melanocephalos. The sequence goes on from VZSR01000257.1 coordinate 706,887, forward strand.
GAGGCTTTCTTTCACAAGACAATTTCTGTTCCTCTGTAGGCCTGGAATACAAGCATTCAGGTCACTGCCTAGCAAAGTAATCTTGCGCATAAATTATGCCTTGTTTTCAAAGTGATCTCCGATTTCAAAAGCACTGTCTTGGTCTGTATTTCATGTGAAGGCTAGCAGGTGTCATAGCCAAGAAAATATTGTTTCATAGTGGTGCTGTGCAGAAGGTGAATACCCAGATGTCTTGGGGAAAGCACATGACTTTCCAATTAATTTCTAATTGTGGATACATAAACTTGCTGTGCTTAATCAGGGGCCATGAGCTGAGAAAGTTTTTAATTGCCTGCTGTTACAGCTAAACTTCTTGGAGTCCTAGTGCAGATGAGCCTGGGCTGATTTTTATGAGTAAAGTTTGAGCTTGCCCAAGTGCAGCCAGCGTGGCACAGTGGGGACAGGCCTGGTAACCTCTGTCCCACGAGCTCTGCACAGCTGTGAACCTCGATGGAGCCACGCTGGAGCCAGCTCTGGTCCAAATGTGTGACATTCACATGCCCCTCAGAGGTAAAGTCTCGTACTCTGGAGGCCCCTCTAGAGTACTGACCAGGAGTATCCTCTGTGTAAAAAGCATTAAATGAAACAGGGTCTGGAGTGAGTATCAAGCCATCTCTCTCTGCCTTCCAAAGAAATCAGTTTATACATTCTGCAAAGACAAGTTTACCAAATATATTTCTATTGTTTGTATAATTTCCCACTGCAAATTTTTGTGTTTTGTTACTTGTGTGTGTTTGTTTGGTTGGTTTTTGTTTTTCCCAATCTGGCCATTTCTAAGGTTTTTAACACACCTGCAGTAGGGCTTTTAAATTGAAAGCTGTATGAGCAAAGAATTAGCTTCTCCCTTTCCCATGGTCCCTTTCTAACCCAAACCCATCTGTTTCTACAATACATTATGCTGTACTGGAAAAACATTTTAACATATAGTGTCCATCCATTGTCCTCTATTTTGATTTACAAATTGAGTGTTTCCGGGATTAGAGACAGAATTTAGTGCTGAAATACAGCATTATGCTGTCTTCCAGATATCTTGAAGTCAGCAAGTGTATGAAGAACAGTCTTGTTGAGACAAGCTAAAGGTACATGGCTTTCTTTAAGCAGAAGCAAATGGCAAATGTGTGCACATTTGGATATTAACAGGGCTATACATGGTTTCTTTACTGTTTTGAGTATGCATATTTTAAAGTTTTGGTCAAACTTCATTCTTATTGTTATTCACTTGTGGAGGAGATGGTGGCAGTGAAACAATTTATAGATGTCCATACTTTTTAAGGTTGGCCATGATACCGTCATAGATAAATGCTACTTGCATTTTCATGGAGCTGTATGTTAAATGCATCCGTATTTGTTTTTACAACTGTGTCAGGCTGTAGAGACCTGAGGAGTGGAAGTTGTTGACCATCTGAAGTCTCCTGAAGAACTGTTGAACTGTAGTTGCTCTTAGCAAATTCAGAATAAGAATTACACCCAGCCTTGCAGGTCCCCTAGGGGATTTTGCTCTCAGTGTAGTGTTACTTTCAATTCCTATATTTTTGTTGTGCTTCCTTGGGTAAATAGTACTTATGGCAATATGAAGAAGTAGTAACCACCCAGGAATATCTTAGAATTCAGTTTTGAAATATCCTTGATTGACTATGGGCTGCCAGTGAAAGGTTGCCATATAGTGTAATTTGCTTAGGCACAGTATTTTCAAGGAAAGGTGCACTGGTTGATGTGTCAGAGGAAATTGAAATTTTCTGTGGGATTCTTTCTGTGCTGACAGTTGACAGCATTCCAGCAAGCTGACAGTTAATGGGACAAATGTATTATTAGTTTCCTCATTAATAATAGAAATCTGGAATCTCCATCCTCTCTCTCTTTCCATATGTGCTTCTGCAAAATTGCTAGAAAATGGAACAAAATGTCAAATTTCAGACAGGCGAATTTATCTGATATAGCTTAATCATGTTTTAATGAAGGACACGGCACACATACGTTGTGTAAGAATCTTAAAAGCCTGACAATTTCTGAATTTAAACTTGCTTTAATATTTAAAGATAGGCTTTTTGGTGTTGTGGGTCTTTGAAACTAGGCTTCATAAGACTAGTCACCAGTAAATTAACAGATAGGAAAAAAAAGTATTTGGCCTTCTTCTGTGGGCTGTGTTCACAGCTGGGCAGGACCAAGCATTTGTGAGAATGCTTCCATTGAGATGAAGAAAGGGGGATTACAACGGGTTCTGACCTGAGCTGGGAGCAAAGCACTGAATGGAAGTGAGCTAGGTTATAAAACTAGCTGACACTCTCCATGGCTGATGGACAAAACTGTGTAGAAGTTATGAGACATTGAGGCAAGGTGTGCAGAGGAGATGGATGTCAGGGCTGGTTCAGTCTGAGGAAGCTGTAATTAATGGCCAGATGAAATGCCAGAGGGTTGGAGGCAGGGGTAAGGTATATGTAATTTCTAAGACTCTTTGCTGATCTGAGTGCATTACACATCCAAGTGACTTGTTTACATCCCACACTCACCACACAAAATGTGCAAGAAGAAATGATTTTTCTGAGATTTGGCTCCATATCTTCTGAAGCATTGAGTAAATCTGTTTTATGCTAGGAGAGCATGCATTTAAAATAAAGAGAGGGGCTGTACCTCTTGCTGTCACAGGACAGACTGATAATTTTTGATGAGCCCATGGAGGGCTGCAGAGAAAGGAATAGTTTAACAACAAGTGGAGATACTCCTTCCTTACTTTGGGATACCTCTCCCTCCTTCCTCATTATTAGTAAAAATAAACAATGGATTCTTTTATATGCTGCTGTATACTAAAATATTATTATTAATTATAAAATTGTTAGTAAATAGAAGTTTCCTTGTACATATTGACAAGCATATTTTGCAGTTTTGAATGTGTAGCAAATTACAAGGCTTCAAGGCAATAAAATCTGCTCGGTTATAATACTGTGTGTGGTGTATATAGATAAAATCTGTTACTATAAAGAAATTATTTTCTTAGAGAATGCTATCTCTCAAGATCCTTTTCTTAAACTATACTTGCTTTGTTTTACTTTTTGATTCTGTGAAATTTACCAAAATGAAAGAAAATGCAATTAAACACTTGGCTTTGGCTATTCAATATACTTACTCACTTCTAATGGAAAGGTGTCAAGGTTTTCACCTGGAAACCTTGGAAGGAGGGGAGCAATCTGTCCTGCATTTGTTTTTGAGGAATTATCCAAAGTGAAGTATTAAGCTTTCATTATCTTGATGCTGATACCAAACAACAGAGCTCTGTCTACTAAGCTGTTCCAGCTAATCCTCTGCATTGTTGAATGTCACTAGATCTTAATACAGTTTTAGTGGATAAACTCAAGGTACTGCATTTTTTCTCAGCTGACCATGAACAAATATAAGATTTCATGAATTAATGTCTTGGTTCTTTATTTTCTGGTTTTCAAAAATGTGTTTGGCTGATTTCATATTGTGCACAACAAATTTTTTCTAATTCACAGGGGGTTTTGTCATTATATGTTGTTGGGCATATATGCTTTTAATTCCAGAACTATGTGCAAGTACATCTGTGAACAGAGTGTTGAGAAAGTGGAAGAATCCAGAGGTGTAGTGGTAAGATGGATAGGGAAGAAAGAGCTGGGATTGGTGTCATGTACTGTTAGGATCTCAGGCTTTTGGTCTCCCTCCAGTAAGCAGAACTGCACCGTACCAGTGCAGTCTGGATACAGATTTTTCCTTGTGTTAAGGAACAGTTGCCCAATTGTGCCTCCCCTATCAACTGAGGAAGGAATATAGAGACTGTTGAATAATACAGGAAAATGTTAATAACAATGGAAAACAGCATACTGTCACTCTTGAAGAAACAAAGACAATTCTTCTAGTCTAATACTTGCACTGCTAGACATCTCTTACAGCTACACTCAAAACCTGTGTAAAGACAAAGTTAAAAGTGCACAGCTGGTGTCAAAGAAATGAGAAATACTACTGTAAAAGCCACAGGGCAGTTTCATTTTTTTTATTTTTTTCTCCTGTGGACATTTACATTGCATTTCTCTTTTTAATATGGGAGGACTTTGGTGGAATATACATCCTTTTTTCTTGCTTTTGCTCTCTCTGTGATTATTACTTTTCCTCATGAAAGATGTCTGACAAGGTTAGTTTTCCTTTTCTGGCTTTGACTGACTGTGCATGTTTCCATATCAGTGTCAGGTATTCCTGGTGGTAGTGACCAAGAGTATTTTAATGATTGCTATATCTGGAAGACTTGTTCATATTCCGTTGCTCTTTTATTTATGGAATTATGCAACAATTCAGGTTGAATTGGACCTCTGGAGAGTGTCTGGCCCAAGCCCTGCTCCCTTGCTGCACATGTGTGTGTGAAGGGATGACAGGACTCTTGGAGCTCTCTGGATGCTGTGGAGCTTTCTGCCTGTTGGTCTTCTGTCATTTCCATCTAAGATTTTTGCTACCATCTGTTAACTTTTGGTTTTCTACTATTTTTGACCTTCTAGAATCTTACCTTAGGAACACTCCTAAAATACAAAAATATGTGGCATCTTATTCCTGCAGACATTAAAAATAACTTATATCTGCACTTGGGACTTATTTGGGAAGTGTCTTGTGTGTCTTAAAAGGAGTTTTGCCTTACATCAGGTAACATATAGTTGTAAAACCTAAGTTTTTCAAATTTTATTTCTTCATAGGCCAGAAGAAAAAATTGGATGAAGTGAACTAACCAAGTTGCCGTCATGAGCAGGAGCAAGCGTGACAACAATTTCTACAGTGTTGAAATTGGGGACTCAACTTTCACTGTATTGAAACGGTATCAGAATTTGAAACCAATAGGATCAGGAGCACAAGGGATAGTATGGTAAGGTTTCTTTAAAATTTAAATGTGTAAAAAATGTTTTTTGAGGCGTTGTACGTTACAGAGCAGGAGTGTGGAGAGTTACACTTTACAGGCAAAACAGCAATGGTAAGTGATGGCCATTTTCCTCAGCAAGGGCTTTTGCTGTTGCTTTTTGACCTGTTCAGCTTTAGAACTGATGCCCTTCTGTGCAAGTTCAGCCAGCTCTGCTGAGTCCTGTAAATTAATGGGGGAAAAAGAAATTGGATAAAGAAACTAATCCCAATCCTAAACCACACTGCTTGCAGTGAAACAAAAGCCAGAAATACTCTATATAATATTTGCTGCTTGTAAATGTTTGCACTTTTTGAGATTGTTTGTTAGGAGTCTATGATGGTTTGTTAGGAGTCTGTTTCACTTAATTTCATAATCTGACTAGTCCTTGATACCAGTGAATGAGCATTTGGGATGCTGGCTGTCATATGTAAGTGCCTGATGCTGTTTGGGAACATATGACTTGACAGTATCATTCTTTCAGTAAGAGCTCTGCAAAGTGTCCAGTTGATTTAAGCTGTTGACAGCCAGCTGCTTGTAGGCACTGTTTACTGTGCAGTGGCATTGCCTCAAAGAGAAATGTTGGTTTAATCTTCCTTGAAGCTTTTTTGAATGTTTGAGAAGGATGTAAATATCACGGGATCTTGCAGATTTTTCAGTTCATTGTGACTCTTAAGTTGTTAACTAGGTACATAAAAATACAAAAACATAAAGGAAGAGAAAGTTAGGGGAATACATAATCTCAATTCTGTCACCTCTTTACTACCTTGGTCATGTCTTGATCAATGTAAAGAAAATGTGATGTGGGTAGGTTTTTAATTAATGTTTGTGTTTTAGCAGGATTAATAAAACAGTGTAATAAGTGCAAATGAAAACTTGAAGAAAGAACTCTAGAAGTTTTGAAATGGTACCTTCTGGCATTAAGATTACTGTTATTAACTAGCAGCAACAAAAAATCTGATCTGAATTCTGTTTGCATGTGTGTTAATAAACTGAGGATGTAGGCAGTTGCTTGGGTAGTTTGTTTAGTTGTTACAAAAATGCCAGTAAAAACTTTAGATGTTATTACTGTCCTTCTGATGGCCAGTCATAGGTTACTACTGCCTGTTTACAAATTTTCTGCCCTTCCTAGAGCTGAGGTCCCTAAACTGACCATGTAATTACTCTAGTGCCATTCTGTAATTGCTGCTAGTAGTAATTGAAACCTTTTTAGTTAAATCACAGCTTACCCTGATGAAGACTGTGGTTAAATCTCGCCCATGTATCTCCATACAGTGCAATTCTTTGGATTGGAGTTTTTGTTTTCAGTGGTGATGGTTTGTATTTGTTTTTGATTTGGATTTTTTTCTTTGTTTTGTGGTTTGTTTTTTTGTTGGGGTTTTTTTTGTTTGGTTTTTTTTTTGTTTTGTTTTTTGTTTTTGTAACTGATCCAACTTGATTTGGAGGAATATTAAGTAGATGGCATGATACTGAAACAGACTCTAGGCTGCTGTTATGTACAGGGCATGCAGAAGTTCAAATACTAGAACAGGAGTTCCATGTTGACAGCATTTCCTAAAATAATATTTGGGGCAGGTGGGGGGAATTCCAGATGTAGTGGAAAATGTACACCAAAGAAAGTTACCAGTACATGTTGTCCCCATTTTTTTTCTTTTGTCTAGAGGTTTTGTTGATGATAAATTACAAATCATTCAAGCCTACATACTACATAGACAATCCACTTCTTTAAGTAGTGAGTTGGATTTAATAGATGTTACTGTTTACTGGCAAATAATCAAAAATTAGATTTGAGTACCATTCTTGAGAAGAGACAAGAAAATTATATTTTCCCTGCTGAGATTTTTTTAGTAACTGATAAATATTTTCTGAGTCTGCATGGCAGTCAGCTATTGTATTAGCTCTTACAGGAAAAACAAGCCATGCCTTCCTGTCATGGAAATGTGATGTGTATGGGAGTTGTCTCCAGTAACAATCTTCATCAGTTCATCAACAGCCTGTGTCACTGAATTGTATGACAATCTTGGCAGTAGTCTGCTAACAAAATGTAATTTTTTTTTTCACAAAGTTAAAGCCAGTGACATCTAGAGGTTAAAGCTTTTTTAACATTTTTTTTGTCTTGACTTTGATGCTGTTATTGTCATCAGGATGTTAAGCAATTACATAAATGAAAGCCTTTTTATAACCTACTTTTCCAGTGTGAAGATTTTATGTAAAATTGATGTGCTTTTTTGTGTTTGAAGTGTTTTGGATCTTTTTTAGGTGGCCTGTTCTTGAGTGTTTTTGCCAGTGAGTGGCAAAAAGTCAGTATCTTTGGAAGCAGAAATACTGCATTCTGTTGTAGAAATTGTCATGTGTTAATGCTCTGAATCTGAGAAATATTTTTAAGTTTTGAGTCACTCAGTGTACAACAGCACTTCTCTATATCACATTCCTAAAGCTGGATAACACTGGAAATTTGGGGTTTCTGCAGACATGATACAAATCAGCTGAAAATGTTTGCAACTGCCACAGCTTAAAGGACCTTGACACTAGAGCTGTAATAATGTTATTTTTAATTACAGTGCAGCTTATGATGCCATCCTTGAGCGGAATGTTGCAATCAAGAAGTTAAGCCGACCGTTTCAGAACCAAACCCACGCGAAAAGAGCCTACAGAGAGCTTGTTCTTATGAAGTGCGTTAATCACAAAAATGTGAGTGCAGTGTCCTGCTTCAGATGTTAAAGAATTAACTGGAAGGTTATCCTTTGGAAAGTGACTTCAGAGGAGATTTCCATTGCATGCTTGTATCTCCATGATAAGTACAGCAGGGTCTTGCAGAAGGGCTGTTACTGAGTAGTTTTAATAACTGCCCAGTCTTTAAATATCCCCTTCAAACTCAGCAAGGGACTCAGTGTTACATTGCTAAAATGTACAAGCAGCTGTCAAATAAGAGTGCCATGGCTGGTAGGTGCATCCTGCTACTAGACACATAGGAGAAAAAAGAAGTAGGCTGTAATACCTTTTTTCCCCCCGGTGCATGAATGAGTTTAGAATCTTATGTTGTGACAGCAGTAGCTGTCTGGTGTTTATGAAACTATGCAGTAGACAAGGTCACAGAAATAGGGTGCAAATAGGTGATACATTTATTGGAGTTGAACTGCAGAAGGCTAGTGTTTGCCATTTTCTTTCTTCAGAGTCAGATGTGTGCAGTCTTCTTTACCTTCTCTTTTAGTCCCCCATCAGGAAGATAAAACTTCTCCTGGCTGCTAGGGAGAGAGAGTGTCATAGGAAACTTACTCTGTCTTTTATCTTTTTGGGAAAATTTAGTAATTTTTCTCAGACAGGGATGGTTTATATGTGGTTTCTCTGAAGGATGTTCCACCTAATAGCATCATTTGCATGATGATAAACTATTGGAAGCCTGCCTGATTCTTGATGAGTAGTAGATTGGCCTCTTTCTGTACATCCCATCCATTTTAATGCAAAATGTCCTAAAGCATCTGTAAGAACCTGTTTTTCTTTTTGGATGAAGTTGTTTCTTTACCTGTGTCAGTGGCAAAGTGTATCTTTTAGGGAGTCTTTATCAGATTTTAATTTTATTATTCCTCCTGTACAAAAACAAACTTACCAGGTCTTCAAACTGAAAGTAGGAGGAAGGGGAAGAGTGACTAAGCTCCTTAGGTTTTAAGAGTTGGGTATCATCTTGTTAGCACACAGAGTGTCTTTAGATGATGTGATTTGTGGAGGAAAAATACTCCTTCCAAAATCATTGGTATCTCTTTACATCGTGTTAGGCCTGATTGAGCTGTTGAGCATCTTGAGCTTCAGTGTATACCAGGAGGTTCATATCAGAATAATAGTTACCAGTTTTGGAATGTTGACTCGCAACTTTGCTATTGCTGTGGTACAATTACCCTTCCTCTCCCCCTCCCTGCAGATAATCGGCCTACTGAATGTGTTCACACCACAAAAATCCCTGGAAGAATTTCAAGATGTGTAAGTCAGATTTGAGCTAAAGCTGAGAATTTATTTTTAAAGTATTCATATGAAAAGATGAGCAAGAGAGAGAATACAGTAAAATGGCAATATTACCTGATTATTCTTTTTTTTTTTTTCTTCATAAGCTACATAGTGATGGAACTCATGGATGCAAATCTCTGCCAAGTGATTCAGATGGAGCTAGACCATGAACGAATGTCCTATCTTCTTTATCAAATGCTATGTGGTATCAAACATCTTCATTCAGCTGGTATTATTCATCGAGTAAGTGAACTAAACTGTATAATTTGCATTGCATCTGGTTTTGTCTTGAGTGTTTAAAAGATTACAAGAAGTTAGATATAGGAGCATGAAGGGTGTTTCATAGCCTGTCCCATAGGCAGGGAGAAAAAGCTGAAAGGAAATCATCACACCTTTTTCCAGGATAATTCTAGAATGAGCCCTTTGAATATTTAAATGATTTGATAATGATCAGCACAGAACAAACTGAAGATTTTTGCAGTGAGTTGCATTACCTCCTCTAATTCTGTATAATGTTCTACTTTAGTAGTCATGACAGGAAAGGATATCTAGAAGCATCTCTGCCTTTGTTTTGGTAACCAAACCTGAAATCTCATCTTTTGAAAGAACTGCCCAATTTATTTCTGCTCCTTTAGTAGCAGTGTAATGAATAACTATCTGAAATCTCCAGATAAGAAAATGATGATAAAGACTTGTAACTGGAACTTGGCTAACACCTGTGTGTCACAAATCATTTATACAGATGCATAACAGGCAAAACTGACTACAGCTTTTTTAATGGCATGTGCATGTTGAAATCCAGTCAAGAGATTTTGAATTTAAGTTCTGTTCAAGTTGAGTATCTCGTATATAATGGTGCATAGATTAAAGATTGCTTGAGATTGGATGTAACTTTTCAGGTATAGTCTTGTAAAAGGTTTGGGAGATGGTAAGCTTGTATTTTTATAATACTACATTTTTCATTGTGACTTTTAAAAAGAGTTTGGGAAATTTTCATTTCTGAAGCAATAGAAAAGATTTAGTTAATGTTAGTGATGTGAGATGGTTTCAGTTCTTACTACACAGTCTTCCTTATGATGTGCACAGGAAAGCAGATCACAAAGGGCAGTTCTGTGCACCACGACAGGAATTGCTGTGTTAGGATGCTTGCCCAGGTCAATAGTCCACCGCATTGTGACTGGGGTGTTGAATGGTCTGCAAGCTGGACCTGCAGTCTGACACTCCTGTTCAGTGTGCCATCTTTTTCCCCAGCGACACAGGGACAATTATTTGAATAGAAGATGGAGTGCTGCTTCCTTTTGCTCAGCTAGTTCTAGTACTCATCAGCTGCTTCATTCCAGCGAGGAGCTCAGGGAATGAAGGTGAAACCTTCCTTCCTGTGTGCAATTTCCCTGAAGTGCTGTGTTGGAAGAGATGGGCAAGGGAGGGAGAAGCATTGACTGCAACCAGGCATTGTACCTGATACTGCTGGATCTGCTTGTGGGCATTTGAGATAGGTCATTTGGGCTTTTTGCATTATTCTGGGAATGCTCAGCAAAACTAGGTTGTTTCACTTAACTGTTGTGGTACTATATTGCCTATGACTGAAATTATGCAGCTCATGGTGTTCTAATGTGTGTGCCCGTGGGTCACAGATAATGGTTTGCATGCAGTTTTACATTTCCTCTTCAATACTTACGTATGCAAGTTTAATGCTGTGGATTTTCCTTGGTCTCTTTTAGTTTCAGAAAACAGTGTATTGTCTGGACATGCTAAAGTAGCTAAAGTAAGAATGTCTCTCTGTTGATCTTAGCACAAGCTTAAGGCAACTTCTAAAAGTGGGCTTGCCTCAGGGTTGTTTGTACTCCTCTGAAGTGGGCATTGATGCTGTAGAAGTTGTGGATAAATTTAAACGTTTTTACATTTACAGAAAAGAAGTAACGACTTAAGTAGTTGGGCAAGAGTAAAGACTGCTTTGAGGATAGAATTCCTGCCTCTGTAAAGAGGAGTTAAGTCTTTGAAATGCTTCCTATCGTACAGGGATAAACTATCCTAAAGAGACTAAATACAATTGCTATGTAAATAGCACCATATGTATGCTTGAATGCTTTTAAAGGACGTGTGCAGATGCTTTTGAAGGACATTTCACTTTCGTGTCTTCCTGGTAGATTTTCAGCTGACAGCTTCTTCCTAGACTTTGTTAGAAGATTGAGTATATTCAGACACCGCATTACCTGCTGTGTGCATTGTGCCTTTTTACTACAAGGTGCAAAGTATCAAAGTTTTGTTTCTCTGGAGAAAGCTGAATAAAACCTTGCAGTACAAGGAAGATACCCTGCAAAGGGACGTGTGTCACACAGACCATAGACCATGTGGCTGCAGTAGTAACTCTTTGTACCACTCTTCTGGGTTCTCAGCACCAGTCTTTAATGTCCAAAGCTAATTACTTTATTGAAACTTCTTAAACATAGCCTGCACTACTGTGGCTGCCCAAGGAACATTCTGCCTATGAATCTGATGTTCTACTTTAGTGAGCTCTAAAACTTTAAGTTTTTTTGGTGTTGGTAGTTTCGCATGATTTTTATCTGGGTTCTTCAGCTTCTAACATAGTTGTGGTAATCTCAGCATCTCAGTAATTTTTTCAAAGCTTGTTGAATGACTGAAATCACAAAAATGTGTATATGTGCCTTATAGCACTGGATACTACTTGCCATAGAAATGAAGGGTTTTTAAATAACAAGCTAGAGGCAGAACAAAGCAGAGCTCAAACACAAAGAGTTTCAGTCAACTTCACCTTGAAGTTGTAGGGGCAAACTTAGTTGCCACATGAGTGGGTAAAGATTTGACCATAACTTTGCACTGACTTTAACAGATGTTGGCAAATCAACGTTATTGTGTTCCAAACATTTTGCAGAGAAGAAATTCCCAGCGAATATGGAAGTACACGTTCATTTATATTTCATAATCTGAGGATGAATGATCAGCATTGTGGAGTTGTGCCTCACTGACTTTCTGAGGGATGTGGAGTGTCTCATTAGTCTCACATGGAGGCTCTGAAACACTGAATTCTGCCCTATTTTGAGTACTTAACAAAGGGGCCTGATTATGGAAGTCCTTTACAAATCTTCTGTTAGAAAGAGAAAACCCCACAGAAGCCATGAATTATCCTCCAGAGATGTCCCTGTCTCCTTGTCTGGCTAATGGGGAGACAGCCATGCAAGAAGCTGTTTTTTAAGCACTGACATTTTACATTTTCAAGGTTCAGTTAGAGATTTTCTGCTGTAGATTCTGGTTATATTTATCCATCCTAATTAATTAGATCACTCGCAAAGGAGCTTTTGAGTTTGTTTATTTAGCAAAAGATATATATATATAGATATAGATATATGTAAGAGATGCAGGTTTTGCATCTCTGCATGAATTTGAATGTAGTGTAAGTCAATTCATCATTTTGATCCTAGGCTTCATGGCAGCTACATGGTGTTCAGAAATAATGATGGACAGCATTTGGTAAGCAAAGAGAAGATCTCTTTAACATTTTGAGTGTTAATCCTGCCGCTTTGGGAGCGTAGTTAATACCACGAGCATGCACCTGGCATTCTGCAGTGAACATCCTCAAAGTAATAGAAGTGTGCAGAGATAAAGCTGATAATGAAAGGGACTGCAGCAGAATCTGAAACATGCATATTAAATGGCCAGAATGTCTTATAGAATTTAAATTAATTTGTGGTGTTTGAGAATGTTTTAAACTAAAGTTGTCTGCAGAGTCTTTGTGCGGACAAGCATGTGTGAATATGTATGTAAAGACTTCTAGCTAGTCATTAAAATTCTGTTGTTCTGTCTCTGGGACTCTTTGTTGTTTCCTCTCCATCTTTAATGCAGTTTTCTTGTCATTATGAGGAGATTGCTGAAAGCCATCCAAGTACAAATTATCTTGCAGATATCTGCCTTTGAGAAACAATGACAGGGCTCCTTAGCAAATGCTTGCAGCTCGAGTGCTGGAATCATCTGTCACATCTCAGATTTTTCTCTCATTAATCTCAGCATGAATGTGGACAGGAATTACCTTAGTCTTACCTGTGTTGTCTCATGTGCTGTGAATGATTTTATGATTGCAAAGTTATTCTGAAGTTACTCTGTAATATTTGCTCTGTGACATTTAGGTGTGTGTAAGATCCTGCTGAGGTGATGACAGAGAAAGCCTGTGTAGTATTTGCATAAATAGATGTTGCAAAGCCACTGTTGTCAATAGGGTTCAAGTGTAGAGAATAGTTACCATGTTGCTATCCAAAATGATCTGTAGCTATGTCAATATTTTCCACTCCAATTTAATGGTGGTGTTAATTTTTGGCAGTTCTTCAATGGTGCCTTTTTGGTTTGGTTGCCAAACAGTATAAAACAAAGTCCTAAATTGGAAACTATAACCATGTGGGCATGGAGGTTTCCTTTCTGTTCAGAGAAACATACTGGTTGAAAAGAGGTAATGTTACCTCAACTAGCAAATAAACCTTTTACATTCATTATAATTCTACTAATTCTTGTATCAAGATGATTATTGAATCAAGCAATTGTCATGTTACTTGTGTTCTGCATTATAGTAATAATTATTGTTCCAGTGAGTAGCTTTTAGACCTTTCCTCAGAGCTAACACTTTTTACTAACCTCAATTTATTTCAGACATTGCTAACATATCTTGTAATGCTGGTTGTATTTTCCTTCTTTAATTGCTATATAAATCTACAAGCACAATAAAAGGAATTAATTCTGTAACCTGCTGAATGCACATAAATTAATGCAAGGGGAGAAAAGCTGCAGTTATAGCAGTAACTTAGTTGTGTGTGTGGGATTTAATGTTAGCAATATTATCTTTTTAAAATGTGAACCACAGACTACTTTGTGCTTGTCTTAGCAGTCATGTATGATGTTTCTTTTTAAAGGATTTAAAGCCCAGTAATATAGTAGTAAAGTCAGACTGCACTTTGAAGATTCTTGACTTTGGACTGGCCAGAACTGCAGGAACTAGTTTTATGATGACGCCTTATGTAGTGACTCGTTACTACAGAGCACCAGAGGTCATCCTAGGGATGGGATACAAAGAAAACGGTCAGCAAATATAGTCTTTCTTTGGCATAGCTTTATTTTTTTTTTGTTTGGCACACCACCTTTTACATGTTGATGTTTTTTTCAAGCTGTAGAAATTTTATAAATTAGTCTTGTGAGCAAAATGCAGATTTTGGATACACCAATTTGTTTATCCAACTCAGCCCATTGGAAAATGTTTGCATTTAATAGGAGAAGAAATTGAAGGCCTTGCTTGTTTAAAAATTTAAATAACTTCCTTGGTAGATTACATGACATCCAGGAAGAACTGGAAATGTATTTTCTTAAAATGTGGTATGTATTTTGATATACCTTCATCTGAGTTTATTCCTGGTGAAGATGTAAATTGTAATTCATCAGTAGATATGTGTACTAAATTCGATGCTACATAACTGTATTGGGTATGGCCTTTCAGGAGGTAGGTAGTGTAAAGTCTGCTGAGGAACAAACAAGCTAAGATTGCCTACTGTGGCATTGCTTTTTATTCAAACCAGCCTCCTTTAAGCTTTTTGCACTAAGTTTTTTATGTTGTTGAAGAAAAACTCAATTAACATACTTGAGACAAGCATACAGAGAGTACTGTCATAATGCATCATAGATTCTTTGAGGTCCATGACAAATTCCAAGGGAATTTTATGTTGCATACACTTTGTCATCACCATACTCACTTCTGTGACCGGTCTGCCTCTCAGTATCTTCTACGGGAAAATTAAAGATCTGTCATTTGAGGGAAACACATCATCAGGTACATTGCACCTTCAAGGGAACGGCTAGTGGTACCCATTAGGAAGACAAAGTGACGTGTGACGTGTCATTCCTGCAGCTCCCTGCTTTCACTTGTCAACACCTCAGGCTGGGGGTGCCCACAGGTCACCCTGTGTGTCTCAAACTCTGTGCTGGCCAAGCCTGCAGGGAGGCCCTGAGCTGTGTCCTGGGGATGTCAGGTGTGGCTCCTCACCTCCTGACACACCTGGGGCTTGCTCTGCCTTTCAGCGTTCCAAATGCGGTCTGCAGACCTGCCTGGCAACTGCATACCATTGCAGCAAGTGACTTCAGGCTGGGTGTGAACGGTGCTAGCAGTGAAGGAGGCCAGCTCAAAGAAGTGAGAGTGGATCTTTATTGCAGGACTAATTTTTATTTGTTTGGATTGTTCGTGTACGTGAGAGGACACAGGACATTTCTTCAAATGTGCTCCATGGTTGACTGTTTTTCCTGTAATTTTGGAGTCACAGGCTGAGTAGAACAAGGTAGTTATTTCTTTTAATTCCTATAATTTTCTAGATTTGCAAATTTAGGTTTGTCTCTTTTTTTTCCCCTCTAAGACTTTATATTGTCTGTTTAAGGGACATTAAAGAAAAGTACCTAAAGCTGTAGTAGTGAGTCATGCAGCTGCCTTACAGAAGGAATTGATAGAAAAGTCACACGTTTTCTGACTCAGCTTGCCCAGTTTAAATTTTTCTCTTAAACAGTAAGTAATTGTGGGTTGCAAAAGTGTGACACATTCTTTCCACTACTGGAGTTAGATAAATTGTGTTCTAGAGTATCCTGTCAAGCTTGTGACAGTCCCGTTCCTTATGGAAGCATGACTTGTGTTGTGCATCATAAATAATAATTTACTTTCATTTGAAAAGCTATCACATCTTCCCAAAGCCAAATACATGGTCATTGAAATGAGAGTGGCACTTCTGGAGAATGTACGGGTATGAAGAGAGTCCAAAGACAATTGCATTTCCATACCTACTGCTCTCAATAAAAGACAGTTTACTGAGCTGTTAGGAGTTTGTGGAGCTGCTATGACAGGGAGATGAGTATCGAGGATGCACTTAGAGTGAGAACCATGGGCTGTCCAGGAGCCTCACCTGTTAGTATTGATGCCTTTTACAGGCCATTACACCCACAGTTAAATTAACTGTGAATTTATTTAATGCGGAGTTAAATATTGAAAATTGGCAGTTAACCAATGGTTACAGGGTTGTCTGGCAGTTTCCTGCAGTTTGTGCCCTGCTGAACTTGTGGGAGGATTGCAATATATATTTTGATGACTGAGATAATGTACTGCAGAGTAACATTGTTTTGGTGCTGTACTACACAGATAATTGTATTAAAACTAGCAAGGAGAAGAATTAACTCTTACGTAGGGTTTGTTACTGAAGGACGTTTGGGGGTGTCACATTAAAAAAACAGCTAAAGGACACCAGAACTGTTTGTGCACATGCTCCTTAACAGATATATGCAATGTTATGTCCATGATTATCAGTAAGGAAACTGTGCAAAAACACTCTGAAACAACTACTTTTACGTTTCCTACTAAGTAGATTTGGTTTAAACTTCATTTTCACATGGTATTTTTTCTACCAGAGTAACAAAAAACAGTAAGCTCACTTCACAGGCTTGTTAAGAATAAAATGGACTCTTTATGACAGCAATAGATTTTTTTAAAGTATTTTTCAAACCTGTAATGAGATTTTAGTATTCTTTAGAAGTATTCACAGTAGCATTAGTTCAGCTTGCTACAAAACTTAGAGACCATAATTAGACATGTTTTTGTTTGATTTAATGAAAGTAGCAAATCAAACCACCACAAAACAATTCAAGTTTGGGTTTGTAGGGATACCAGAAGAATGGTAACTTTACCATGTTGGACACAAACTAATTACAAGAGATTTGGGTATATTTTGGGTTGTGATGGCAGCAGGGTTTTTAGCAGATCAGAAAGTCAGCATTCAGAATTTTACTTAAAAAGTCAAATGCAAAACTTGACTTCTTTGGGTCTCTAAGCCAAAGAATCTGTACTTAAGTATTTGAAAAAAGTTTTTAAAGGAAAAATAGCACTAAACTAAAGTGTTGACAGTATTTTTTTAAATGAGCAAGGCCCTTAATTTTGACCTATTAATATGCACAACTATGATTTCTTATCATATTATCTAGATACTATTTTAGAGGAACTTACAAATAAAGAAGGAATATCGAAAAATAAGAAGCAATATTGTTTGCTTGACATTGTTGAGCTCCTTCAGAACATTTACATATAATTCTTGCTATATGATTGTTGTCACTTAAATCCACCTCTTATCTGCTTAATTGAAATTCCAGTGTCATATTTGACATAAAAGTATTTATCATAATAAAATTTCATTGGTATGACTTCAAGAAAACTTTTGCATATGGAATTAACAATACCTCTGAAAATAACTGCAAAAGAAATTGGCTTACCCTGTACAAAGTAAACTTGTGCATCTTTATGTCTTCTAAGTGACTTATTTTATGGTAATGTGGAAAATGTGTATTTCATTTTTAAAAAATTGCTTTTGAGTTTTTCTTTTGTATAAAATGTTATTTCAGCATAACTGGAGAAATATTTTAAAACAAATCATTTCAACTGAAAATCTAGGAGCATACTAACATTGTCATTAACTGATCCTCTAAAATTCTAAGTGATCTTTTACTGATTCTGTTTGCTTTTTGTTTAAAGCGAGAGAGATGCATGGTAATCTGACTTCTAGGAAATACTCGATGTCAAATTGTAATTCCCATGTAATACCTAATTAATTCTCCTAAAAAGCGTGAACCGTTTCAATAGGCAATATTTTTACAGGTCAATTTACTTAGTTACTTTTAGAATTATTCCTACAATTACAGTGGAATTGCTTTCAAGGCATCAATCTGTCTTTGGTGCTGGAGTCTGTTCTCTTGGCAGAGGTAGCTTTGAAGCCTCCAGCCTTGGAGAAGCGCTTTACTCTGCTTGATTCATGTCTCTCTCTCTGCTCAAGCTCTTGCTCTAGCACTATATTAAACAAAAGGATGTTTTTCTGCCTTATGTTTGAGACAGTTAAAAGCTAATCCTTACACATGGTGTATGTTAAATTGTTTTCATTGATTGATACAAAGACTTGCTCTTTTTCCTGTGCTGTCTCTGCAGTTTATAGGATGCAGTCATGTTATGCTTCTTTTAATTTTAAATGACCGTTTGCTTTGCTTTTCCTTCTTTTTGTGCTACAAACATAGTGGATTTATGGTCTGTGGGGTGCATTATGGGCGAAATGGTTTGCCACAAAATCCTCTTTCCAGGAAGGGACTGTATCCTTGTGCTGCTGCAGCAGGTTGAATTAGTTAGGAAGTGATTAACCTTTTTATTGATGTTGTGTCATGAAGATGCATATTGTACAATTTTTTTTTTTTTATTAAATGAACATGGATTTTTTTCTTGTGATACACTTAAAAAAGATCATTTGTATTCAGGCTGCACCTAGCAGTAGGACATAGTCTCTGCTGGTCCTGTAGTTAGCATACATTCACCTTCACTCATTTTCATTGCACATGCTTTTTATAGTCACTTCATGTGTATGTGTGCGTCTAGATATTTTTATTTATTTTATTTTAATAACTATCTTTTATGTTAATGTCATTGCATTTTGTTTTCAGTTGACATTTGGTCAGTTGGGTGCATCATGGGAGAAATGATCAAAGGTGGTGTTTTATTTCCTGGTACAGATCGTATCCTTAACCTTGGCCTAGGATGTAGTTGTAAAAGGTCAAAAGGTACTGCAGTGATACAGTTCCAGATTAAGGTGCTGATAATTTTTAAAATATGGGTTTAAAACTGCCTTTTCAAATTGCAGTTTGCAAGTTCATTATATACCACTTTGGAAAACAGATTTATTTCTTCTTTTTCCTTTTTTTCCCTCTTCTTTTCCTTTTCCAGTGTAATATAGTTCCTATCCATACTTTTGAATGTTGTCACAGTTAAGACAGACTTCTTTTGGGTTAGGTGATGTTTTCTTGGTTCACATGCATGGGTTTTTCTTCAGAGTTCATTTTTATGTAGTAATTTACTAATCTTGTTTAGTACCGGAGCGTGTTAGTAGTTACTATTCTTTGCATTTTATAGAAAATATCTACAAAAATTCCTAACCATCTTCATTAGTTACACTCTGGAGATTTATTTTTTGTATGCAGAAATGATCCTGCAAGTAGCTTTCAGAATTATCTGGCATTTCTGTCTTTCTGTTCCATAAATGGTTTGGTGGTGTCTATATGGGTTGTCCGGTAAACAGTATTTCAGACAAAGAGTCTCTTCCAAACAAACAGAACTGAAGCCTCTAGATAATTGGTAAATTAGTGAAAATAATTGGACTTTGATATCCTGTTTGTTTTCCTATTACTTACAGAGCGTTTTTAGATGCTATCAGAAAAGTTTTTCCTGCTTTTACTGCAGGTTACTGTTTAAAAAATGATACAGTACCATTTAGGGGTGAAAATGGGCTGGAGATTTTTGAGCCATGGTGAGGAAATCCAGAGCATCCTTAACTTTCACACAGCTCTGTCAGTGCATGAGCTGCACCATGCTTTGCTTTATACATCTGGTTTGCTGACATGGCTTTTCAATTTAGACTCAGTACAAGGTAAATAGTTCCTTTTGTCAAGGCCTGTACTAAAGCTCAGCAGAGCTTGAGAATCCTTATATAGACATCTGCTGTTAAGTTTTAAGAGTGTAAGAGAGAGTCTGCTTCAACCCACTGTAGATTTAGGTAGCCTGGTATCCAGTCTTTGACGGCAGCCAAAAAGGCAAAGTTGGGGAGAATGTGAATTAATGTATATAAATTTTTTTCTGAGCTCTCCTTCAGTATTTAATCATCTGCAACTACGAATTCCTGAGCCAAACTTTGCTTTTTTTGTTTCAGTAAACTATATTAAATAATTCTGCCCTGAAGTGGTCAGTTTTCCCTTTACAGTGTGTAAACTTCTCAGTTAAGATGTTCCTAATGCATCCTTGAAACTCTAACTTCATTCAAGTCCCTGACATTATTGTCACTGAGCTGTGTGGGCCAAGCCTTGGTGCTCTGTGTGCCCACTGCAGCTCAGTGTTGCACATCCTTGGTGAGAGGTTGCCCAGGACTGGGCTGACGTTCCACGGTCAGAATGAAGCACAAAGCACCCCCTTGGGGGCATTCTCAGGAGGGCTTTGGTGATGTGTAGTGGCTGTGAATGTGAATTCAGATCAGGGATTGAGTTCTCCGGAGCCCAGACAAGGACTTAAATTACATTTGTTGTATTTAAATATTCTGTGAGTCTCCTAATACTCTGTTTCTCCAAATTATATCCTTTTCTAGGCAGTAATGATTTTGAGTGAAATACATGTTGCCTTGACTACGCTGTCATAGTCTTGCCTTGTTTCACTGTTTAAGAAAGTAGTCCTAAGTCATGATGATGAACTCAATACTTTATTATAATTTTCTGTGTTTTCTCTGTTGGTTATTTCATGTGGTTTTAACATAACTTTCTAGCTGAAAACCAGACACAGTGTTTTTCTTAGCTGCATAACCTTAGATATTGATCAATGGAATAAAGTTATAGAGCAGCTAGGAACACCATGCCCCGAATTTATGAAGAAATTACAGCCTACAGTCCGAACTTATGTGGAGAACAGACCTAAATATGCTGGATATAGTTTTGAAAAACTCTTCCCAGATGTCCTTTTCCCAGCTGACTCCGAACACAATAAACTTAAAGGTAAATTCTGTCTTCTCTGTGTTGTATGTTTTAAAACTGTGATAAATTGAACAGAAATGTAGCTTGGTTTTGTTCACTGTAAAATCATCCTGCCAAGGCGCTAAATATTTCTATCATGACAGTGGATGAATGTGCTGACATGTGCTTCCCTCCGCTTTCATATCTCCATGAGGCAGCTCCTATTCTTGGAGCTGTCTTTATAAAGACAAGTAAATCTCTATATTCTTCTCAATGACAGATGCCAACAAAGTTTAGAGAAAAGTGGAGGGAGGTTGGAATAGAAGTTGTGTAGGAAGAGCAGATCTTTGTTCTCTAGGGATGAGAATAAGGGATTTATGTTCATAATGTATAGATACCCTGTAGTTACTTCAGTGACTTGGTGGTTCTAAAGGCCACCTACTCAGTGGAGCCACTCATGGTGTTTTCTGTGACTAAAAGCGTGTGACAGAAAGAGGCAGTAGGTGCTGAAAATGGATAGTGAAACATGTTTGGCCCCTTTCCCACCTGTGTCATTCTCTTCAGGTTTTTTTGCCATCAAATGGAGCACTCTCCTAAACCTCAAATTATGAGGGTTGCATAGACATTCAATTAGAACTGGATTACTCTGACCCTTCTCTTTAAAAGTTTGAAACTCTGTGTTGCGTGTTCTATATACGACAGTAATCTGAACAGAGAATTTTATTTTTGCAGCAAGTCAAGCAAGAGATTTGCTATCAAAAATGCTGGTTATAGATGCTTCTAAAAGAATCTCTGTGGATGAAGCCTTGCAGCACCCATACATCAATGTTTGGTATGATCCATCAGAAGCAGAAGCTGTAAGTTCTTGTTTTAGGTCTCTGCTTAGGAAGCTGCTGTATAAAGCCTGTGAAGCTTGGTACAGCTGCTTGACAGAAGATTGTTGCACATTTCATTAGAAGCTTAACTGAGCCATAATTGTTTTTATTGATGCTGATAGATATGCTTATTAGAAATAGCATCAGGAATGGGCTGAGGTACCTGTGTTCATGTATCTCTGTGTTGGCGTATAATTGTATATCATCTCCTGAACATATAGTCTGAAATCTTTTATGTAGGGTTCTAATGTATCAAGCTTCAGTTGTTTCAGTGTGATTTGATTGCTTTTGATGGAGTTCTGAGGTCTTTATTCCTGGGAAAGCAAAATACTGTCAATAGTTGTAGGAATTGATACTATTCTTCAACTAGAAATAAGTGTTTCAGCAAAATCTGAACAGAAGATCTTGAGCTTTCAGTTATTAAAACTAAGGAACAAAGGCATTAATATCTTCTTGTTTCCTTGAAAGATTAGTTTCAGGATAATTTCAGCTTATGAGAAAAGTGTTATTTTTAAAAAAAGTTTTCTGATGGCTGCTAAGAATAGAAAAACTACTTGATGTAACTGGAGCAATTATAAATCTGCTGCTCTGTAATAGCTAGACAGAAAATTTAGCAATTAACAGTAAGTAGCTAAAAAGAGCTACTTGTGCCGGAGACTGCTGCACTTAGGAGCTCTTCTACTAGACTGATCAGTTTCTCTGTTAATTAATACAGTAATGTAAGCAAATTTATTAATTAGAAGAACTTCAAAGACTGTGGCAGCATCTTAAAAATAGGCTAAGTCCGAGTATGAACGTGTAATCATGTAAATGTTATTTTCAAATCTGGTTCATGTTCTGAATAGTTAATTTCACTTTTAATTTATACTGGTTTTGTATCCCTTTTGATTGCTCTATGATGAGTTACTTTGGTTTTTCAGCCTCCACCAAAGATACCAGATAAGCAGTTAGATGAGAGGGAGCACACGATAGAAGAGTGGAAAGGTAAGAAAGACATTTAAAGTATGATAAGGCTTTTGGGAGTGTGCTGGGCCCCAGTACTTATTGTTATTAAAGTTATTCTGAGCAACCTTACTTCATCTGCTTGAGTGTCAGGGGAGCAGACTTTTCCTGCAAAGGAGATGAACCTTTGAAGTGAACTAAAGACCTGTTCATCTCAGTCACCTTTAGCAATCCATAGGACGGCATTTGTAGGGAGGGTAACTCTTCTGGACAAACTTCTACAATTGAAAAAGATGCAGGAGCTTGAGCAATGTAATGCTGAATTAGCAGGACAAGTCTTCAGGTGTTCTTAGCTCTTCCTTTGAAGACTGCTGATTCCCTTACCAAAGAAGCCATTGATAAAAACTGAGTGGGACTTAAGACTCAGCTTAGCCTCAGGTCTCCAAGCAGCCTGAATAAAAGGCCCTCAGAGCAATGCCACTGTGTTCTCAAGAGTGCCAGGCCACTCTAACTCCAACAGAAAAGAATGTATGTTTTTTATATCACTTGCCAGTTGTTGTGTAGCCTACAACCTCTTGTTCAAAACTAATTCTGAAACGTAATAAACCTATGAAATCTAAATGGACATTTTAATGGGAGATGTATTATTAATCTAGTCTTTGGGTTGCAAATTCATTTTTTGCCTTCCCTTCTCTGCATTTTCAGAGTTGATATACAAGGAAGTCATGGACCTGGAGGAGAGAACGAAGAACGGGGTTATACGTGGCCAACCAGCCCCTTTAGGTTGGTTACAATAAAAGCACAGTACGAGGCTGCACTGAGTTGTAGGTCAGGAGGGAGTAAAGCTGATCAAGACATCCAAAAGAAACCTAACTCAAAAATACGGCTCTTAAGTGACCTAACCTCTTGAATTGAGGTATTTTTGAGTGGAATATACACGGCTGACATCTTTTTATTGATCTGTTTGATCCCCCTATCACTGTCCCTGTGTAATTGATAGTTCATTTCAGTTCTTGACACACCATCTGTTAAGCCCCAGATTAAAGACTTGGGGGTTTTAATTTATTTTGACAGTGGATTGAGACACATCCCTTCAAACTTGGCAAAACAGGGAAAAGTAACAGGCATTAGGAAGAGACAGACTAATGCAAGTACTGAACTGTGCAACTGTATCTGCAACTGATTTGCTGTTTTGTTTCTCATAGCACAGGTGCAGCAATGATCAATGGCTCTCAACACCCATCTTCATCATCATCTGTCAATGATGTGTCTTCAATGTCAACAGATCCAACATTGGCCTCTGATACAGACAGCAGTCTAGAAACCTCAGCTGGACCTCTGGGTTGCTGTAGATGACTACTTGGTCTTTTGGGGGGTGGGAGGGGGGTCCTTTTAGTCATTAATAGGGCACTTTTAAAATATGGTGGTATTTTTGAGTGTTTTTTCAAAAATAATCATGGAATTCATCATAAAGTGCTGTAATTTCAAACTGT
Organism: Brachypodius melanocephalos; assembly: GCA_013398615.1. NCBI lineage: Eukaryota > Metazoa > Chordata > Aves > Passeriformes > Pycnonotidae > Brachypodius > Brachypodius melanocephalos. The sequence goes on from VZSR01000257.1 coordinate 730,670, forward strand.
AAGTTGTGTTATAAGCAGCCACTTTTTTGCTGTAATTAACTGTAAAATATTAAACCTGGTAATTTTTATTGTGGTTTTAAAATCTGCATATTTGCTTTACTATTATGCTGCTGATCTTTTTTTACTGAATTTGTAAGATTTGTTTTATCAAAGCACATATTAATGTTGTGGTCATTACCATATGATGAATTATTTAAGATTTTATAGGTTTTCAATTTTTTAATTAGAATTTATTTCAGATGTTTTGTTCATGATATCCTTCAAAGTTTTATGCTTGGTCATACATCTGTGTCCAGGTGGAGGGGGAGAGAACTCAGTGCAGCCAGCTGTAGTTTCAGGCATACTACTGTGGCTCTGGGTAGTGAACAAAATCCTCTTTTGTTTTGGCCACTTGCCTATAATACTTCAGCAAAAGCAACAATTAGTAGGAGTTTTGTTAGAGAAACAGAAAAAATCCTTTGCAAAGTTACATAGTCTCAATGAGTTTATGAACTTAAGAAAGCAAAGCATATCTTCAAAGATGCAGAAATATCCAGCCTAGCGGAGTAATGTGATGTTATCTGCAGAGTTGTGGCATGCCAAATCTTGTGATCACCATAAAACATGAGGATACTTCATGAATAATACATTGCAATGCCAATAAACTGTTTACTTCTAGCTCGTAGCCTGTTTTTGTACACACAAAATGAAGTGTATCCAGGATGTTTAGACAGACGAGGAAAAATGAATATGCTGTAGCTGTACTTTCATGTGAGATGTGATTCTTGCGAGTTCTGTTTCTTACTAGTTCTGCCTACTAAGGCGAGTGCTTTTTGAGTGCTTTTTGGGTCAAAGAGGGAATGACATGAATGCAATAGGGGCAAAACTTTGGCTACTCTTTCTCCACCGAAAGTAACTGATTGCTGAAAACCATGAAGTGGTAGGAGAACCTCAGGATTTCTGTAGCTAATGCATTAATTGAGCAATATATGCCATCCAAAGGAGGGAGAAATAGTGTTGTATAAATTAATATTTATCTCTTTCATTTCACCATGAGATCAGTGTAGCAGAAATCTTAGCAGTGGTTCATTTTAAATCATAAATATTCAGTAGTTTTCATCAACGAAGCTTCAGGTTTCAATACTTTTTAAACAAAAGATATATTGAGATATATAGAACAGTTACTAAATAGTCATGTAAGATGGTGCTGCTCCTCACAGAAGTATTTTAACTGTTTACATTTTATATTTACAGAATGATTTATGTATAACTGACTTAAGTTTATGTATGAGTTAAACAATCATTCAGAATTTATTTCTTTGGAAAATGCAGATTTTTAGTGAAGCTAGGCTGTATAATTGATTGCCTTGTGTAGATGCATATTTTGTGTAGTGAATTAGAATGTGAAGAGGAATTTAAATTAGTAAAGCTCACCAAAAGGGGCATAAAAGACACAGAAGTCTTGCCAGGCACTGAGCATAAGCAAATAATGTGACTGCCTACAGAGGTCATCCAGGAGTGGTTAGTGGTCTTCAGTGTGGTTCCTTCTGCTTATTGGGTTAAATAAGCATCTTTTTGAAGTTTTAGCTGAAAGAGGAAAATTTGTCTTTGCAGTAAGTTTCAGAAAAACAGAAGTGATAGTAATGTCAATATCTAACATGTCTTTTAAAAAAAACATGCAAGGTTGCAAGGAATGGTCATGTCTCAAAGATAACTAAATTGATAAACTGCACAGTTGATTTCCTGGCCTGGCTAGACTACTGGTAAGTGCTGTGTGTGTGTAATTTTATTTTCCTCACTTGTATCTAATATTTCAATATTGCCTTCCTAAGCCACATTTGTTAAGGCAATTATTTTTGCAGAATCCTACTGAATTGTATATTATCCCAGAATAGGCAGGACAAGTTTGGATTCATCTAGCACTGGAATGTAGAAAATACTGAACAGAGACCAACAGAACAATCTATTTTGTAATTTTTTAATCAGAGTTTAAGCTGTGAATTAAGCCAAAATTTTTGGTCGAACAACAGTACTCCGTTGTTATATAGGGTCAAACAATAGTGTGGTCAGCACAGTGTAATGAAGGTAAGACTGACAAAAGTAACTTCTGATGCCACTCAGTGCTGTTAAAAACAAAATGGTAAATATAATTCCTATTTAAATTTATTTTAGACCCCACTGGATTGCAGTGATGATTGAAATATTTTGAAACTTAAAAATATTTTTGCTATCACTTTTCCAGTGTCCTAAATACACGGTAACTGAACTGGGGTCATAAGCACTAAGGAGAATTGAGCTTTTCTTCTTTCAAGGCAAGGTTAGTGAATGTGTGGAACTGCCCACTGCAGCCTACTGCAGTGTGAGCAAGCTGTGCTTAAAGGGATTGTGTCAGTAGGGTCAGAGCTTTGCCTGTGGAATCTGAGAGTTCACTTTTGGCACCATCTTCACAGGACTGTTGCTTTTTCTTTTCTTTTTTTCAGTTGCTTGCATTTTAGGCAAATTAAAATGATGGCAAATTTCAAAGACAAAATCATATTCAGTAATCAAATTATCACAACAGCATTCTAGTCTTCCCTTTTTATTTGTTGAAATACAATTTTTTTTTCAGATAGGTGTACAGATAGCAATTTGCCACAGATAGCAAACAAATGGGTAACTGGAATTCAGCTGTCTTTGTCTGTTGTTAGATTATGTGCTATCCAATACACTGTACAATTTTAAAGTATTGTTAAGTTTTATTTTAGACTTTGATTTGGAATCTTCTCAAGACGACAGGCTTCACTAAAGTGCATGCAACTTTCTAAGGCCATTCCAATCCACTGGGAGTTGATATGGGTTGAATTACTATGAGATTGCTGATCTCTTACCTCAGGTGAGGTTCAAAGTTGGGCAGTAATAGCGAGATTGATTTCTGCCTTCTTTGGGCAGAGCTGTGGCATGCAGCAAGGGTAAACTACTTGCTTTATCTTTATGCTTCCTTTTGTAGAAGTAAGTTGTTCAAGAATTTGAAACAGAGATGGTGGTGGGGAATTAGTACCTTTAGAGTGTACTGGGATGCTGTGCTGGGAAGTCTTTTGTTGGTGCAAGACAGCGGGTCAGAGCTAATGTGTTTGTGTGTGTGAGCAGCTGTGCTGCCCAAGCACAACTCCCTGCTGGAGCCCCCTCAGCCCTGGGTCACTCTGCTCAGCTGAGACCTGGCACTTTGCCCTGCCTGAGCTTGGTCTTTTAAGCTTTGAAGACCTTTTACTGTGTGATATGCAGCAGCATCTTTCTGGGCAGGAATTCAGCTCAACACATCAGCATCAGCAGCAGTGGTGTGGTGGGGAGTGGATGGACGGATGGATGGAACATTCAGCCCAGCAGTGTGTAAAGAAGAATGTCAAAAAGCTCCTACAGGAGGATGGTCCTACCCAGCCAGCAATCCAATTGTATGACCGCAAATGTTTCTTGATAAAGGTCATGTGCAAAAGGGGAGAAGAAGGTTCAGCTTGTACTTGGTGTTATTCTTTCAAGTTACTGAAGGCAGTGAATTAGAGTTTCTAGATCTGTTTTTATTTGCTGTTGGCAGCAGCTTCTCTATGCTGTTATATATTATTTTCCTGTCAGTGGTTTGGTGCAGTTGAAGGAGAGCCTGTCTGTATTTTTCAATAGGATTAGAAAAAGGTTTTTATTGCATCAGTGTGATAAGACTGTACTGCCTACCCAAATTTTCAATTAATTTATTCTTAGTTAAGGGCACTGGATAAAAGTTGTATTTTAAGTGGTCTCTCTCACTCCCTTCTCTTTGTGTGTCTGTGTTACAGAAATGTGTTACAAATCAGATCACACTGTGTTTCTACTTCTCCAGTTCAAAATTTAAGCTAGGTTTTCTTGAACTACCTCACACAAACTTTCTATGTTTCTTAAGTAAGCAAAGCTAACCCTTGCTATTGGAACTACACTGAATGTGAGTAGAAAATACACCTTTAGAAAAACAAACCTATTGGCCAATGTTGAGACAATATCAGTATGTTTCTTATCTATTTCACGTAAGATGTTCATGTGTAATATATAGCTTGTGTACAGTAATGTACATCTAGATTATTGTGTTAGCTGTAAATTGGTGATTTTATTATTGTAGTCTGGTTTTGTAGGGTAAAAATAGCTTACTAGTAATGTCAGCTCATCCTTTACATTTTACAAAAGGAATAATTCTTGGTAAGCTTTGCATACAGATGAATTACTTTTGTAGGCCCAATATCTAGTCTATTTTTGAGAGTTCTTTAACTTTTATTACTAAAGTTGAGAAAAAAATCCCACCCCAATTATTGTGATCATTCCTTCTGCCCTTTTTGAAGTATATTCTTAATTTTATTATGTTCCAAGAAATATGAAGGGGAAGATACACCATTAAAAATACTGGGGAAAGCTAATTTTTTTCCTTCCCCACATTTGATACCTTTTCCTGCTTTTCCTTTATTCTCTTCAAATAAGCTGTTGGTGGGCATTACTGAGAACATTGTGGGGTTTTTTTAACTCGTTCATGCCATAGGTCATTACATGTGCACCACTGGAATGTATACATTGTTATCTAGTATGTCAGTTGGTTATAATGATATTTTAAATAAAAAAGAAAAAACCCAAATGTTTGATCACCATGCATTTAGTGTTTCTTCATTGCCAGGCTGTGATGGGTTTCATATGGATTGCATAATAGAGCTGCACTTGAAATCTCATTAGTGAGAGTCCTTCCTGAGAATTCATCTGGTTTTAATGGTAGGGTCCTGTCTTGTACATGAGCTCACTTTTGGGCAAAGTGACGTGTTTTTTCTGTTTCTTCATTCCCATGGACTTTGGCTGTTAACAGTCTGTGGCACATCCACACATTGTGTCTTTGTAATGAGTGTAATCCATTCTTGCTTCCTTGCTGCCAGCTCCAGCCATCTTAATTCTTGGAAATACAGCTGCTGAGAGCCTGTGCTGCTGAAAGAGGTAAGCCATGGGCAGCCTAGTGTATGGGAGAGTCTCTCAAAACTGCATCTTGGAGAAGCCTGAAGGATCTGACTTGGATGCCTGGACCACTCAGTGCGCTGGCACTTCTCCCACAGGTTAGGTCCCACCATAATGCATTGGATTGCCGTCACTTCCAGCAGGGTTTCAAAACGTGCTTCCTTAAGGACTGCAGCTGCCTTGGGCTGTGCTGCTGGTGCCTTTGTGTCAAGGGAAAGGGGCTGTGACCAGTGCAGCCAGCTTTGTTTACCTGGGCCAGCAGTTTGTAGGATGCTCTTCTGAGAATGTGGTGGGACTCAGAAATGCTCTTCTTTAATTGCATATGTCAGCATAAAGTGCAGCCAGTTTCCAGTGATGCAATATTACAGAGCAAGGCCAGAGAGAGTGGTAGCTCTGCCCAGGATTTGTCTGGTGGCTCAGGACTGAAGCACTCCATAATACTGCTGGCTTCAGTGGAACTCTCTTGTGAATGTAGATGAGCCATTAAGCTATCCCTGTTCATTTTCCTTTTTGTGTTAGAAATGTCATGACCTACCAAAGTTTTCTTCATTATTGTGAGGTGGTGGTGTTTTGCTTTTTTTAAAGCACATGCTTGGGGGTTTGGGGTTTTTTTTCCACTTAAAAGATTTTATTGGTTGGTGTGGGGTTTTTTTGTTGGGTTTTTGTTTGTTTTTTGGGGGTTTTTTTTGCCAGCATGATACTGGAGAGGATATTCCAGGCTGGGAAGATGGTACATATGAAGCTGTGGTAAAAACATCTATTCCAGGAACCTTCTGTCATGTTTAATTAATAATCAAACCTGTATCTTGTAAACACTTGCTTAGAAAGCTGACATTTAAATCAGGGTCTGTAATGAGTGAAAGATCTACAAAATAAGGAGTAATCTGCAGTGTTTGCTGTGAGGAAATGCATTGGTGGGGAAGAGTATAGAAACAGGAGTTAAAGCTAGGAAAGGGTGCAATCATCTTCCTCACATAGGAGCGTAGTGTTCTTTGAAGCTGTGTACAAGTGGATCTCATTTCTTGCATAGTTGCCCACATCAGGAATTTAGCATTATGGTCCTGTTGCCACACTTGAGGTTAACGTCCCACTGTGGTGCATTTTAATGTGCACTGGGTTATTTGCAGCTTCTTGCCAGGTTTGTTTACTGCAGTGGCTCATCTTCAAAAGCAGCTGAAATTTACTCCTCGTGAACAAGAGCCATAGATGTTGCTGGAGCACAACAGCCAGTCTGGGACTGGTTTGTATCACTCCTCATTTTGAGTGAATAGAGTTTCTTTGTCTGTTAAAAAGAATTACTTTTATCTTGGATACCAGATTATGTAGTGCTATAGATCTCATGATCCTGTCCTGGATCTGCAAGTTTGGGATAGGTGGATTTGTTAGCAGTTACCTAAGGGTAAATACTTAAGAGAGTTAACCAGCAGTCCTGTTCACTGCTTGTCTGCTGTATTTGGTGTTTAGTCTCCCAGTCAGCAGGCCTCAGTTCTTGAGGCTGTAGTGTGAACTAAAGGGAGCAGTCTGCACTCGATACATACAGGAGATAATGCAATATAAATAGTGTAAGGGAGGTGTTGGCTGTCAGGATAGATACAGTGAAAGGCTTCTATATTTTGGGTAGATATAAGAGAAGGCATTAAAATACCCTGCTTGCTACTAGTACTTGGATTGAATGTTGCTTTTTTATCAGTCCTGGTGTTCTGCTTACAACCTCATTCAGACCACCCTCCAATGTTAAGGTTTATTTTGTGATGACTGGTATCTCCAGCTCTCTGCCACACTGTGGTCTTCCAGCTCAGTCACTGTTACTGCTTCTCTCTCACATTATGCATCTGATGCTGTCCTTTTAAATGGCCATCTTATTCCTAAAAGGATCGCTTGTGACCATTGATAATGAATCCGAGGCAGAGGTGGGAAAAAAAGATGGGGATGATGCTCCTGCCTGCAGGTGGCAGGCAGCTGCTGCTGAACATGCAGATACCTGCCTTGTGCCAGGGGCAGTAAGGAATCCAGGGCGGCTGGAGAGCCTGGGAAGCAGGGAAAAGGTTTTGAAATAACTGAATGAACCTATCCACATGGCTTACTGTACCACCTTGCTTGATGTTTCTTATCCAGGAAAGATTAGGTTAAAATTCTGCTTTTTGCTCGTTTTAAATGGTTTACATTTTTTACATTTCTATGGGAAGGAGAAGTGTTACAGTGCAGTAGAAACAAATTAACAACCAGGTGTTTTAAATATTGAAATAACTGGTTATTTGTTAGATGAGGAGGAGAAAGTCACTACTGAAAGATACACTATCTCCTGGTATGTAAAAAACCCATTCTAAGGTTATTTCCAGACAGTGAGTCATAGTCTTCTCTAGTAAGAAATGAGATTCAGGGCACTTTTTCAAAATACTTAAAGCAATCTACTGTTACAGTCTATACTTTCCCTTTAGCCAGTTCATGTTCCTGTGGCACTTTTTTCTTAAAATTCTTTCTCCTTAGAGTCTCCCAAGCTACCTCAGGATGTCAAAGATAGAGTGCCATGACAGAGTGAATGATGTTGGGCTTGCAGGTGGAATTCAGTCTGGTGAAACAATTTTCTGTGTGCAGGCTCTGCATGGCTGAAGGTGTTAAAATGTAATGCAGAACTTCTCAAAATCACTTGGAAGAGAAGTCAGCCCTGGCAGCAAATTACCAGAACTTACAGCTTCATTCTAATGATTCTTTCCTAGGCAGAAGTAAGGAACTTGGGATGATGGGTTGTTTGTAGTATTCATCCTGTCCCCTCATCTCCCTGTAAGAACTAACAACAAAAATATCAGCTGGTAGCATGAGAAATGTTACAAGGCAGGTAAGTGTACATTGTCCAGGAAGAGTTAAGGATAGATCCCCACCCTCCCCCCCTTTACCACCCTGACACCCCCCACCTCAATTGTACTAATTTCTCTTACCATAAGTTTTGCTATTAAAGTTTGGATGTGTTTTGATGATAAGAATCTTCCATCTTCTCCCTTAATACCTATATTGACTCAGGAGATTTTTTTTTCTTGCAGCTAATACTGCTCTATTTTTGGCTCAGAAACCCCTCAGATACCTAGGGCAAAATGTGCATATTTTAAGTTCCACAGAGTTTGTGTAGCCAATCTGATTACTAATCACAGTTTAATTTAAAGCTGCATTTTTGTGAAACATTGAAACCATTTGGTGGGTAAGGGACAATTTTAGTGAATTGTTAAGATCTTGATATCTTCAGTGTGTTTGTAGACCTTGTTTTCACAGTATCTTCATAAAACAATACCACTTTAGGAATGAGAAATTTGAACAAACTTTATGGAGTGGGGCAAAACCCACCTCATTAAATCCCTCTGGCAAACCTCCTGGCTGTAGTGACAGACTGGAACTGCCACCTTCCCAAGCGTAAGTGCAGGAATTCCTCAGCTCCAGGCTCAGCTTTACTGGTTTTGGCCATCCACCCACCCTGCAGAACCTTCCACTGTCCTTGAGCCAGCACAAGGATGATGCAGTTGAGTCCAAAGGTGGCAGCAGGACACTCTGGAGAAGATTATCCTGTGTTCTGTGGATACAGAGGGGACCCACTCTTTCTTGGCAATCCGACACTAAATTTTCAAGCTTTATGGTCCGCAGTCTTTCCCAGCTGGCCCAAATACTGTATAGCACATGTAAAGACAACAGGGCAAGTGTCACTGAGAGCACAATCACTATAGCATTACTCATGATACATGAGTATACCAGAACAAAATACACATTTTCACTCATTTGTCAGGAACAGGATTTTCTATACTTGTTCTACTTGGGGCCTTTAGCACTTTGACTCCCAACAGTTAAACATCCTAATGTTGAAAAAAATTCTTCCATTTCCTTCTGCAGGAGGTAATTTCTCTTCTCGGCATCTTCACGAGCACGTTCAGAATTCCTCAGCTTTATCTCCAGCATTGTGTATTTCTTTCGTTCTTGGTCCAGTTCTTCTTCTAACCTAATCACTTGGTTCCTCAGGTCTGCACTTGTTTCTTCAATTCTTAAAACCAAAAGAGAGAGAGAAAAAGGCTTTTTAAAGTGGCTGGATAAACACAGCTGATAATAACTCTTAATAGGAACAACTTAAATTTAAAATATTTTAAGAGGAAATTTTAAAGGAGAGAACGTTCCTTTCCAGCGCCAGACTGCCTGGCTAAAGATGTATTAACTCCTCATTTAGGCAGAGTTCATGTATATAGTTCCAAAATAATCTTTTAATCTCTGTTTTCATCTTGATACTGTGTTTCCCTGTATGGATATCGAATACAGAGAAATATCCTTAGGGATCAGACAGTCCTTCCTCACCATCCATTTGACAGTATTTTCTGTCAAGTTTAGCATTGACATTGGGGTGAGGTATGAGATTTTATGACACCCAACATCTCATATGAGGAAGAATCAGAAGAACAGTTCTTAAATGTATCTGGGCAAAAAGCTCGGAAGCAAAATTCAGAGCTTTTCACTCAGGAGGTCAAAGAACAAGGTTCATGGTTTTGTGATTTCACAGAAGGCACAGCACTTGTTGTTCTCACCCTTGTTTCCCAATCACAAGACCAGGTAGTGATGTAGATACTGAGGAAGGAATATTTTCAGATAGGAATTACTGAGTGCTAGAATATGAATTTAAAAATTAGGCTTTTACAATGAAGAATGTCCCTCCTCTAAATAAAATAAATACAGCCATTAAAAATATTTTCCAACACAAAACCACCCCCACCTCTCCTTGATCAGTCCAATACTCAACTTTGAAGCTGGGGTGTGGCATCCCAGTGGAGGTTTGAATGGGTTATTTTTAGTCAGGGTAACCGATTATCAAGGCCTCTGTAACAAAACAAAAAAGGGAGCCTTGGGCAGCCCCAGAAGGGAAGGGTCTGAATTCCACTTTATGACCAAGAGGCAGTGCAATGTGTCACCTTAAATTTTTCCTTTCTGTTCCTTTACAGGCAGCTAAAGGTGGCAGTTTGATCATTGTCACTGTTTTCACAATGAATCAAAGTCACAGGCGCCCTGACCTGCACCAAGTCCAGCACAAAGCAGTCCCTGTGGATGAAAGCAGACCTTTATCTCCAGCCCGCTGTCAGCTGGACTATGACTCTACTAGAGCTGAGATGCTTCCCCACACACATGTAACAGCTCTGAGCTGCCAATTACATTTTCTACCATGAAGTTTAGGGGTCAACTACAGCAGCCTGGACTGAATTACACAGAGTCACAGTGCTTACAGCATTTCTACATTCATAACAGTTCTCTTCAAATACTTACGCTTTCTTAAGAGTCCCAGGTGGTAAACATGAATTACTGAAACTCAACAGAGAATGTCTGGTAATTATATTTACCTTGAGGGAGAAATGCTCTGGAACAGAGTGGTTACAGGAAGGCCATAAAACTTGCCTCCCTCTGACTAAGAGGGAGAAAATGGGCAGTTGATGAGAAATAACAGCTTTTCCATCAGCAAGTGTTCTTACCTCTGCCCCAGGCAGGTACATCACTCTGCTTTCCCTTCACTTATGTATGTGCCAACAAGAAAGCTCATATTCTTTCTTTAAAACATGTCCTGCTAGATACACACAGTTCTGCAAACCACACAAGCACAAGTACAATTTTAGGGGACTAAATTATCTTCAATAAAATAAAGCTGGTGAGACAGCCTAAATCTTTAGTGCTAAGCAGCCTCCCTTCTTTGCTTTCCACAGTAGCAGCCTATCATGCAGTCTGAAAACGAACATACTTTTGCACCCATAAATTGCTGCAGATGTAGTAAAAACATTGCAAAATTTTTGAGAGCTGAAAAACTTGGCTGGAAATTCTTAGACTTGACAGCACAGTCCTTCAGGCTGTAACCCTGAACAGCTGGAGTCATCCTGTTTAATACAAAAGACAGTGATTGCATCTTGCCTGGTTTTATGAAACTTGTTAGTTCATTAGGCATTTTCCTCTCAGCTACTTTGCCCTCTGAGACCTGGCCACTTCAGAGTCCTCCCCTTGAGCCACAGTGCTCTCTGTCCTGTCCAGCTGCAGGCAAAAGGCAGGTGTTGGAGCTGAAGCAGCACAACAGCTGGAATGAAGAACAGGTCTTCCTGGATACCCCAATGTCAGCAGCTTAGGGCCCCACTGGAACAGTTTTACTGATAAGAGGTGGGAAACCATCTCTTCCCCCAGGGAGCAGGCAAGAATGTGCAGCTACACGTTCTCAGGTTCTGCAGCTTGGTATTTCTGTTTATTAACTTGTATGCCTGCAACAAGGCTTGCCAGGGCAGCTCTGCACAATTAAATGTAAGGCACATACCCTCACCTCCCTCCCTTTCTGCAGCAGTAGGGCATCTAAAAAAACAAACCGTGTAAGCCATGAACTTCCACCCTCGTTCCCGTTTCAGCATCTGCTGGTGTTTCATACACTCTTACACCTGGAACACAATCTCTTGGGGCATGGTGGGGCTTTTCTCCCACCCAGGGATGTTTGATGGGAACTGAAACTGCTGCACAGTGTGATTTGCCTTCCAGCTCCACACACCAAGGCCGTACAGTGCAAGAGGCAGAAACACAGCAGAGGCTGGCAAGCTACCACCAGAGGAAATCATAAAATAAAGCAGGAAGATAACGAGAGTAATTCCAACCTTAACAACTGGCCCACGGGAAGAGATCACTGTTCAGATACAGTTTTGAGAAACTACCTTAACAAGAAAAAAGTGCAAAAAAACCACAGCCTAAAGCTGTGCTATACAATCCAACAATCCTGTGTGCTGTGTCTGGGAGACTGGCAACATTTTCATACCTCAATTTCCAATCTGAGTTTTAATAATTGAAGGAGTATAATAGTAATACCTTAACACAAAAACCCCAAGCCCCAAGGACTCAACTCTTTGTAAGAAGTGGGACTACAGCCCTTCTTCAGTGCAGAGTACTGGTGCTGCAGCACAGCATATAGTACAGTGTGCAATTTTGCACATGGCTGTATATTAAAATATATCTAACTCCTTTAATCATCAATATTTCATGTGCCTATTTCCCTGAATGCTTTCCTAAAAGTCTGTTATCGCATACACTCATAAAATCTAATATACTCACACAAATTAATGACTCCCTTGTAATTAATACTTTCTACTTCCTACAGCCCTGGCCCTACACTCAGTTCTCCTGAAAACTGAAAGGGTTTTTTCTGAGCCCAGGTGAAAAGTACAGCAACAGCAGTTGTGCAAGGAGACATCAGCTGCCAAATGACACAGTTCATGCTGCTCCCCCAAGCTGGGCTGCCCCCTCAGCCAAGGACCACTCTCTATATCAGAAACCAAAAGTGAGCTTTCTAGATGTTCAGCATGAAAGTGCTGCTGAAAACATTACAGCTGAGATGTAGTCCCAATACCACCACCCCAAAAAAACCTGTGGAAAATAGTTAAGACCAGTTTCCTCAAGAATGCTGCTGTTGGAAAAAGAGCAAGAAGCCCTCAGTTTCAGACTGGTCTGGTACAAGTATCAGCACCTACACAGATCATCCTTTTGAGGCCTGACCATCCTGGGTCCCAATTCCTCCCTACAAGATGTTTGCTGTTTCTCTGAAGACACTAAGAGCAGACTTTGGCATTACCTGCGCAGTTCTCATTTACAGTGAAAACACAGAATATGAAGTATTGGATTTCCCTGTGTCATAGAAATTCCCTTTTGTTTTCTTTTTGATGCTCTCTTAAATCAGAGAAAGAAAGGTTGGATTCAGAGAGTAGAAATCTGCCACCCAATCCCAGCCTTGAGGGCTGAGAACTTGATACCCTTAGTAGCCCACACCCAGTTCAGACAGGGAGAAATGTTGACAGACGACTTCTTGTGCCCCCAGCAGACGACATTACCTTTTGATACTAGTCTCATACTCAGTCCTCTGTTTGCTCAGTTCTGTCTTTAGCTCCACCACCAAGCTCTGTAAGGCCCTGGAGCACTGGACAGAGTCTCGGGAAGCTGCAGCCGGGTCACTCTGTTCGCTGCTGCTGCTGCAGGCTTCAAACCTGTCCATGCTGTTCTCCAGATCAGCTGTCTTGTCCTCGCTCTGAGACAGCGAGCCCTGAGTTACCCACTCGGTTTTTAGGGAGCTTAAAGCAGAAGAGTCACTGGCGCGGCAGGCGGGGCAGCTGCTCACCGAGTCCATCACGGAGATCTCGCAGGATGATGTAGACCAGGTGGTGCTGGCCATGCTGTGTGTGCTGAGGGACAGGCTGGATGAAGGGACATTGTCGTAAGTGGAGAGTCTCTGGGAGGAACACGAGTCTTTCACTCGTTCCCCAGAGGCTGTCCGGCGATGGCCACGGAGGGAGTACAAGCCGTTCATCAACCAGTTCCCGCTGGAGGAGAGGTTGGGGATATCTAAGGATGAGCTGCCCAGCTTTGGACTCACAGACCGTGCTCCCTGCTGGCGGAAGGAGTATTTCCATGGAGGCAGCGTCTGCACTCTTTTACTGGGGCTTGTGGCAGGCTGAGTCGATTTGCCGCTGTGCTCTGGAGGAGTGATTTTCACTGCAGGTCCTGGAGTGGCCTCTAGAGCCACAGCATTGCCAGAAGGCAAATCAGCGGGGCTGGCAGCGCTGTTCTGTGACCTGCTGTCCTCGCCGTCCTCCTCGGAGATCCACTCGACGGTGCTGCGCTGGCGCATGGGTCTGATTTCCAGCTGGCTCCCTGGAACATCCGCCTGAGGAACAGCAAAGATCCGCCCCTGCTCGCTTATCAGTACTGTCATCAGGTGCTGAACCAGCGAGGTGCCTGGGGATGGAAAACAAAGGCAGGCAGGTGAGGAGACATGGAAGACCTCTGCGACTCACCCCAGCCTGTTTGCATGAGTGGCTTGCACTCAGTTTCTTGGTTTGAACAGGCCCAGAGCTACTGCTTATTTAAAAAACACAAATTTCAGCTCAGGCCTTCTGCTGCACTCAGTGTCTAGAGAAACTTGCAGGACGTATGACATCTGCATCGTATATGCACTTGCAGCAACTGCAGAAAGTGCTCGCAATTATTTCAATCCACAGAAATGTGCTGCCACTGTTTTCCAGGAGTGGAGCAGACCATTATGAACTAGTAGAGAACACTGCTTACCAAACCTAACACAGAGCACTTCCTACAAAAGAGGAAAACCTTTGGAAGGGGGAATAAACAATCCTATTTTTAAGAATTGCCTGAAATAGAGAATAAGGCAAACATACTCAGGGTTCAAGGCAAGAGCCTGATTTTATTGCTGAGTTTTTGACCTAATAGCAAGATGTGCTGAGCTCACCTACCACTTCTATTTTATGCCTGTGAATGTAGGAAAAGAACTAAATGTCTTGAAGATAAGGGCATAACTAACAATTTAGCTGTCAAACTTTTTATTTCTTTCAAAATTTCTATTTGAAACGCATGGTTTAAATTTGAAGAGGCACACAATTAGAGTGCTTTTTGTTAAGATCTCATTATCAGTTTATTTAGGAGATTCAAATTATCCTGAAGCTAAAAAAAAAAAAAATTAGTCTTTCCACTTCTCTGTTACTTTTATCTAACCAACCTCAACTAAATTCTCAACTAAAATAAAACCTTGCTAATCCTGTTACGGGTATGATTAAGTCTAAAGATCCAGTCTACGTATCCCAATTTTTCTACAATTCAGATGTGTGGCAGTACAGAATTCCAGGTGATATCACTGTAGTGTTTTATATGATGATTAGGAGAGAGCCCAGCACCTGCACACAGTACGGGCACCTCTGCCATCGGATGAGCTGCAGAGTGAAATGCCTGAGGTGATCTGAACCCAGCCTTGTCCCCCGTGCCAGCGGAGCAGAGACGCCGCTGCCGAGGCTGTGAGAGCCCTCCCAGCCCTGGCCCGGTGGCCACTAGAGGAAGTGCCAGCATCGCTGATTTCAGCCGTCCCCAGCTCCAACACTGACCCACAAGCACTGCTCCCGCACTCCCTTCAACTCCCCGATTTTGGTACCTTCCACACCTCCAGGGGAAGGTAGCAAATCTGCCCTTAATAATATGGCCCACATCTCTGTAGGCTTCGAGTCCCTAAACTATTAAAGTACGTCAAGTCATGCTCTAGAGTTGCCATCGTGGGGGACACATCTGCACATCACCAGTGAAGAGCTAAAGGCACTGCTACTGCTAAGGCATGACAATACTGGCCTTCTGTGAAGGATTTGCATCACACAAAATACCATGTCAGCTGTTCCTACAGCTAGGGAGCAGACAGAGCCAAGTTCAGGCATCCTCAGCACAGCACCTCCATCTGTGCCTAATTAATTCATCAATTCTTTCTGCAGGCTTGCCAAAATCCTACAAAGCTTTGTGCAAAAACCTTGCTAAAACTTTTGCCACAGTAGTTGTGTTTCAATGCCACTTGGGAGAGGAACTGCATCTCAGCCCTAATGTCAGCCTGCTTCATTCATATTGAAGCAAATAATTTTAAAGCTTCAGATTTTTTACATCCAAAATTAACTGATTTTCAACTCTTTTTTTTTTTTTTTTTTAAATTCTGTGAAGTTTGGATCCATACAGTCTCCTTAGAAGACAGCATTTCTAAGACACTTCTAGTTGTAGCCACTGTGGCACAGCCAGAAGTAGAAGTACAGTCCTGTCTTAATGGCCTGGATGTTCTCTACAGAGAGCTGTATAACCACTGAAATGCACCAATACTAAATGACTGCAGTTTGGTACTTAAAGACAGTTCTGAATAAACAGCTGAGCTTTCATTTTAGCAGTAGGTTCAGAAAGTTTCAAGGGCACGGAGGCATCTCCACGTGGTGGAGAGGAGAGACACTCCCAGTCCAGTGGTGAGTGAGATGAGATGCCAGCTGGAACACCCCTCACTGGCCCCGATGAAAGGGATGGCTTGACTTGTTCTGACTGTGCAGGTGACTGATACAGCTCCCTAGGAATGTACGGCTTTCACTCACAGCTCCAAACCACAGCTGCTGTGCAGCCCCACCAGAACAGCACCCACCTTCCATCATGGTCACGGGGTCCTCCAGTTTGGGCCGCAGTATGTTTGGTCCAAATACTGTAGCCAGGTTCTGGACACTCATCTTGTTAATGCTGGAGTGAGCCTGAACTTCATCAAGGAACCTTCAGAAGCCGCCCCAGAAAAATCAAAGCAGGAGGGAATTCATAAGTGACTTCACAGACTATAAGCATTCAGTTTAGTCCTGTTTTCATACAGCCCTGACACCTGAAATGATTCGAGGAACTACTGTAGCTTAGATACTCAGTTTAACCCTAGACTCCTCCTAGTGTATAAACCAGAAAAGACACAATGTTTTCTAAATGTTTTCTGCCAGAAGTACCTACCTAGCAGGGACCCAGCCATCTGCTGTGTCTGGTAAGACTGATTTTTACATTTTTATAGGAATTCTCAAATTACATGGATTGACTTTGGCCAATTTTCACTTACAGATATAACACAAGTACTAAGTCATCTCCTTGTCCGAGAACTAGCAGCCTGTGGAAAGAGCTTTGTGCCTTGGCTTGAATCTAGCAAAATACAAATCACAGAATCATAGAATGGTTGGAGCTGAAAGTAGCCCTTAAAAATCGTTTCCTTCCAATTCCCAGATAAAGAGGCAGTCCAAAAACTGGGAAAATCAGCAGAGATGAAAGGAGACAAAGCTGTGGGGTCCCTGGTAATCCAAGAGGAAGCCACTACGAACCCCACTTCCAAACCAGAGCAAATGCCAGACTGGCTATTCTGACTGCATCTGCTACTCAACTTGTGTCTTGAATCTTCCAACTGTGCAGTATCTGGAGTAAGTGTCTATCTTTAGTGGTCTGTAGGTGCTTCTGAAATAAACAATATATCATTCATGCCTGCTGCCAAGGCTGCAGGTGGCAACAATTTGCTTGGCTGATCCTTTTGGATAAAGAACTTCCTTCAGGCAGGCTGCATTCACCTCCACGTTTTTTAAAGGAGCTGTAACTTACACTTAAGTGGTATTTGAATATTCATACTTTCAGAGTATATTATTTGCATATAAGACCGCCTCACAAAACTTAGAAACTTTTCCAAGTGTTAATTAATTTCACTTACTTGCATATGTATTTGAGGAGGTTGTAGTTGGCTTGGGGCAAATTCTTCACCTGTTTAACCAGTTCCTGGGTACCCTGAGGGACAGGAAAAACAAGAAGCAGAGCTATTAATGTAAATGCTGGAAAGTAGAGTGACTTTCCTTCAGGGCTACGAAGTCCTCTTTCCACAGATGCTGAACACCAGATGATAACACCAAGAGGCTTTGCTTTAGAGGAGGTGTTATCCAGTGTGTTGTGCCTTACCAAAAACCCAATGTCCAGAACTCAATTCAGTTCTCAGTGAAAATCCTCCTGTAAACTTTAATGGCTGATATAGAAGCCTTCATTTAGCCTGCTAGCCTTTAAAGCCTGCCCACTGGCATTGGTATCAGTGTACCAGCAGATGTGCCTTTGCCTGTTTGCAGCTTGGAGGCACTGAGTGTGATGACTTAAATTTTAGTTTTTATATTTTCCAGGTTCTGTACTGCATTAGTATATAACTCTGAACTTCATATAAAGTGTTTGCAAGTTCTCTTCACAGTTCAGTTAGACAAAACAATCCTTTTCCAGCTCCAGAACCAAGGAGGCTGTTGCAGCTTCAGGCTCAAAAAGTGCAAACAGCAGCGAATTGAGGAGAGCAGTCTGGGAGGATGGGACTGCATAACCTGAAGCTGTAATTGGTGAAGGACAGTTAATATCATTAACCCCAATATGTAAATGGACCAAAACTTGTAAAAGTGTGAAAATGTGTGATCCATTATCCATCTTGGGTGTAGCCTCAGCCAGGCTCTCATACTGCCCAGGGTGTATCCTTTGAAAGCCCTTTTAATAAATACCTCATTTATTCCTTTAACTCTTTCTAGCCTCTGTTCTAGGTAACCTCTCAAGGCATCAAGTGTAGTAAAAATACATTGCAGTAATGCTCAGTTGAGGAGAGAAAAGTTTTTTTTCTTAAAAACGAAATTAGTCCAATTCATCTGCCTCCTTTTTAATGAGGTACTTCCATTTGCAGTCATTCTGACCTGGGACATACTTCCTCACGAAATTTCTGTCTTTACAACAACATGTAAGATGACACATCAGCTGAAGGAATGACTTAAACCCCCGAAGCTACTTAAATCATCTAATGAAAACCTCTGACTCAGGAGGCTATTGTCCTGCCACAATCCCAAGTATCATTAGCTTGTTCCTGTCGATGCTGCTGTTGCCCTGGAGATTTCCTTATTTTTGAAGACAACTAAACCTTTTGTGGAAAAACGGATACCAAACTACATTTAAGGAAGAGTGATAGCTGCTAACTAACGATGGAGAAATGCCAGAAGCAAACGGTTCCAAAGAAGTGCAGCTGCACATTCATTTCGAACTCTCCTTGAATTTTTAAGGACTGCTAGGAAGGGAATTCTGTTGGCCAAACTTTTGCTATGTATTCCTGATTTCTCTGGTCCAGACAAGTCAGAAAGATCCATAGAGCAGTTCCTATTCCTGTCTTCCTCCTTATTACTTTAAATATACAGGTACTTTTTTATTCTGTACATCCTAGCATAAAAAAAGATCTCTAATAAAAACCGGAAACTTAAAATTCTTAAAAGCAGTAACCACTTTAAAATTCCTTAGCTTAAACACTATGCTGGTTAAATGGTGACAGCAATGGAGATACCATTAAAAGGCCAGTCTCTTCTGAAAATCTCAATCCTCTTTTAAACTTCTAAAAATTTTTCCATCAAGGTCATCTGCTACTGATGTGAAGGCTAAAGTGAGCTGTTCAGGTCAATGAACTTTCAAATGACGAGTTTGAACTAGGTGTGCTAACAGAACTAATTCCATCTTGAGTTTTTGCTCTGCAAGCCAATTTATTTCAGAGAGAAATCAGGATTGTATCTGGCACTATATTTCAAGTGCTCTGAATTGAAATGCCATTGGCTCCACTGGATGTAAGAGAAAACTTTGGAACAGAAACTTAGGCAGGTGTGAATAGCAGGAAACATGACCTAAAGGTAAAAGATGCTACCTGAAAGAAAAAAGAGTTCTAAAACTTTATAATCCATGCTTTGTCACAAGGAATCTCAGGCACAGAGAGGCATCACAGAGAATCTCAGGCACAGCATTACACAGAGAGTATCTTTATATTTATCCAAGTACAAACACCTGACATGTTAAAAAAAAGCTCTCTCCCCTGCTGCAGCATTTATCAGCTCTGCCAGATTTGTCCTTACCAAGACCTGGCCAACAGAAGGCAGAGGCTTAGCCTAGGAACATCATAGGAATATTGTCGGATTGGTATT
>VZSR01000257.1:750046-826836 GCA_013398615.1 Brachypodius melanocephalos
AGCTCTCAGGGCAGCCAAAGGGATGTCCTGGGTTCCAACAGAATATGTGTGACAGCACAGAGGAAAACACAAGCTTGGAACCTCTGTAGTAAAAAACAGCACTGACCATTGCCAATGGCTGCAGCCCTGCAAGGAACAGAAGGCACTGGACTGTTATTTATCGTGGGATTTTGCAAAAAGTAACTCTTACCTCCTTGAAAATCCTGCTTTCCAATGAATGATCCCAAACCCAAGGATTTTGCAATGTGTGTAACAGATCAGCACCAACTCAGAGCTTCTGATTTGGCTGGAAAACTAGCAACACTTTAGATGTTCATAAAAAATTCAGATGCCTCTTTAAAAAGCACTTGAAACCTTGTGTTCAATCCACTGAGCTCCTGTGTGCATGTCTACAGTACAGGTAGCAGTGAAGGCTAAAATACCACATGTCAAGGCAGCTCAGACTCAAATGAGTTTTTAGGCTTTCGAAGATCTCTCTTGCTCTGAATTTTCAAACCCTCCTCCCAATCAGCTGGGATCAGAATCAAATGTTTTTTAATGCTGCAGTCCTATGGAGGAACCTGGAGACCTCAGCACCACCCAGGGTCTCTGTTAACAACCCTGTTTACATTCAAACACCAGGGATCAGCTGAGTGCAGAACGAAGATGAAAAGCAATTTGAATAAAAGCTTAGAGCTGTACTGGAGCTAGGCCAAGTTAATAATCACCACAATAATTCCTATCCATAGTCACAGTGTAGCAGCATGAGGTGCCAACATTTTTATCTGAAAGGCTATTTTGCTGTAAGCAATTCTGGGTTTTTTGGGTGTGAGGTGAGGGTGGCCATACAAAATGAAAATTATATTAAGAGCCCAAAAGTCTCATTCAAAACTTTCAAGTGAAAAATTAAAAGAAAACAGAACTTCAAATTAAATCAGTACAATTGCATTTTGTTTCAAAATACTTTCACAAAATAAAACATTTGATTTTTAAATTCCCTTCTTACCATAACGTGTTAAAAATCATGGTTTCAATGAAACCACGTTTCTGAGGGGGATTTTCCATGTGGGAGGCGAGTCAGGCCCCACAGGCTAGGTATGACTTTGTGCTGCATTCTGCTCCACGTGCTGCTGTGCACGTACAGCCTCTCCACCCCTGGTGTGTGCATTCCACCTTCCTTTCTGAAAAGGTAAACAGCCCACATTGAGGTTCCAGCTTTCCCTGACGAAACCAAAATTGCTTATGTTTACAACAGCACCCTACCAAAACAACTCTGTGCTATGAGCAGTGCTGTACTCTGTAAGTGTTCATTTTGGCTACCTAGTGATCCCCATTGCCTGTCTAATCTAGAGAGAAATTTGCTCTACAAGTCATTTGAGTCTGACCTCGCTCACACAGATGTTGCTTCCCAAACTGCTGCAGCCTGTGCAGACAAAATCAGGCAAACAATGTAGTTAATAAGATGAGCAGTGATGTACAATTATGTTTGCCCAATTTGGCAGTGTCTCTACTCTTGTGCAATAGTGCTTAATGGATCCAAAACTTCCCAGTCTGCACATCTTATGACCAAAATCAAACCAGCTCCACCACCTTAGACGTGCTGCTGTTTCTTGTGGGGTCTGAAACATGGCACCCTGCAGAGATGCCTGAGTTCACTAAGGATAAGGCAGAAAATGGGCAAGTTTTGGAGGCTGTAGACACACACCTCTACCTACTAAAGTACAACACTGGTGCACTTGGCACCCTGATGTGGCTGTGTCCAGAATGCAAGTACATATCCACATGTGGTAACATGCTGTGTCATGCACAGAAATTTGCTCTCTCACAGTTGACTAGAAGTTATATTATTTGAGTGTTACTTGCCTTTTAACCATAAAAAACCTTATATTGCCACATATGATACATTTGATGCATGCAAACAAGCATCATCCTGTGGGCATCATAAAGGGCAATCTCCACAGAGCCTTCTGCCACTTGAACTGAAAGTGAACCTCAGACTCCCAATGAAGAAAAGTTTTTACAAATCCCATCAGAGACAAAGACAAGACCACACACAGAAAAGGGACAGAACCAGGGACCACAACTTACAAGCCCCTGGGCTTTTGCTTCTTTAGCGAGGAAAAGACACAAGTAACAGCCCTTGCAGCTTCTTTAAATTTTTGTTCTAGAAGGTGGCACCCACATCAGACCAGATCTAACATGCCTTTGCAATCTGCAAAGGGCTGAGGGAGCACCACAATATGGATGAAAGAGATCAACCAAACATATTGTAAATCATCCTGTTCCATGACTGTCACAGACTTTGTAGTTTTTGTCAGCCCTTTCCCTTGCCTGGAAACCAAAGAGAAGAATGTTGTAAGAAGGCTCTGGCAAAGTATTCATAGCATTATTTCCCCCCATTCTAGAATAACATCACAGCCTGCCTTCTCATAGTGCCTTTCCTCTAAGAAAACAAAGACCATTGCACTGATCAATGTCTCATCCACCAAAATCTTTGGGAAGGAGAATATACTGTTCTGATATATAAAATGGAAAACACAAAGGGAGTGACTCCACACAGCTTGTTAGTGAGTGAACAGCTAAACTTGGAAAGGAACCCAGATTTCCTCCTACCTTGCATCTCTTGCCAATTATGCTACACAAGAGCTTTGCTCACAAGAAAGAGGCATCAGGCTACCAGACTGACTTTTTTTAAGCAGCAGCCTGTGATAACATCACCCAATTCACAGCTTCAGGAAAATTCAGGGAAAGGTTCCCAGGGACTTCATTTAAGACTTGATTTAAATCAAGTTTGAAGAGATGAGGAAAAAACCTACTACATTGATGCTTGGGATCATCTTCTGAGGAGGCAGATTAGAAGAACACTGACCTCTCCCTCATCTTTTGAGAGTAGCTGTCCACAAGAAAGAAAGTCTTCGTATTTGGCAAAGGGGATGACAGGCTCTGGCAGCTCTCGAAGGTAAAGCTTCAGGAGGGACGCCACAGTGTGAACATCTGTGTTGCTGCAATAGAGAAGAGGGAAGGAAATTTAGAAACCCACTCTACCTCAAAGCTCGATGGCTTTTGTTGGGGGTGCATCAAGGTCCCTCTTAGGGACAAAGTAGGCACATGGGAGGAAGCTCTTCTGCCAGTCATTGGTACTAGGCAGGAATGTCTGCCCAAGAACAAGGGAAATCTCCATTCTGTCAAGATAGAAATGCACCTCAGGCAACACAGGCAACGGAGGGGATGTGCCCATGACACTGCTTAAAGGAGGGTGACACTGTGGTTCCTCTGCCAGCATGGACCAGGAACATGAGCAATAGTCCAGGCAAGTGGACAGTGATCACACAGCATTGACTACAGAGCTCTGCATCCCTATTCCATGAAACATAAACCTCTGAGCCTCTCCCTGATCCTTGCTGGTACTCTCCCCAGCCAGTATACACATAAAGCTGATAGGCTAGGCTCCCACGTGCCCTGGTCAATCATTCAGAAAAAAAATGGAGGAAGCTGTATTTCCTCCAGGTCCTCTATTGCCCTTTGGTATGGCTGTCTGGCTTGTGGTATCTGGAATTTCCTAGCCCATTTGTTATGATAGGATATCAGCTTTTATTTTCTCTCCCAGTCCAGGAACGATTTTTTCCTCTTCTTCTTCCTTTGCTTTGAAGTTGGGGTTGAGGTATCAGATCCCATGATGAAGATGAACCCTCTCCAGCTACCCAGCTTGTGGTGTATAGTGATAAATTTAATCCAATTCCAATTCCAATCCCTCATTCCAAATTTCCTGTGGTACAATGTTGTAAAGCATTGCAGATGACCTCCTCAAACGTTTTGACTGTTGGAAGTCTAAACAGATTCTGTTGCCAGCTCCTAGCTACCCACCATTGCCCTGCCAGTCTTTAAATAGTTCTGAGAAAAACATATCAGTGAACATTAGGCAACAGAGCTTCAAATCCTCTCTTCTCTCCAAAAGCTGAATCACTTCTACTTAGTATGTTTCTTTTTTGGAACACATGGCTAAAACAAAACTGGAAAAACCACAACAGGAAACTGTCAGCAGATACCACTTACTCCTAATCCTGCTAATGCTATTCCTATTAAACAGCTCCATCATATTTGAGAGTATCACAGTGGTTTTCTTCAGTTGATTATAGGATTATAGTGTTTTACAAATTAGATCAGTAGTCTTATTCTTTTTTTTTTCCTTTAGTGTGGAGTTTCACACACAGATGGTGGATCTGACTGTCACTGAGAAGCAGAGCCCAGAACAGAGCTTCAGGGCCACTGGCTGCAGTAACTCTTTCATCCACAATGCCATATGAAATACAGCCAGACTTTCAGTGGCATGGGAGTGCAACAGGAGCAGACTGCTATAAGTGCTTCCAAAACAGCAACACTTGGCCTTTCATAACAACACTGGAAAAGAAACCCTTTTAAAAATAAATATTTTAATTGCCAGTCCTTGCAAAGGTTTGATCCACCATGGGGCAGGCAGGCTATAAGCACCTGGGATATTACTGTACTTACAAAAGACATCTAAAAGCACTGACTGCAGCTGGGAAATAAGAAAGGATTTTCCTCTCACTGCACCTGATTTGGAAAGAAGCATAAGGATTTCACACTTCTGCTGCCAAGCCATCCCAGGCCATACAGACATAAGTTATAGCTACACAGAGAGAAAATTATGGTTTCTAGGAGGAGAAGCATTTCATTTAGCCAGAGTGGAATTCCATCTCCCTTACCACTGTCTGGGACTGCAAATACGTAAGACAGGCTGCATGTATACACAGGGACATGGTGGAAAGGGCAAAGGACAGTAACTGGGGCACCCTCAACTTTCCACTGCTCAGGTACTCCAGGCTTGCTTCCTTTGATTCTGCACTGCACCTTTAGTTACTGCATTACACTCTGACTACCCAAAGGCAGGCATTAGTGCCTCCCTTAAAGGGGAGACTGAGCACTGACCCATTTAGCCAGTGTAAATGCCTGCGGAAATAAAGGTGCTTTCTGCACCTGAGGTGCTAAGGCACTGGAAGAGGTTGCCTAGAGAAGCTGTGGATGCCCCATCCCTGGAAGTGTTCAAAGCCAGGTTGAATGGGCTCTGAGCAACCTGGTCGAGTGGAAGGTATCCTGCCCATGGCAGGGGGCTGGAAGGAGATGAACTTCAGGATCCCTTCCAATACAAACCATTGTGCAATTGTATTTTGCTTTAAAAATGGTGGGTGGAGGCTTGGTTTATCTACATAACAATGAAGTTAGATAAGGCTAAAGTAAAACATGAAATTGAAACTTCCACTCCTAATTCATTCCTTCCATAGATATTCCTGTTCCAGAGTGTAAGCACTGAAATAAGATAATTCTAATTCTGAACTAGAACACCCAGGCATTCAGTTAAAAATACAAAAGTTTTGTTTAAGAAAAGATTAACTGAGACAATTTGATGATTTCAAACTTATTTTTTCATGAAAATATTTCTAAATGTTTGACACTTCCATTTAGGGAGCAAATACTGTTTGTGGTTAGGAATCAAAGAAAGGAGGATGGGTGGTCTGGAAGCTGAGGGAAGGGAAGAATTAGACGAATGTTCCAAATAAATTCTGAAGATATACTTCCCAAGATGAGACCAAACACTGTTTCTGCCCATGCAGGAGACAGTGCTAGCTCTTCCTGCAGTGGTAGGGAGGGTATTGGCAATGTTGAGATTGGCTGCAGGTCCAGGGGAAGCTATCCCCCAAGGTTAATGTGTTGGTCATACACCAGATGCCACTGGCATCACCTGGAAAAATGGGTATAGCGAGTTCCAGCAAGAAATGACGCCAGGCCTCCAAGACAAGATCCCAGATCTGATCTCATTTATGAACCTGTGGAAAGAGATCAGACCAGATCTGCACAATGCCCTTGGATCCAAATACCCCTGAAGTTCAAGGTCTTTGTTAGGGTAAAGTCTTATTTCACAAAGGGCTTGTAAGCTTTGCATGATGCTGACCTTCACTCCAGGCAGGATGTACGTGTGAGAGTGGATGAAATGTTAGTTACAGGGTAAGGACAGCGTCTGGCTGGAAGGGCCTTGACAGCATCCCCCTTCCTGATCATCTGACTGCCTGAGGGCCAATGTAGACACAGCACAGCTGAGAGCTGCCCTTCCCTTGCTGCCTTGGATGGAGCACTCAGAGACAGAGGCTACTCCCAAAGCAACCATTATTAAACTGAGCATCTACAAAACAGCTGCTGGCACAACGGCCAGGTGAAACGTGACAGATGGTGGCGACTATTCTGAAACCTGGTGACAAAGGAAGAGCCAAGATACTGCTCCAGGCAGATCTGCTGGGAAAATGCAACATCTGAAAACAGTACATCACCCAGGGCACCTCTGTCACACCCATTTCTGTGATGTGATCCCACCAAATGCTCAGTTTGCTGCACCCAAATCTAGTGATGCTTTTCATTCAACATGTGCTTAAGCTGAAACACTGAAGGAGCTCCACACAGACCGATGAGCTCTGCTCCACCTCTGAGCTGAATAAAGGCCTCCACACCCACCACCATATGGGAGAAAGCTTCCTCAGTGCTTTCAACAGAGAGAAAGATGGTGTGGTAAGCCAAGATTGCCACTTTATGGGCATTCCTGGCAGATTTTACACATCACACATACCAGCTTGAAATTCATGCTGCCAACTCACCTGTCAAAAAGGGGTTTCTCTCCACAATCAAAGGAATCCTGCAGATCTTTGACAAGGTTGGCTTGTCCAGGCATCCGGAAGAGCCCCTCCTCTGTAAGACCCCTCTCCCGGATAAAATCCACACACTGTTCCACCAGCAGCGGGGCCAAGCGCTGGCCATACTTCCTCTCGTACTGTACCGTGTCCTCCAAGCGCTGTCCAAAGATCCCTGACAGCAGAGAGCAAGAGAGACAGCTGGGTGTCAGCTTAAACTCTTCCTGAGCTGTTGCTTGGGGCACACAAGGAGGGAAGCTTTCACATGGAGGGGGCAGCCTTTGTGAAGGTCCAGTTTCTAACACACTCTGAAGAATAAAGCTATTTTAAAAAACAAAGAATTACATGATGAATATTTTTTTTCTGCTTAGCTTGAAGTACTATCCTCTGCCCTAAGCTGGTTTATAGCTCATACACAAGGAAGATGGGCTTAAGGTTATGTTTATGGTTATCCACAGCTGTGCTGGATTTAGATTAAGTAATTATACTTTCATTGCATCTTCCATTCCAAGAAGACCAGAACAAAGGCTACACTGACTTTATGGGACACATTTCCTTCCTGCATGCACCCACTGCTTAGGCTGTCACACAGCTCTCCTCCACTCGTTTGCAGCTGGCCAGCCCAACAGGCAGCAATCCCACCAGGAGGGGACTGATAGCACAGCAGAGTGCAGCTGCCAACATTAAAACTGGATATTGTGAGAATCTTCCACCATCCTGGGAGACACTTTCTTTTCCTTTAATTCAACTTGCTGAATGAAAATTAAAAATCTATAAAAAACAGTAAAATGCATGCAAAACCCATTGCCCTTCCTTCTAAAAAGTGTATGCTGTACTATCTTGAACATATCAGAAGCACCATATCCTGTAAAGCCAGACTGGCCTGGGTTAATTCTTTAGCCAGATCTACTGTAGCCATGTGTCATTCAGTATGAAGCACTGTCTGTTTCTGGGGGGACTCTGGAGTTGCTGGCCCAAACCAGCTGCTGAAGGCACCACTAGCATCAGATCTTTCAGCAGCACAGAAGGGGCTCAGGCTGTAAGAGCCAGAGGTCTTGGTTCAATCCCTACTACTGGGAGACTGCCCCATCTAAAGGACTGCCACTGAGTTGAGTTCTGAAACTCTCATTCTAGCACCCTACAATGTTTGTTGGAGTAAGGGAGGATAGTATCTAAGTTAATCATGTTTTGGCAATAGAAATTCAGTAAGTGAGAGAATCCCGGAATCCACTCCCAGAATTTCAGATGACACCAGACCAGAGCAGGAAGGAAATTCTGTTCAGGGATTTCTCAAAGCTACAAGAAGTTTTGTACAGATGTTAAGGATCTTTAGATCATTCATTCAGCACCCAGTTAGACCTGCAGGTCTGAAGAAAAAAAAAAAAAAGAAGAAAAAAAAAAAAAAAGAAAAAAGGAAAAAAAAAAAGCAGCATGCAATATTGAAGTCACACTGTTTCACACCCAATAGTCAGAAGCAGTGTTTAATACTTGCACATATGTGCTCATACCAGGCCAGGGAATTTCTGAAGGCTCTACTTACCTCCCCACACTAGTGACCACGTCTTCCTTTACGGTTTTTTTTTTGTGCCACATTCATGAAAGGCTGATAACTCCTGGTAGGACATTCCCTAACCCCTGATCACTGTTCTTCATAGGAAACACCGTGTCAAACCATACCAGCTTTCTACACTCAGTCCAACTCTGCTGAACCCTCAGTGAAACAAACCTCTCATTAGCAGTTTCAACTCATTGAATGGAAGCTGTAAGAAGAACTCTGAATTCCAATTTTCTTTCCCTGCCTCAGAAGGGAATTTCTCTCCTCCAGTTTCCCTTCCCCATCAGAAGACAGAAACTTTCCTTACACCACAACTGCATTACAATATCAAAGCCGGAGGGCCATGAAAATTCTCAAAGGAAATTCCCTCATCCTGGCAGGAGGGCATGCCCTGGAGCATGGGAGTGACTTATCTTTATCACTGTGTATGTTGAGTTTATTGCAGAGTAAAGGTTTTACTAGTTCTTATTTTTAATCTCTTTGAATTTTCACTGAGTTACGTGTCTCTGAAGTCAGTTTCTAGGATAAGGAATCTCTTTCTGCTTTTGCACAGATTGCTTTATAATCCCACCGTGTAGTGCCTGCTGTCATGATGGGGCATATCTATTTCCTTAAAATGATACATGTTGTCCACTTTTCTATATGCAAGACCTATAAATTCAGGGAGGTCAGGATGAGGCATGTGTCAGGGCAATAGCAGCCCTCTTTTCTCAAATCCCTGCTTGCTGAATCTGTTTCCTAATGGGTCTGTCTAGGGAAAACTCTGGGAATGAGGTAAATGCTCTGCCTTCCCCAGGCATAAAGCACATATACAATGTTCTTCTCTAGGTTCATGTTCTGATGTTCTACATTTAGATCAAGGACAAAGGCAGCCACACACATGAGCAAGCACACACACAACAACCGTAGGCATCATCTCCACTGAAGGGAATCTACTTTTCCCCAGCCTTGCCTGGTCTGTGCTCAGCAACATCTCTAATACATTTCAGGTAACATCAGTCCTTGCCTTCACAGTCACCTTGGATCACATCAGCAGCAGCTTTCTGTAGGTGCAATCTACCTGTGAGTGACTTCTGGAGACAAGTGGACTACAGTCAAACAGAGACCACTGACACAGAGATTAGGGAATGTGATGCTAAGGTAACAGAGATCCAAGGGTGATCTCCTTTGAGGCTCAGAAGGAGCAGCAGATGGACCCTTCACAAACACAGTATCACCATTACTGCAGGTGTCTCCTGCACAGCCACATGCTGGGGATCTCATCTTTCCTCCTCACACATCGAGGTCAGTAACATTTTTCTCCTTGATGAAAACAACAATCTTTGGAGGAAATAAAGGCACTGAAATATTCTTATATTCCAATATTCTTCACCTCCCTCAAGACCATTTCAAATAAGTAACCAGAAAAACCAGGCATGAAACCAAACATGACTGAGGAAGAAGATGATCTGCCTGCCAGAGGATGAGTGAAAGGAGCTGGCACAAGCCTGGGTTTCTTCTTGTGTGACAGTGTCTGCTGAAGGGCTGTGCCAGTGAGATCACACAGTCTGCATTGGTAGGAAGAGGACTCAAGCCATGGCCAGGGTGAAAGACTTCTCCTAGCCCAGCTCTCCCAGCTGCCTCCCACCCTGGTTTGGCAGCCCCACTCTAACCCAACTCCAGCTGCAGATCTATGCCTTTCTCTCTCCCTTGAGCTTGAACCCTAATTTTCTAGGGAGGCATTAGAAGGGATCAACAAATATTGCTCAGACAAAATATTTCACCCAAGCTAAGTCTGCTGCTAACTGCAGGTTTCCCTTTGTTACATTTTTCAGTTACACTGCAGCTCCATGCTTTTTCTTTCTCTCTATCCTCCTTTGTTTTTTGCTGAGCCATAGACAAGAGCCACCACAGATGTTGCTCAGAAGAAAGACTGCACCCAGGCCAGGTCTTTTGGCAGTAAGAGCATTATGGCTGGTGTTGAGAGAGAAAAAGCACAAAATTGCAGTTAGTGGGACTGGAAAATTTGCCTGGGAGAAATTGTTCATCTGTGCAGTGGCTACAGAACTTATCCATGGCTTGGAAAAATAGTGTTAAGATTCATAGAAAGAGTAAGCTAAGAGCTATTTATGGAGTGGGGCTGCAAAGGGACTGTCAAAGGGAAATTTGAGATGCTGTCAGTTCCAGGCTTGCAGAAATTTTTCATCTGGGCATTTGCTGGGAGACCTTGATGAGAATTATCACTTGGACCCTCCCAGTCACATTGGCAACAGACTTGGCAGATGTGCCTGCTTCAGTCTCCCAGTGCCACACAGGGTGATCTGAGGAACTGGTGTCCTGTGGCTCTGTATCATTTATCTCATTTCTCTCAGGTCTCAGCGCTTGTAAAGGTGATGTAGTAAAATGTCCCTGAAACTGCCAGTATAGGACAACATCTCTAGTTTGGACAGGGACTGCCCTGCCTTGGAAGAAGCAATGTGGAGCCAGTCACACACAGCCTCATCTGCCAGCTCCTCAAGGCATAGGGCTGTTTTTAATCACTGGGCCCTGCAGCTCAGACTGAACTTGGCAGTGCTTCACTCCATTTGCTGATCCCACTGGAAGACATTAAAGTCTTTCTCTTCATTCTAAAGAAGGGGAGCCAGTGCCATCCAGTCACACTCCAGACAGAGTTAAGCTGGAAATAAAGCCAAAATTTTACTAGCAACCTAAGGGTTAACTTTCCTTGTCATACCCTTATCTATGCTAGGCCCTTTTGTTTGGTTTCAAAGCAGAAAAAAACTCCAGCATGCCTGGAACCACATCCTTAATCTCAGAAAGATTCAAGAGATACTAAAAAAATGAGCTAGCAGAGCTACAGAATTTCTTTCCTCTACTCCAACAAGCTGCCTCTGTTCTTTAAAGATTTAGGTGACTCTTTGTGGAAAAAGCAAGCCAGGAATGATGTACTGACTAAGACACAGACAGGCTCTCTGTCCTGGCCTGAACAGCTCACCCACCAGCTCCAGGCATACAAAGCCTATACATTCAGCTATGCTGTCCAGACATGCAGTGGGCAGGAAAATATATGCTCTCTGCTACATTTTTCCTCATCAGAGGCTCTGATTTCAACCAAAATAAACTAAAGACGGAGATAAAGTCAGTTTTTGAGTAGATTTTCTTCATAGGGAGAACTCAGGACTCGGCATCTGCTTAAAGAGCGAGGAGCCCAGGCACAGCTACGTCAGCTGAGTGTACAGCTTATTCCACACACGTTCAAAGATGTGTGGGAAGATAATCAGGCTTACACCTGGATGCTGCTCTCCAACAGCACATACACCCGCGCACGCATGTGGTGCCTCACAGACAGGCAGCTTACGGATATAAAGGTTGTGTACGTGCTCACCTGCACAGGTAAGTGCCTGCTTTCACCTTCCCACTTTCATGCTTAAGTTCCCATTTATCTGTCCCTCTCACACATGAAAGCACTGAGAAAAAATCGCGGGCAGACATTCAGAAATGCATATGCTTCCACAGCACAAAACACACACAAATCTTTAATTCGTTTCCCCTCCCCTAGCCCACCCAAGCACACACTATGTGAACTACTGCAGCAGCAACAGAAAAAGGAGTTTCATGGTAGGAGCCATGTGTAGCTAAAAAAAGATAGTCCCGAACAACTAAACGATCCAGCCAGCAAAAGAATGCAAGAATTGGGGGGGAGGAGGAAGCAAAAGACAATTAGGAATCAAGAAAAATTGACAAAATTGCTTGCTCAGAGTCACACAAATGGGTCTGTGGTACAACTTGGTGTCTTCTGATCCCGTTCCCAAAAAGAGCAGTGTCCATATACTAGAAGCTGATTGCTCTCATCCACATACATGCATTTAAATATTCTGTGTATATGCAAAGAGAAACACTTCTCCCCAGAACGATCTCCACATGCTAGCTTGGTATCCAGGAGTGTTTTTGGCCATAGATCGTGTCCTTCCCACCCCTTTGCCCCTTGTAAAGTCAACTCCTGTTTTAGGTTCTTAGCCTCTGTCTAAGGCTACGCTTAAATATCTGCTTTTCCTCTAGCAAAAGAAAACCATAACAAATCTAAACTGTGGAAAATCATCTCATACCTCTCGTTCTTGTGCAGCACTCCGCTACATGACAGGCGCTGAGCTTCAAGCAGAAACCAGGCAGTGTCAGACAGCAGGAGCGGCAGAGAAAGAAAGTCCTGACTTCAGGCATCAGACACATTCTGAGTCCCAGCACTGGCAGCTTTCCATTCACCCGGCGCTACAGAGCACAGAGCAGCCGATCTGCCCTGGGAGATAATCTCGGCAGCACATCTGGTCTTAGCTCCACAACTCGGCATTAATTATGACTTGTGCAGAAAGCATTTGAAATATCCAATGGGACGCAGAGCTCCCCGGCTGGCTCCGCGCAGGGAAGGAGAGAGGAGAGACACAGGCAGGTAGGGTCTTGCCCACCCTCGAAGCAGCCGCCAATGTAAACAGCAGCTAAGCACGGGTCACAAGTTTTAACAAAGGCATCCCCCATCGGCTCTGTAATATATTCATGCTCTAATTGCTTGTCAGATCTATTCTAGATAGCTGGAAAAGCTGAGCAACTGTTGCTGTCTGCATGCCACACTTGGACCCTTCCTGATACAGGCAATATTACTGTGCTGCAGGCAACCGGGTGCCCTGGTCTGGCCTCCCATCTGCTTTCAAAGCACCAGAAGTTTGGGAGGGGAACATTTCCCCACAGTAGCCTTAGCGTGCTCTGAGAGCACCTCCACAGCTCTGGGACATGTTGAAAAGTCTAACAAACCTTAGGAAAAGTTACACTCCTTGACCTGGCGGGTTTTTTGGTGCTTACTGCCTCTGCTTTAGCTCTTCACAGAGAGGTTTGTGAATTAACAGCTGAGCTGAATAACTGATAGAAGGCACTACAACTCCTTACACGTGAGCCAATACCCAGGCACTCTACTTGCAGGAAAACATTCACACACACCGCACCCCCCCCAGCTCCTGCTGTCTGGGTAAGAAGCATGTCATTAATAAAAACGCTTACCATGCAATGCCCTGTGCAGTTAGACAGAGGTCAGGCCTCCATCCCATTCACAAAATGCACTCATGTGACTGCAGATCCACAGCAGTCACCACGCAAAACCCTTGCATCAGGCTTCTGACTAATTTTATCACTATTAGCTAAGTTTTCTCCCTCTGCAGGAAAAAAAATGCACCCACACAAAAACAACCGAAAAACCAAGAAAAAAAAAAACCCAAAAAACTGTCAACAGCTGCTCATCTGCTTCTTCTGTTAAAATGTCTGTGGCCATTATATAGAGCAGGTTCACCTGAACTTAGTGGCCCACCCCTTGCTTAGCTACACTGTGGCCCAGTTTGAACACACCTTTAGGAAAATACTGACGCAGCAGACGAGCTATGAGATTCCAGTCAGTGAGACAGTGTTGTCCCACAACAAAGTTTTCCATATTCTCTGTTTTGATCAAAAGCTCCTGAGGAAAAGAATGTCTCTCACCATAAGTGAAGGCAGTGCTAGGATCAAAAGGTTCAGTTCTTGAACGTGGTGCAGTTCTTAGAGCTGTCATGAGCAGGGCCAGAAGCTGGGACTTTGATGATCCCTTCAAAACTAAAATATTCTATGACTGGCAAGATAGTAAGGTATTCCTTAATATTTAAGGCACACCCTATGTAGCATGGTACTGCACAGCTAGACACCAGAAGCCCAGTCAATACACTAGACAGTATTTAAAGCACACTAAATTATTTAGAAAGTGATGGAAATCCTTAAACCAAAGGTACATGTGAGGTCCTGAGTATTCTTCACCCTTTTATTATCCTCTCTTCCCTTATGGTGAAGACAGCAGGCTGCAGGTTAGGGAGAGCCTGCCCACAATGCTAACTGGTGAACAGGACAAATCTGCTTTTAAATGGCTGACACACCACCAGAATTTCTGGCACTGCTGGAATAATACCTCAAACTGTGTCACATCTGCTAATAACATCATGGAGCCCAGGAATCAGTGTTTGGGATAGGAGTACAGGAGATAGCAAATGCAGACTTTTATTCTTCCATTCACTTCTCCATTTCTGTTTTCCATCTCTGAAAACACAGGAAGAAGGAGGTATCCAATGAAATAGAAAGTCATGCTGTTTCACATGGGTATTGTTATACCCAAAGTATAATTAACCTGTGAAATCCACAGCCTCTCTGTGCCCAAGGACACAGCATGACTCAAAGCATGATCAGACTTCAGCAGAACTTGCAATGCTATGAGATGATGAAGCTGATGCAAGGTCTTCTCCAAAGAGCAAACACAGCTCTCTGGTGAGAGAAAAGAGCTGGAGCACACGTTCACTCACATAAGCATCAGAACTAAGGCAGGAAATGGCAGCTGCTTCAGTGTTGTTCCCTGCACAAGGGAACTCTGCAGCTCTAGGTGTCCTGTGACAGCAACACTGTGCTACACACTCCACAAGCAGCACCTGTCTTATATGAAACTCACAATCCTTTTAAAAACATGGGGTTAAAATTCATGACTTGGACTATGGAATAGGATAAGGCTGTGTTTTGAATTTGCACACCGCACTTGGATCCTGCTTTCTCTGTTACCCACATTTGTCAAAAATGAAATCTAAGATTCACACATAATCACTTGCAGGGGCTGCAGACTCCAGAAGTGTACTTGATACTGCCGGAACAGCAATATAATCCAAATAATTTGCCACATTGCAAATATAAAATATCATCAAAGATTTCACCTGGAGATCTCCCTATACATATGTGCCAAGGAGAGAATGAGTAATGGAGACTGAATTCTTTCCCCACTGGTATGAAGTTGTTTAACTGTAGAAATGTTTAGCAGCTCTTCTTTTCTAAAAAACAATTTAAAATTATAAAATTGTTCAAACATTACACCTCCCATGAACTTGCTGCTGGGGAGTTGGAAGCATTTTCTTTCCCAGAGTCATTGCAGGGAGAGAGCCCCAGCACTGCTCTCCTGAGCTAGAACCACTGCAGGTTTCTGTTGCAGGTACCAGAACAGGTAGAAAGCATCCTGCCTTTACACATCACTACAAGCCTGGATTGGCTGGAAAGTTCACTACAGCTCACACCACCTCTGAAAATCCAGGCATGTTTCAGGCTTGGCATCTAACTCGGGTGAAATTGGGTCTTCAGTCTGGTTACAACAGACAGGAATGGTGAACCTGCATGAACTCAGAGTATTTCTCCTCATCTCTGGCTGTGAGCAAACCTGTTGGCTTGCACAGCCCTAGCAAGTGCCCATGGGCTGTGTGTATTTTTAGATGCTGGCTTAGAGGATTAGCTAATATACAGGTACACTCAAATAGATCTGAGGGAGCTCAGATCTAGGAAATTGCTCTGCTTGTACAGAAAGGGCCTAGCATCAATGTTAGAGCCACAGCTGAAGTCCCCTCTTTTTCAAGAAGGTTGAACCTTGTACAGACTCATTTTTAACCCAGGTAAACCTGGGCACTTGAACATCTTGTCTGCTGAAAGCTGGCAGTAAACTGGCTAAATGTGATCAGCCACACTGCTGAACCCAGCAGGAGAAACTTCAGCACTAATGTCTTCTGTGTAGAAATTTTCCCATTTCCTCCCTCTCCAAACATTTTGGTCAGATCCTTCTCTGAACAAAATTATGTCCCCACACCCTTCCCCTGCTCTGGACTGGGGTCTCAACCCTTACTGTTGAAATTAAATCTTTTGAGGCTAAACAGGTTTTGTTTACTGACTGATAAAACAGTTCACTCCGGGTTAAAGATTTGCAAATAGCTATGCTCACCTTTCTACCACAGTAGATTCTTCTTAACTTGTGTGACATGTCTTCCTATCTCGCTAAAATATGACAGGAAAGGAACTGATTAATCAGCACTGTAAAATTACCCAGTGATGGACTGACCAGTTTATGCTCCAAACTGAGATTGTAATTGTGCTCACAGAGAAGAGAGATGAACAAACCTGCACAGCACTTAACTACAGCACTCTGAATCCACAGTCAACCACCTGTGTTGATTGCTCTATTTCTCTCTAAACAAAGGCATGAGCATTTAGAGAACAAAACATCAAGAGCAGCAAAAAATGCCTTTTAGCAAGCAGTGATCGGGACCAATGTGCCCAGGACAACTTTTTTCTTCCCACAGCCTAAGATCGTATTTTACAGATTTTTTTACTCACTGACTCTTGCATATGTCTCTCTGTTTAAAAGACAGCTTCCATACAGCTGCCTGAAGCTATGTCTGTAGAAAGCACTCCATCAGCAGGTCACCTCTTTCAAGTGGTGCTGCTTGTTGATGCCTTCACTGTACAGAAAAGCTTTACAAAAATTCTGCATGCTGGTAAGTAAAAAATAGTTATCACAGTGTAATTGTTGCCACCAGTGTCTCGTCACTAGAGATGGATGAGAATTCCAGCTGTGGGTTTAAGTGAAAGGATCACGGAGTCTGAAACCTTTAGTACAGAATAAAATTATTGACCTGGATTTCTGGCCATCCAGGAACCTGGCAGGAACTGTGATCCAGACTCACAGCCAATATTTAGCACATTAGGCACTTTTATCCATTCAGAAAGCCAAACAAGCTTATGTCCTGTAGCTTTTCCATATCCCAAGAGCTCCCATATCCCAGGGTTGATAATTTAAGCACAATCATTCATTGAGATGCAGACAGGATCAACACTGAACACGTGGATGTTTATCCAAATCAAACTTCATCATAAATAACTCTATCAGTCTCTAACTTTCCACTGTAAAACTCACTACCAGGTCAATTGTATATGGTCTCACTTTGTTTCAGCCTCAAACTCAACCAATTATTAAAATCTGTTACCTAATTCACATGTATTTATCCTCCACTGTCCAGCTAAAATCCTCCTCAACTTACAGCTTCACCACCCAAGCAATTGAGGTCACTGTCTAAGTTCCAGCAACAGCTGAACCTGGCCAGCTATGCTTGGCAAAGGGGAAGCATTTAGCTCCTATTTGTAAATAGCTAAAACACTTCAGTAAATTTGTGGGCCTTTAAAGAATACTGCCAGAAACAGTAAAGAGTCGAATGGTTCCTTCTCTAACCTGCAACTGAGAAGACATGAAGAGGAAATTGCAAGTCCAATTACATGATGATGAAGTAGAAGAAAAAAGGAGCAACTGTGGATGGGAGATGGGTAAGTTTAGAAAGAAAATGGGAAAAGAGAGACAGGGTGAATTTATTTCAACTCCTAAATGGTTAAAATTGCAACTTGCAAGGAGCTGGCTACCATTCCCTTTCATTCAGTAATTGCATATTCTCATAATATTCACCAAAGGACTAATACACAGAAATTAAAGTACTTGCTAGCAAGCTGAGAAACACCACAGGAACACATTTGTCCCATCAATACACTGCCAGGTCGTGCAGAGAGAACCACCAGTGTTTTTAAGACTGTCAGCTCTCAAATGTCAAACATGAATCTACGGCTCACAGGAATGGTCTCACTGGTGTAGGGGGTGGTGCTGGTCAGGCTGTGGGCTACAGGCAGCAGCCACCAACAATACAACAATGCACAGCCACTGTCAACCCTGCATGGCACATCACAGCTGAAGAGAAAGGAAAGCAAACACAAGAACCACAACATTTTATCTAAAGCTGAACTGCTCTTTGTAAAATGGGCATATTAAGCTAGTGGCTACCTCCAGAAATCTTTCTTTAACTGCCCAGGCAGATTTATCTTCCATGAGCACATCTAATTTTATTTTCAATCCATTCATTCTTTTTATTTCTGCATCTTGTGACAATGAGTTTCACAATTCAATTGTGCTCTGCATGAAACAGTTTTTTCTTGGTGTAACCCTCACAACTGTGTAACTGTTCAAATTCTCCTTAGATGTGTCATTTTATCCATCAGACCTTCTTGCAATCTTCTCTTTTCCCAGGACCTTTTCAAAGTATTTTCTTTTTTAAATGAAAGGGCTTCAGCTAGAATTTACATCTTAATTGTTTATACAACCTCTGGAATACAAGATGATTTCAGGGCATAGCTTGTATTAAAAATTCTACCCTGAGCTCAAAGAACCTCTCCTAGCACAAGTTTCATTCAAATTAAAACTTACCCATATGATGTTTCCTTTTATCAAATCAGCATTTCCCAACCAAGAGAAGTTCCATCAAGCAAATCCCATGAAAAGCTTTTCCCTGGTCACCTGTAAACGTAACAGGTGACTTCTGTTGGTAGTTTTTCCTCTATCTGCTATCTAGTTGAACAGAGGCTCTGAGAAGCTGCCTGTCATTCTCCAGCTCAGGGTCCCTGTTTTTGGTGTCCCAGGCTGTCCATGGTAAAAGATAAAGCACTAGAAATTCATTCACCTGATGCCAAACATTCTTCAGAAGCTGCTGGAAGCTGGCTAAGGACAGCTGGGGATAGGACTGCAGTGCAGAACCCGTGCTGCTGCCTGGAGCTTTTGAAACCAGTAATGGGGGGCTTTTCCCCTGATACATCACTCCAAGAACACCCATTTCTGCTCTGGGATGAGCAAGCTACTGCGTGGTCTCCACTCACAGCCCAGCCCAGCCTGAGCACCAGTACTGGATACCACTGACAGCCTTGAGCCAGCGGCTTTAGAGGTGAAATACATGCAAGGAGCAGGATCTGACTTCTAAAGGTAAGATCTTTAAAGTCAGTAAGGAACACCTTGACATGCTTTTGTTTTGATTCTAATTTTAGACCCTTCCATCAAATATTTCTACATACTATACACCAACCTTGATAAGAACAACTCTGACCCTTCTCCAGGCTAAACAATCCAAGCCTTCTCAGCTTCTCTTAGCATTTTCTTGCACAATCCTTTAATCATTTTAGTGGCCTTTGACTTGACTCACTCCAGTAATCCCATGGCCTTCTTGTCACAGGCAGATCAGAAATGACAAAGAACAAAAGATGCTGAATTATTAGATATTGAATTACTAGATGTTGAATGCTGAGGTGAAGGCTCACCTCCTTGAACCTGCTGGCAATGCTCTTCCTAAAGCAGCCCGGGAATCTGCTGCCACAAGGGTGCATTGCTGGCTCATGTTCAACTTATCCAAGAGCATCCTAGGTCTTTCTGCAAAGGTGCTTTCCAGTCAGTCAGCTGTGTGCTGTTGCCTACATTCATCATCTGCTGGTGCAGCACTTTGCATTATTCTCTGACGAACTTCATCAGGTTCCTGTTCACTCCTTTCTTCACCCTGGTGAGACCCCTCTAAATGATGATACACCATCAGTCCTCCCAATACCATCTGCAAGCTTGCTGAGGCTGTACTCTGTCCCATTAACCAGGTCATTAACAAAGTTGTTAAACAGTACTGGCCCCAGCACTGCCCTTCACATCCCTTGCCAGATTCAATTCCAGATTGCTTTAGCCTTCCTAAGTCCACT
This sequence comes from Brachypodius melanocephalos, assembly GCA_013398615.1. Taxonomy (NCBI): domain Eukaryota; kingdom Metazoa; phylum Chordata; class Aves; order Passeriformes; family Pycnonotidae; genus Brachypodius; species Brachypodius melanocephalos. Next base: position 769,667 of record VZSR01000257.1, read on the forward strand.
CCTGCAGGCTCAGAAATTTCTCTGTATTCCTTCTCTTAGGTCACCTGTCCCTGCTTTCTCTTCTATGCTTCTTTTTTAGCTAATGAGCTTTGTCACAAGCATCTTGTTCATCCACGCAGCCTCTGCCACTTCTGCTCAGTTTCATGCAGAAGGAAGAGGACAGTTCTTGAGATGGACAGAAGTAATCTTTGAAAATCTACAAGATCTCCTGGTCCCCTCTTCTCTCATATCATAATCCATGGCATTCTTCCAAACACAAGCTTACAGTCAAGGTCCATGTGTGTAACCTTTCTGTGTGCCTTTCAGAATGGTGCAGTCAGAGTGGCTCTTTTACAGATAGTCCTTGTCACCTCTGATGCCTTAGGTTTGGGATTTTCTGTCTTGCTTTAGTGGGTAGTTTTTGCCTTTGTATTAGTGGTGCTGGGATCCTTTCACTCACAAGGTGATGGGGGGTAGGGCAGTCTTACAGGGGACTCAAGGCCACTCTCTTCAAGCTCCCGGCCCAAAGCATAAACAACATGGAAAAGGAGGCAAAGCAAGGAGGATGGAGTCTTGTGATTCTGAGTTATTGATTGGATAGCTGACTGGTACATGTAAATGAATGGGAAGTTATAAAAAGGGTAAGATCTTGTGACTGACCCTCTTGCATCCTTCTTGGAGCCACCTGGGCAAAGCCACTGCTGTGGCTCTGGTGCTGCCAGGGTGTGGCCTGGAAAGGCACATAAATAAATGTTCCCTTAATTCCTTTAACACTGTCTTGCCTCTGTTTCAGCCTCTTAAGGCATCACCTCAGGCAAGTCATCTAATTGCTCAATATTTCAGATCCCTCTTTAACAAAAATGAGATTGCCTTTCCCTACCTCAAGGCTGTAACGTGATGGTAAAATATGCTGGTCATACAGCAGTAATAGAAGCCCCAGCTATATCTGACAGAGATACACTGGGAAAAAAAGAACTTAATCATGTTTCAGAAACAGATCTTAAAACATTCTCTGTTGTAAACAGTTCTGGCAGCAAGGCCCACTCCCAGCTTACTTTAGTCACTGTATCGTGGTTTCCATATCTACAGGTACCATTTGTGACACTTCTGCCTGGGGGCAAGGCTGACCCAGCATCTCCTCTCCTCGGAGATGACTCTGGCATCTCCGGTCCCGGGCAGATTCCTGACCTCACACCCCCATCATCTTTCTCTTCCTCTGCCCCGGGCTGGGCCCATGTCCCAGCATTAGACAACAGCAGGAGCAAACACTGATAAGCTGCATCAGGCGCCAGCTATCTCGGTGCAGAGATAACAGCAGGTATCGGGCTCGACAAACACCCACACACCTGGGGGAGCCTGCACAAGGAAAGCCACCCTGACACCTCCCGAAGGGGCTCCTGAGCCAGGCAGGAATCCTGCTGGAGGCTGTCACTCTGCGGGAGCCCGCAGACAAAAGAGAGAGTAGAAACCACCTCTCTGTCTCCAGACTGGGCAAATAACAGAAGCCACCTCCCTCCTCCTCTTCATTACCTCTTCAGTGGTATTTGAGCATCTTAAATTCACTGACATGGCTCTAGGTTTATGCTGCTCTTACTGGAAAATTCCTATCTTATAGGTGCAAAAATTAAAATTCAAGACTCCCCAAAACTTAATGTCCTATCCTAGCTCCTAAATAGTTTGGCATCCTGGCAGATATGCATCTAATATCAATATCTGACCTTTCAAAACAGTCATGTTTGCTCTCATGCAGATGTTATCTCAAAGACATTTACTCATCTAAAGCAGGAACCCTAATTAGCCCTATGCGGGGCTAGTCTTCTATTACCCATAGGGACATTGACCCAGGAATTAAATTACACCTCAGACACCTTGTGCCACATCTTTCAGCTCTTCCCTAATATGAGACATAATTTCACAGGGCCCTGGTTCCCAAAAAACCCCATTCTCTGTGCTGTTTTCTGGCAGAAGAATGAAGAATCCACACATCATGGTTTATCTATAGGGGAAAGATGTCTGCTATTAATGACAACAGAACAGCTTTCTCAGTGGACATTTCTACAGACCCCACCAGTTTAACAGTGACTATTCCTCCTGAGTAGAAAAACTATTCATGAAGCTCTGGCAACACAATTGCTTTGTCACAGGGTAAAGCTCTTCATGATTGCCCAAGGGAAACACATCCCTTCCAACTGCTTCACCTCCCCTCCATCACAAATAACTGATGAAAGCTTGGGATGAAGAAGAGAAATTAGGATAAAGTAATGCAGAAAGAAAGGGGCTGAGACATGTATTTCTGGCAGAGAAGCGAGGAACTGCTCATGGCCAAGACAGATTATGTAAACAGAAGAAAACAAACACAAACATAAATGAAGGTTAACACAGAAAGATTCTGTCCCCATGCTGTGCTGGTTGTGTGCTGAGCTGTGAGAGAATTATACCACCTGACATTCAACTCAGGCACCAAAAACTTAGATTTTATATCTAATACCCAGAAATTCAGTCCTAGACAAACTGTTTTACAGCTGATTCAGGCCAGAAATGACGAAGGCACATGAAAAGGAACCTCCTTGCAGTGGCTGTACCTCTTCACGTTAGAAGTACAGTCCCACCACACACTTGTACAGAATCTCCTCTCTCCCCCAACTACACCAAACCCTTTGAATGCATCCAGCTCGGGAGGGAAGAGCAAGGTCACTCTCACCCAAACCTATGGCCACAAACCCTTTGATTTAGCTCTGTGGCACTGCTACAAGCACTTCACATTAATGAGCATCCACTGAACAGCAAGACTGTAGAACCCCCTCAGAGAGACTCTCCAGATAAGCTTTTAGTGGTGTAGACTTGGAGCAAAGTTTGTCACAGAGGTAAGACGGATCACAGAAAATAGTTTCAATCATCCTCTGTCAGAATGTACTCCAAAACTCACTTTTATCAAGTCACTGTGACAAACTTCTTTCTTAAAGACAATCAAAATGTATGGAGTACTCTCGAATCTCATTTTACAAAATCTTTTGCTCTAAATGAGATGTACTAGACTCAAGAATTCAGGAGCCTGGAACTCAAGGAAATTTGTTAGAGATTATTTTCCCTATAAACAAGACAGCTCTTCTTCAAAAGACTTAGGAACTCTATAATTTTATTTTAAGGTCACATTTGAAGCATATTTCAAAGAACACATTCCATATAGCTTTCAAACCTGACTGTGTCTTCTATCAGTAATTTGTGACCTTCAGCAGCTTTGGGGAGTTTTCTGTTTTATTTTAAGAAGCCTTTGCTGTTCACCTTTAAGCACAGTTCATATGCCCACATCAACACATAAGAAAGTATCCTCAACCTTTTTTTTATTTATGTTTTTTCAATGCATCAGCAAAGATTAAAGTGTGGTTAAGCCTCCCCTTTTATCTTGGCATAATTCATTTTTACACCATATCAATCTTCTCCAGGGCTGGATATTTGCATATTAATAATAAAGCCTGCTTTTTAACTCCTCCCTTTAGTTTAATATATTAAAAAGTGTTGATAGGTAAGACTTGGCTCTCAAATTAGTGGTGGTGGCAAAGCAGGGTTCAAATTATTCCATTAAAACAGAGACAGCTATGTTTATTGTCCTCCTACATTTGAGTTAAGCTGGAATTTTACTCAGAGAAACTATCCTGCTGTGATTATGGTGGAGAAGGTGTAGGTTTGATTATTTCCCCAAACTGGCTAAAAAACATTTGGGGACAACAGTTTGAATATCTTTACTGTTTCCCAGTTATTTGCATTCCTATACATTCTTTCTGAAGTGAGAAGAGACTGAGGATGTAGCTCCAGGGTTTCTTTAAGCCCATTAAGGTGTGGGTTGCATCAGAATGAAGAAGCCTGCCCCTCTCCATGCCATCATACCTCCCCATTGCCCACGCTGTGCTGGAATTACTGGTGTTGCAGCTGCATGGTTAGCAGGGCCAAGGAATCAATCCACCTACAAACTAGCCCTGCTCCTCTTTTATTTCCTGCCAGGTCGTTTCCTGCGGCACAACTCCAAGCCACCCGTACCAGCAGAATGAAGAGTGGTGGAGCACACAGCTGCCAGGGGTAGAGGAGCACTCCTGACAGCAGCTGGCACTTCACCAGCTCAGAGAAGTGGCCACAACCTAAGAATCTGCTCTTCCAACCTGGACTACAAAGCAGGCATAGTCGAGATGGCTTTAGGCTGAAGCATTTGTGTATTAGGGCAGAGCTCAGGCTAGACTGACTGCCCAAGATGTACCCATGTCCTTGGCCTGTTTTCATCCACAGACAGAGAAAAAACATTGATACACAACTGCAATTCTTTCCAATTCTGCAAACACCAGGGCTTCTCTTCTACAGTGCTTAAGCTGGCTCTCACCAATGGCAAAAGCAGCCTTTACTGACTTTGATCTCTGAACCAGATCAAGTCTGCAGGCTGTGAAAATAGCAACAAACAGAAGCTGCTGTATTCCCCCCTGCACTGCTCTCATCTCCCCTGTGCTGCCTTGCTTCCACATTCTCATTACTGCTTTTTGATGCCTCATAAAGCTCCAGTTCCTGGAATCAGTGTAAGAGTATCTGCCTCATTTAAAGACCAAAATATTATCTTACCACTTTTCAGAGAAATTCAAAGGTAAAGAAACCTAGCCAATTAATTAGGACAATACTAGCTCCATAAAGAAACAAAACAAACAAACAAACAAACAAACAAACAAACAAACAAACACAAAAAGAAAAATAGGGGGGGAAATTTTATGCCATTCTCATGTTTCTGTTTTTAAAATATTTTGGTTTTAATTATTTATTATTTTAATAGTTAAAGACGTTTGTTTTGTTCTACTGCTTTAAGAGACTGACAAAACACAAGCAAAACACAAAGCTAAATTTGCACTGACACCAGCAGTGCTAACAATACCATCCCCTAAAGATGGCTATTGCTAGACAGTGCACCATTTATCATGACTGAATGTCTCCTTTTTCCTCACGGTATTTCTTGAATGTATATTGCAAAGTTATAAAATACACACCATAAGTGGCTACAGAAACACCAGCTCTGACATTCTGAGACTTTTGATGGAGGACCTGCATTGACCTCAGTCTACCAGACCCTTCACTGTGGACTGGAATTCAGAAGGGAAGCAAAAGAAGCACATACTCATGTTTGAGGAGAAATTCTGGTAGAATAGTTTTCTACTAGCAAAGAGGGCTTTTTCTGCCCACAGCACAACAGGATCACATGTAACCTCAGATCAGACACAAGCTAACTTTTGTACCTACACCCTCTCTGCTAAGTGAAAGAAGGACCTTGTAAAAAATTGCATCAGTAGAGATTGTAACTCCTCCAGACAAACCAAGTGCTGCTACCCAGAGACTCCAAATTTCAAGAGTCACTTGAAATAAAACTAAAACAAACAAACAAAAAAACCCCTCTGGACAAAAGTGACTAACAAACACTTGATCTTCTTGGTATCAGTGTTGCTTTTTCCACTCTAGATCAGGAAAACTAGTAACTTCATTTCAGCAAGAGTAATTGTATTACCTAACCCTTATCTGGCACTTTTTTATCTGTACCTCTCAAAAGAGGTCGACAGCACTATCTGCATATGATATCATTATTTGCATGAACTCCATCAATAGTACCCAGGACACTTCAAAGGAAGTGTCCAGTACCAGGCCAGGAGCTGCTGTCACCAACACCCGGAAGAAAACATCTGTGAGTCCTTTTTCTGTGCTAAACCAGGAATACAACTCCTATCTAATCTGCTGATTTGAGAATTCAAAGATTGTGGTATAATGTCAACAATGAAAGCCTGGATGTTTTGTTCATTTTAACTACAGGGATTGTCACCAGTTGTATCACTCTACAGGTGTTCACTCAGCCTGACCCCATTCTTCCTCAGGCTGTACCCCCATTGAAGCCAGTGGAAGCTTTGTCTTCTCCACAGGGCCCTACATTAACTTAAAGTTTTGCTGTCTCTGGCTGTATGGATGTTCAAGACAGGCATCTGCCTTTATGGAAGAAAATTGAGATAACTGGACAAAATCCTTCATTCCCACAAGGTCCACAGAATATTTTGCTGTAAAGAACTGAATACTGACAATAGTGGTATGTTTGTTACTACCACCCATTTCTACCTGAGACAGTTACACACTGTGGATGGGCACTCCTCTTTCATTCCTGTCCATCCCCTAGCAAAAATAAATAAATAAATAAATTTACCCATCCCATGCTTCAAAACACTTCAGACAGTCAAGAGCTTATCTAGACATCTCAGTGATTTTACAGTGTTACACATATCCTAGAATCACAAGAATATATTTTACCTTGAGGCAAATGTTTTAATTTATGTGCATGTGAGCTATTTGCAATACCTCCACCAAATGGAGCCCATATAACCCGTCGGATGGCTTTCACCCAATCTTCCATTTCATTCTGGGAATTAGCCATGAGCAGGAAAGCCTCATGATTGACAGGCATCTTCTCCCGGTCCCCTGCACCACCTGAAAGACAGAATACAAATCTCTTTTAGCATCCAGTTTAGAAGAGAGCAACCAAAGTTCAGCACTGCCAAAAATCTCGGTCAAAATAATCAAATTCTTATTTTAATTGAGCAGTTTTACAGAAAATTCCTGCTGATGTGCTGTGGCACCCACAGAGCACAGGTTGATGGAAGATCAAAACAGAAGTGCAAAATACGCATTTCCAGTGTGGGAAACCTGGAGATATCATATCTGCTGTCTCAGCAATAAGAAAAGTGAAAGCACAGGCTGTAAGACTCTATAGGAAAAGTAAGAAATTAATTCCACATTCCTGTGCTGAGGTACTGAGAGATTTTTACCTAAAAGAGGGACCAAGTAAAGTGTAAGACATTTTAAAATGCTTCAGATGTAGAAGTCACAAGATCATCCACTTTCTCTGAGTCTCTGGGATATTTATAGTCTCAACACAGAGAAGGAGACCCATTCTGATTTTGGATCCAATTCAGAATAAATTTAAGAGCTGGAAATCTGATTCTGACTCTTCCAATTGATGTAAAAACTTTAGGAGCTATTAATGCTGGTGTGCAACATCTCAGAAAAGCACTGACCAGAATATCAAATTCACTCAAGCTCTCACAAAAAACTGTCCCTTGTGGATACTCAAATACTTGAAACATTTTGACCCTGCTTTTCCTGTTTCACTTTTAGGTCAGCATTCACTCCAACAATTTAATTCTTCCCCTTACCCTTCGTTTTATGTTCCAGAGCTGGATAAAACCTCCTGAGTGCCGCATAAACACATAAAAGCTTTATTAGAAGAGCCTCTGTATGAAAAGGCTACTGATCCTGTCCAATTCAGCAGCTGCATCCCCAGAGGCCTGGAGCTTCTCCATCACCATGGAAACTGCCTTTGGCTTTGCTAGGAGATACCATCTGAGCTGTGTGTCACTGCCATTTCCACGCTTACATGGCTTTCAGCACCTACCGGCAGGCTAAAGCTGCCAGCCTGTGCTGAGCAGCTGAGACTGCCTGCCCGTGGAATTCGGAGATAAGAGCAGGATGATGGTATGCTGCGGTTTCTGCAGAGCTGATTTAGCATACACAGAACATGTGCTCCTTAAATCCTTGCTAATCTGGGGAATGAAGCAAGCTGGGAGCTGCCTGCAAGCCAAGGAAGTACTTTTTCTTGCTATTAATTGTTTTCTTGCCTTGACATACTCATGGAACATTTATTGATTTGCAAAGCAGAAGTGGTAAAATGAGATGCATTGGGAAGTATTTTGTGGTTCTCTGAGAAGCAATTCACTAAACTGGGAAACTGAGGCAGTCTTTCAGTAAAGAGGAGAAACAACAGCCACCAGGGACCAGTCATGCAGCTTAAGAAAGGAAAGCTTTTTCCCCACATGTGCCCAAATCCTCTTGGACAGTCTCCCATTTTTTAATTTACTGAATTATTCATATTGCTTAAGGTGTATAAAGAGAACAGCTCCCTAGCTCAAGGCTGGGGTGCCAGCAGCTCAACAGATCGATGGCCCACCCTGTTCCACTGCTAGGATGACATGCTTCATCCCTTGCATACAAAACTGTCTGTGCAGGAAACTGCAGTCTGTGAAATTCCTGTCACTGCCTGAATCATTTTTTACCAAGGTATTCAGCCCCATGGTGAAAGCAGAGGCCATGAAGTCTAATTCTTGCACCTTACCCAGCAGACCCTCTGACATGCCCTTTTTCACAAAGGTTTCACAGGAGATACGATTGAAAGAGGCTTCCACACCCCTCAATACGCACCAGAAATGTGCTTCAGGATGTGGCATTTGGCATATAGATGGCCTGAGCTCAAGCTAGGTCATCATTCTTCAAAGCAGTGAAATAGCCTCAAAAAGACATTTGGTGTATGGGTCCCACCACCAGCAAACAATTGAGTTTGGTCAAGGTAAAAATACATCTTGTTCTTAAGTCTAAAGGGATCAGCTGAGATCCTGCCCACCCAAACCATGAAGGGCAAGAAGAGGCCAGAAGCTTGCTTTAGAATTAATCATAAACTGTAAATTTAGTGGAAGTAGCTGCACTAACCCTTACAAAGATTGCCATAAGGAGCAGAGGATGAAGATGACTCACTGGACTTCTGCAAAACTGGCATCAGCATCTTCCCAAGCAATCATTATACCACAGGGACCTGACTACAAGTCCCCTTCCCCTAAGGGGTTACTTTGGACCAACCAGCTGCTTTCTGAACCATCACAGACAGCTTTCATGCAAGCATTTAGGGGGGAAAAAAACGCAAAACCAAAACACATTTGTAGTTCTATTTGAGTCTGCAAAAAGCAAAAACTGGATGGGAAAAAAAGATTTCTGTACACACCAGACCTGAGATTCTGCCAAAGACTACATATAGTTCCTCCAGGTTTGGCTTTCCCCACTGAAACTTGAAATGGGAGCAAGGTCATGACCCTACAATCTGCCTGTGGGAGAGTCAGTACTGACTAGACATGTAAGTACAAGCAAATGAAGGCAACTCCACATATGAAGGCCAGCTTAGAAATAAGAATGCACTTCAGAATTGCTTCTTACATTAGCATGCTGTGACTATGCAGTAGCAGAGTGTGGAGACCCACCCTAAACATTTTCCTTTTTTAGTAACTTTTTACTCAAATTTCTTTGTATACTTGGCTGGTACCTTCCACTATATCCTTGAGGCATCAAGCAGAAAAAGTAGGGGTTACTAAAAGGTAGAGTTCAGACACATCTCTCTGCATTCAACAGCCAGGGGATTCTGTATTCAGTTGCCTGCTGCAGACTCCCTGTGTATGCTGGACAAGATGCACTGGATTTCATCCTTATCCATGAAGCAAGTTGGCAGCTCTATTTGCCTCTCATCCAGGTGTACAGAAACCAAGCAGCTTGAAGGGTGGGAAAGGTGATGGCAACAACGTCAGCATGTGCAGTAAATGTAAGAGCCTAGAAGCATTAAGATACTTGCTTGGTTGTTGCTCCCCACCAAAAGGGCTGCAGGTCCCAGCTGATGTGAATGCTTTGCTGCCCCTGTCCCAAGGTACCTTTGTGGAAGTGTTTCACATGCCCTGGTAGATATCTTTGCCTCTGGGGAACAGTTCAGCTGCAGGCCACATGTGCTCTCTCTCCAGGACCAGAATAACTCAAGCTGGCAGAACTGCTCTCCTCTGCCTCCACTCACAGTTTCTTCATTGGATATGGCCTGGGAGCCATGACCTGCTAATGGCAGCGGTCACCTCAGAGGAACGTCCACCCCACAATCCTTAGAAATGACCTTCCTTTCAGCTTCCCTGCCATGCCTCACAAAAGGGAAGGTTAAATGAGAAAACTCTGGGACTAAATCTGGCTAAAGGTGAGATGGGGTGCTGCAACAGCAGCAGGAGTCAGTCACAATCTACCCTTCGAGGCCCTGTTTACTGAAAATTCTTTTTTTGACCATCCTTAGACAGGTAAGCACTCACTGGAATGTGCATCATTTTGTTAAATTTACTTGTCCTGCCCTGTGTTCCTGTTCAAAGAACCTGCAAGACAGGCTGCATCTCTGCTTTCATACAGTTCTTTCCAATAAGGAAAAGCTTGAATTTTTGGTTTTCCTTGAACCTCATTTGCTCAAGCTTAACCTTCTTAAGATCACTTGTGAAGCCAAGCCTTAGATCCCCTTTGTACGGAACAGAAATTCATGGGGAACAGGACTGGACTTCTGCATGGGAGATGAGACTGCCTCATTGCATATAAAAGGAGGAACTTTTATATTCTCAAGCAAAGCTGCTGTTGGGTTCTGAAGTTGGCAGCTTCTTTCTTTGCTCAGGGAACTTCTTTTACTTCCACCTCCCCGCTCTGATTTTCCTTTCACCCATTTCTTACATCATTCCTCCTACTGATGTGCTTGTGCCCTGTCCTTATACGAGCCTCCTGAGAAGTTCCACCATTACAGCACCCTGTGTATGTGTACACATTGAGGTGTTTGTTTATGTGTGCTCTGCTTTGGTGTGGACAGCAGCTGCAGTGTTTTCAGAGGGTGATGTGCAGCTGGGCGTGCGCGGGTGCTGCAGCAGCTGGGGGCTGCACTGGGAAGGGGGGCTGGGGGCAAACACAAAGCCCAGCTGACGTGTCTGCCCTCGGTGCTACAGCAGGTAGTGGCAGGAAGCCTTGGACTGCAGACAAGCAGCAACAAAGGTCTTGACAAATGGTCAAAAACCAGCACTGGCTGCTGAAAAGAACAACTGCAATGATTCACCTTCCCTGACCCGGTCCTTTATGACTGGCTTTGAGGTGAGTGTCAGAATTGGGGGCTCAAATCCCTGATAATGAAAGGTGAAAGAAGGTGAAAAATGAGGAGATGAATTCTGTCAAGAACAAGGGTGGCTCTGTTAGATGGAATCTCTGCACAGCGGGAAAAAAAATACCAAGGAAAATCCGTCTTGATCTTTGGATCAAAAGATGAAAGAAGTATCAATGAGTAAGCAAAAGTTCATTAAGAATGCTTTGAATAGACAATTGAAACCTAATTCCATTTCTTCGGTCTTTTCACCTTTGATTCCAGCTGATGCTCTACCTCAAGCATTTTCCACCCCAAACAAAAATTTTCAAGAACCTGAATGCTGGAGATAGACCCTGTCTATTACAGCTGAATCCAGGGTTAACCTGACATCAGCATCAGTTTAAACTTACCTGCTTTTTTTTTAATGGTTTGTTTTTTGGTTTTGGGTTTGGGTTTTTTTCTGAATTATTCTTTAAATAGAACGAGAAATTTGCTGTGAATACGAAACTCATCTTGAAATGGTCCATTCAGGCTGGCTGAGAAGAGAAAAAACAGCAAGCAAGATCTGAAGTAGTCCAGGAGTGAGAGAAAAACAAGGAAAACTGGGGGTTTTCCAGTATGGGTATGATCCATGAGGAATTAAACAGTACAGTAAACAATGTGCTTGCCATGATTTTTTGGTTTGTATCTTCACCCACCCACCTATTTACATATGGAATATATGAGTTGGAAGTTGATTTGGAGCTGAGTAAATGCATGATAGTATTTTAAAAGACATACAAAACTAAGAAAAAACAAGGAGAATTTATTATCATGTGGAATGCAAATGAAAGAAACAAGCTTTGAATCAAAATAAATTCACTGTGCCACAGTGACAGTGGACAACATAATGGCATTTTCTCCTAAAGAAACAAGTCACCTTTGTAGGTGAATGGTGTTTCATTTCCACCATTTGGAAAGAGCTTAAGGGGATTTTAACATTCAGTATTCATCTGGTGGTGTCAATGAGAAAAATGAACTCTTAAATTCTTAACATTTATTGTAATGAGGAAGTTCAGCTCAAACTGACAGAGTTCACATTTTCTTGGGGCAGGATTTACAAGTGTGCACTAAAATCTCATTGACTTCTCAGTCAAATATTAAATGCCTAATTTCCTTAAGCAGTTTTTATTTCACCAAGTTCTATGGTAGTTACAAGTAGAAGTTGATCAAATTTTCCAAGTCAAAAAGCACTGCAGAGGATTTTGATGAGTCTGTAAATGGTTTTTCGATACCATATCTTACACCTCATCCCAGAGAATAAAGCAAAAGCAGGCACACACTCTAAAGCCACTGCCATCTATTAAGCAATCCAAAAGCTCTGTGATCTCCTCTCCCCTCCCATGCTTTCTGTGGTTTCAGAAGCCATTAAAATGCTTTAAAAATGCACCAACAAAGAGATGAGACCTCAGAAGTGTGGTTTCTTATGCAAAAACATCAGACAAGATTTAACATGAACAGAGTCACTAATAAAGCTTCTCTGTACCAGTACATGGATTACAGAAAACCCTTATAAACCTAAGGCTAGTGATCTGTGTCAGTTGTCAGGATCAAGTGTAGGATTACTAAAACTGTACGAAAAAAAAATGAAGATTAAACTAAATCTTTGGCCTGTTATACATAAAACCTGTGTCTGGATAGCTTGACTCCCCTGCCTGGAGATGTCTTTCTTGATAATGCATGGGACCTTATTACTCTCAACTTTTATCTATTAATTAAAGTGAAGTACTGTTTAAGACTACCAACCACTTCAAATAAAGCAATGCCCTGGAAATAAACAAAAGGCATGTTCCAAGTAGGCCAAATGCTAGTAAGTGATGTCACACACCAGGAACCATGGCAAGCAGAAAAAGAAGATGCAAGATAAGAGGAAGGGAGAAAAATAACTTCAAGTACTCTTCAAGGAAAAGTAAGTAGAATTGAAGTCAAACTTCACCTGGAACTTCTGCTTGTAAAACCTGCTTACATGAGTTGTGCTGTGTAATGTTTGAGTGTAATTGAGTTGATTTTTCCTTAAGGTGCTTTGTCTGAGCTCTTCAAAGTTTCAGTAAAAAGGTTCAGTCATTTTTAAGTCATACTTCTGGCATTAAAAACATATTTATGGTACTAGTATATCCATGCTCTCTCATCTCTGTTTTCAGTTATTTGCAATTTTAGAGAAGAGACTACTACAATTCTGCCTGGGATGTGCTGCTCACCGAGGCCATAAAATACAGCTTAGGTTGGCTGAAGTGACTTCACAACGGAGGAAAGGCCACTTCTACTGCAGCAGGCCAATATTCAGAGTTCAGATGAGCCCAGGTATAACATGTCACCATGTCCATTTTTTGTTCAAGGACGCAGCATCTCCCTTGTACCAGCACAGCTCAGGCACCAATCCCTCCACCTTCTGCCCACAATTACTTTGCTCCATAAAAGGAATAGACATTAACAATGACCACACTGCCTCCCCAAACACAGAGGTTTCAGGAGCTTCTGAAATGTGCCCTCAATGCCGTACAGTATCCACATAAACAAGCTGTATTATAACTGCTTTGTTATCAGCTTCTGTTAGCTAGCAGCAAGGGATGAAAACTTGCCAACATGGTCACAGCTAGCTTAGGAGGCCAGCAAGGAGGATTGCAAAGAGGAGTCAATCAGCAATGATTAACATGAGGAACAACTACTACACCAGCAACTCCCAGTGGAGCTGCATGACACCACTTGGCCTTTGTTGTGGCTGGCATGTTTCATCCTAAGCATGAATTCCAGAGTACCAATATTCCAGTATGTCCAAAAACGCCTCAGGAGTTAGACTACTTTAAACCCTTCTGGCTCTTGACTCCAATAATGTTTCCTGATAGGAGGTTGCTGTGGAGATTGAGCATGTTCAATTCAAAGCCTGCATCATAACAGACAGAGCCTTCTCAGGTGGAGCTCTCACAGTGCAATGGCACATTCACTGCCTCTTACAGCAGTATCTACTGACAAGGAAGAAAAATTTAGGGTATAGTGCTGCCTCTGCCAATGTTAACACTGTTTTCTTTGCCAGAGCTCCTAGTGGAAAAGAATCTGAAAATGTTGGGAGCCTAGGCATAGTTGCAGTCCAGCTTCTTCCATTTACACACACTTGTGCTCCAGAACTCACAAACCTTTCCTTTACAATCTGTCCCACATGTCACCAGCTCTCAGGGAGCTGTTCACATCATGATGTGTCTGTCTTAGAATAACAAAAGGACAACTTCTTCCCCTCTCTGTAGGTGGAGCAAAGGAGGAAAGAAGTAATTTCACCCCCTCATGGAAGACGACCTGGTGATAGCAAGTGGGGATGACAAGGGGGAGCAAAAAATTGGTTTTCCCCAGCACATTCCACAGACAGCCTCATACCAACAGCAGTCTGCTTTCCCTTATTCTTTCTTCCTCCCTAAAACTAACCCTCACTGTCTTTCCTCAGCGTATTTCAGATCTAGAGAGTTACAACGAGCCCATGGTGATAGTGTGGAACTGCCTGGACTATGTGACTACAGTCATTTCACTAACCTCTGATTTGAAAGGAGAGGAAATGAATTTTTTCTCAGGCCAGCAGAAGCCACACACTCACAAGGAGACAATTTAGGCCAGCTGGCAGGAGCTGTGTGTCTGTCCCTACAAGGCACATTGCAGGAGACATCTAAATTAAGGCAACTTAATTTGAGGTACAAAAAAGAAGTTACAAATGTATATATGAAAGTCTCAGAAAACAGTAACACAGCTGTGCAAAACAGGCCCATATGGTTCCATGTGGTTCTCCAAAGCAGCAAGTGCTCAACACTTCAAATTATATATTCCAACTGTGGTTATGTTTACATGCTATTATAAGGGAGGAAATTCCTTCCTGACCAAAGATGATGATACTTCATGTTTTGAAAAATCTGAATGAAAATGACTGGATAATTTTTTATGCATTACCATGCAACCACAAGTAATTTTCTAATTCTCATAAATTTCTTCAAATCTTTCACACCAAAAACAAAAGTTGAGGAAAATTTTATATTCTGACAAGAAATTACTTACCATAATATCAGAATAGTGAGTGCTTATCTATTTTTCTTTAATAATTTCACAGTGGAGAGATGATATCCAAGTTCTGCACTCTTTCTGAACTGTTATGCTCACATTTGCCAGGTCTGCTCCATGATAGGAACGAAGTGGTTCATGCCTTCTGAATACATCTCTCTACCACTCCCTCCTTCCCTTCTCCCTCCACCTTGCCCTCAGAAGCCTATTTTTTCTTTCTCCTGCACTTAATCCACCATTAAACCAAAGTCATCCTCACTGTAATTTTTAAAAGACTAACGTCTCTCATCTTAGCCAGTGCTCTGAACCTTGAATTAAAGAGAATGGAAAAGAAGCCATCCACTGGTAAAGATTAGGCTGCAGATGCCAGAGCTTTTAGCTGAGCCTGTAAAGACTCTGATTCTCTGTAGACTGAATACAGAGTACTGCAGAAATTCAGGCCAACCAATTACAAACATTATTATCTTCTTTAGTAAAGTAACTGAAGCTTTACAAGCACAGTTTTGGCAGCAGCAAATTAATGGACTATCATTAAGGACTCAACAGTTGCAGACTTTGTTTTTACAAAAAACGAATCTATTTGTCACATTAACACAGAAAAAGGACTGAAATGCAAAAGCATCTATACTGTAGGCCTTTGGCAAAACGTTGACAAGTTTGAGGAAACCCTTGCCAATACTAATGATGAGACAATGCAGATGGAAGTCCTGCTGATCCACATCCAAACTTAGGAGCTCAGGGATATTCTGATCCAAGCCTAGCCTTGTTACAGTTTGCACAGACCAACAGCTTTACAGCAGTCTCCTCCTGCATCTGGCTATGCACTGGGTGATCAATAAATCTTCTAAACATGACAGTGCAGCACTCAGCATTATTCACTGTCACAATGCTCCTGGGATAAAAACGGGAACTTGTCAGCTGGGCCCAGCAGTGCAGCCACTCAGAACCCAGCTGTGGATGGCTGAAGGGCTCCAGGCTGGGCAATGGAAGAAGCTGGGCCTCAATTCTCTGTGCTTTAGGACAACTGTCAGTGATCTGCTACCAGAACAATGCCTAGAAACATCGATTCTAATTCTGTCCACTCACTGGACATGAACCAACTCCTCCCAGTCAATACATTATCAAAACGCCCACGAAAGTTCCTTTGAAGTGGTTAATTATTAGCTGATGTAACCTCACTTTTCAGAAACATGCTGGTTTAGATCAGATTTAAACAATGAAAAGAAATGAAAAAACCTGTTAGGTAAACAACTCATCCTGAGAAATGTGTTCAGCTGGTGGCCTTGTTCCCACAGAAGCTCAAGGGAATGTTGCAAGAATGCTTCTGACCCTGAATTTCCCAGTGGAAGCTCTGTCTTGCTGCATTCACTGCCAATATTACATCCAGATGTGCCCTTCCACTGCATCCCATGCTGACAGCTGTGTCTCCATCATAGCCCAAAGGCTCGCACACAGGTACTGTCATCTGACAAGCTGACACAGTCACCTTTGAGCTGTAGAGGCAGAGAGGGAACCTCAGTTGCATAACCTTAGAGGTCACAGTTCAGGCAGGCTGCTCATAGAAGCACAATTTAGGGTTTGGGACTATTCACAGTTTTTGTCCAGCACAGCAGAACTGCCCTCAAGCATTCCTGTGCAAGCTTCCACTCGCACAGTGCAGAAAGTTCACCAGCACCAAGCCAACCAGCCACTGAGCTCTTGCTGCCCAGCTCCTCCAAACAACAGCTTCTGAGCTGGTACAACATTCCCACCTGGACATCTCAGTACTCGTGGGCTAGGGCAAACCCCAGTGAAGTGGCATCCTTCCCACAGAAATCCTGGACTTTCTCTGGTGTTCCTGGATCTGCAAGGCACTGTAGTCTACGTGTCCTGTCCTGATAGTCTTCATCCTTGTATGTGAAAACCTGGGTCCTCTCCGCTACACCAGCAGTCACAGTCTCTTAGCAAAGCACACTGACACCTACTGAAGGCTACATTATATTTCCAAAACGTCCTCTAAACAATTATATGTTATTTGAAAGTTTACAGGTCCGTCGTGTTTCAAGTAAAGGCTGCTGATCAAAGTGAACTCACAGTCCTAGAAAGACAGTCTCTACTAACAAGGGAAAGTAAAAGAATTTCCACAGAAAAGAGACAAATGCTCAGGAGACATTACAACTCTCAGGAACGTGCCCCAAAAGTCCTAAAGGCTAACACAGGTATGTACAGCCACCAAGTGTCATAGAGCACCTTTTTCCTGGTGCAAGAGCATATTTGCTGCATGGATGACCACACTGGGCAGCCAAACTCTGCAACTACCTCCCAGTGATCTCTAGAGCAAGAAACATTGCACATGCAGTTTACATTACAGTGGTCATTTTTAGACCCACATATTCTGGGGAAACCCAGCCATCAATGTATTTTATGATGTTCAAATACAGAAGATGAAGTTCTTATCCCAAAGAACTAAAAAGCCTTGCTCGATGCTTGTAGTGGTCTACTACCCAAATGGAAATGCCAGCATTGCCATTTGAGCTGATTCTGCCAGTGGTATGAACAACATAAATTAAATCTAATTACACAGATTTAGGCCA
The DNA here is from genome assembly GCA_013398615.1 of Brachypodius melanocephalos. Taxonomy (NCBI): domain Eukaryota; kingdom Metazoa; phylum Chordata; class Aves; order Passeriformes; family Pycnonotidae; genus Brachypodius; species Brachypodius melanocephalos. Next base: position 787,037 of record VZSR01000257.1, read on the forward strand.
CAGAGAACTAGAACTTGCATGAGACCAGCAGAATATCACCCTCACTGTTTTGAATGCTCTCTATAGGCAATATATTTGTGTATTTTTATGCTTATAGAAGCATAAAGCCCATTCTGAAAATGCTGACATAAATTGAGATGATGCACAGATTCACTAAGCCCAGCTGGTTCACTAAGCAAAACACGAGGAGGAAAAGGGCACATGTATCTGCCTTGTGAGCCTCCTCTCTCTCCTCACCCTGCTCCTTTCTCAAGAGCACAGAACTGTATGCAGCCATTGCAGGCAGAATATATTATAAGAATTTGCCTTTGTAGTCGAAGGCAGAATAACAGCCAGAATCCAGGATCTGCTCAGCCAGTGACAGGGCATGTATTAAGAAGCCTTCCAGCCTCTGTTTCAAAACAAAGAAATCTTGATAAGCCTAAAGGCAGCAGCTGCTGCCAGCAGCATGCTGCCTTCCTTACCTTAGGGACACCTGCTGAGCTGCTGCCTGTTTAATATTACATTAAACCAGCAGCTTTCCAAATAATTAATTATGTATCTATAGAGAAGCTGTGGTAGCCAGGGGGCTGGGAGGACACGGTTCGGAAATCAATGAACCATTTGGGTTAATGGTCTGCAAGGCTGGAAAAAAAAATACTGATGGCTTCACGATTTGTCAGAGCCACAGTCAGGTAACAGAGGGAATGAGGGAAGCATAACAAGTTCTCTCTACTCTTCCCTTCTACATTTTTGTTTTTAATTAAGAGCAATCAGATGAGTTTGAAAGTCCCTAAAAGGAGATACGAATCTCAAACACAGGGGAAAATAACACGGCTATAGCTTGTATGGCTTGTGGTTGCAGCCGGTTTCAGTCCTCTAGCATTAAAGACACAGAAGGTTTCGTCGTATCGTGTTCTTTATTTAAATGGTTCATACTGTGAAAGCAGAAACCCAAGACAGCAGTGAACTATTGTCTTCAAAGTCTGGTCTCTGCCAGTTACCTCTCAGGGAAAACTCAATCCATGGTCTCTGAAGCAAATCTGCAAGCAGTTGTCAAACAGACACAGCTTCTCCAGCCTTCCAGAGAGGTTTTAATTCTCTTGCCTTGTTTTAAGATCACCAGTTAGGTGATCTGGATACCTAATCATGAAAGCATTACATGCTTGTAACGATCATAATGAAGGAGCATATTTCTAAATGCACAGACAAGCACCTGTAAGCCTCAAATGCTCCTGTCTGTGGATATTCTAGTCCTGTCTATGAGCCTAAATATGAGGAAGGCTGATTCTCAGGAAGCCAAGAGTAAAAGAACTCTTTATACCATACTCCTTATCCTAAGACCAGCTTCATCTAGTCCAGTTCTGTTACTGCTCCATCCAATTAAAAACATCCAATGTGGCTTGGATAGCTTTTAAAAAATATGGAATAGTCACACAAGAGTAACTGCAAACCAATCTTATGACAAGTACATGAAAGCAAAAATTATTTCAGTGTATGCTTTAGCTATTAACAAACAAATTAAAAGAAGTTAAAAAATATTCTCTGTTGTTGCAAATATGCTTTTCACATAGAATTAAACATTAGTGTTTTGGGAGAACAGGCAGAGTGTGAAATTACTTTCTAAGGTTATATTGCACATCAGGGGAAAAATGCCTTCTCTGTATTTAACAAAAAAAAAAAAAACCAAAATCCTTTGAATTTTGCAATGAGAAATTCCTTTGTGTTAGTGGAGAACTGAGATATAGAGACACTCAATGATTTCCAGTGTGATACTGGCTATCAGCTAGCAGAGTCAGAAAGAAAAACAAAACGGGATTAATCAAACATGGCTTCTCACAAAGCAAGGAATACTGTTTAGAGGGTTCCTTGTGTGGAACTGCAAAGGCAGTGCCAGCCCTAGAAAGCAGAAAGCAAAGAAAGAAAGAAAAAACGCTGATCAGCATGATGATTGTTCTCCCAGCACAGGATGGGAGAGGAAAGGAGGCCGTTTTCTCACCAAAGCAGTGCTCTCAAAACAGGAAAGCCACATCAGAAATTTGGAGTGTACTGTGTCTCACAAAGCTGCTCCATTGCTCAGCAGCTCCAGGGCTTGCCTGGCACCTCCTCTCTTTGGGGAGCTTTACCTGGCGAGCTGAAGTCACCACTCTCAGCAGTGTGCACGTGGGTCACCGAGAGGCAATGCGGTGTTGGCCAGCTCTGCCTCTAGAGCTCTAGAGCACTACGATTCTTGGCAGCACTGGCCTCTCTGGCTGCTGAATCCCACAGCCCTGTGGAGACAGTGGCCCAGATCCCACAAAAGCCTAGATACTGACTGGATAAAGCCCCAATTCCACTCACATTTTAATACTGATGAGGGAGATTTGCACCAGAGCCACATGGCTTTGGAAGTCATTGACTGAACAACAGACAGGTCTCTGTGGTGTCCTGCCAGCTCCTTTCATATCTCCCAGCCCATGGAGTCCAGCACACCATTCCCAGGGGGCTCCAACAACTCAAAAGAGTCAAGTGTAGAGTCAGGATCCAGACTGTCTGTGGACTCATCCTCCACACCCAAGTGCCCTGCTTTCATCTCAGATACCATGAGGTATCACCATGGCATGCTTGCACCTTGCTGCATCCCAAACCTATGGGATGAATTTATTTGTAGGGATTTTTAAGATTGATTTCTAGTCAAGGAAACAGTGCTAGTAAATTACACACTAGTTTAAGAAGTAAGAATTTTCCAGGCCCTTTTCTGCCTCATCAGGAGGCTTTTGTGCTACTTTCTGCACTGGAGCATCCACCAGGTAAGTGCAATAACGAGTTTAATAAAACACAAAAGGTTAGGTCACATTGCTTGGGCTTCAGAGTTGAAAGAAAAACCCACACACCACCACAATTTCCAGGTCCATCTAATGATGAATCAATCTAGCTCTTTTTTTCTCTCTGCTATTCCTGCTATATTGAACTGAAGATGTAGAGTTGGGTTAAATGCATGAAGTACGAACAGAAGAGAAAAATCACAGTGGCCCCTTTTCCATGTGACTGTCATAGATGCAGAGCATCCTCCTATCCAGTCCTGTACCTTATCACCGTCAAATTATAATGTTGTATGGATCGAATGCTTCCTTTTGCCAGGACAGCCTTTCTCAACTTTCATAATGTTTATAAAACCATCCACCCTGTGAGCACATCAGAGGAGGAAAACAATCAGGCACAGACAAAATGAAGCAGGAGAAGTAACAGAGCTCGGGCTCAAATCCTGCCTTTAGCATGACCAGCCTTGGAGGTCCACAGAGTGAGAAGCTTTAAGAACACTAAAAGCAAAGCTGAAAGTCTTGTAGGTCGACATCATACAAAAATGACCTAATTGTCAGTCATCAAATATCCCGAGGTTGCTGGGCGTGGGCTGCAGACCCCCTCCCAGGAGTGGCAGCCACATCACTTGTCTGCTGCACATGGCATTTTCCCCAGCAGTTCCATTTGCTGAACACAAAGGGTGAGCCCACATTAAAGAACACTCCCTGCCTTTGAAGTTTAGATTGTTTGGCTTGCCTGGCTACAAACTAACACTGCACCTTAACCATCCAGCTTTGAAGTTTTGTAAATCTACAGCTGTAGAAAAGTAAGGACCACTTGGAAATAAAACATTAATTATTAAATTCTTCTGAATTAAAGTAGAAAAGGCTTATCTGAAGCTGAAACTTTCTTTTTTGCCAACTAGAAATGAAGACATAAGTGAAAAATTTACAATGACTTGTGAGACCAGAGACAATTATGACTATACAACATTTAACAGCCCAGTTTTGAATAGTATTGAGCCAGTGTTCAGGGAATGGCCAAAGAAAACTACAACAAAAAAATTCATTGGAAAAAGACATAAGAAAACTGAAGGTTTTAACAACGGGCTGCAGAAGTGAATAAATAGTTTCCTTTCATTGTTTTGATGCCTTATTTAAAGTGTCTGTGTGGATGTAACTGATAGTAGTTTGATGGAGGTTAAAACTGATAATAGGAAAAAAAAAAAGAAATGTTAGAATCCAGAATCTGTCTTTGCTGCATGTTTAACAGAGGCTATGAGTAGGGTAAGGCTGTATCACCAAATGAGACCTACAGGAAGGTCCCATGGGCCCAACAGTCTGCATAGCAAAGGATATACAGCAAGAGAGAACACTGTACTTTGGCTTGGCTGTTTCATTTCAGGCATGTCTGGAAACTCTTGCAACCTCCACAAAAACAAATAGAAAATTAATTCAAAACACAGTGTGGCCTGGCCTGGAATACTAGCGAGGAGATAAAAATCCTGCACTTCCTGAGATTTCACGCTGTAAGACTTTGGAGACTGAGTTTCCAGTTCTGCTGGTGGTTCTGCTGACTGCTTCCTATATTAATCTGGGCAAGTTCCCTTTCAAGGCTGAACCACGAGCATTTACCTGGGAGTTTTGTTTCCCATTCAACCAGTATTTCTGGCCATGAACTTGTCCATAGCCCAGCTTCTGTCCCTAGACCACCTGAACATGTGGGAAAGAGGCCACAAATCATGTGCTAATGTCACTGCTCCTGATGGTTTGCTCCTTCCCTGCTCAGAGACACAGAGAACAGCAAGGTCAGATCCACTGCAGCCTGTGGCTACTGCAGTTTTTATGCAACCACATTTTTGATGCTATGCCTAGGGCACTCTCATCATTTAACAACGCCCTTGAACAACCACATTTACTGACTGGGGAAGATGTCCTTATTCAGATGACAGTAAAACCCTCTGCAAATTAAGTGCTTTCTGAAAGGGAGTTAAAGGGGATTGCCTTAAGTAACTGGATGGGAAGTGGCTCAAAAGCTATCAGGAGTCCAGGCTCTTCAAAGCAAGATTAGGGACAGACTGATGCTGAACAGCTCATGAAGAAGCTCAGCTATCTCAGCATTTCCCACTCAGACACACACTGCTTTAGCACTGCCCTTCCTAGACAGCCCTGGAAGCAAGATAAAGGATAGCAAACAGCAAAGAGGGCAGCAGAGGGGCTCAGGATCCTCACCCTGCCAGCAGGCGTGATTCAGGAGGTGTTCTGGACAGTTTGCTGGGTTTCACAGATCAGATGGATTTTGGCAGAAATGGGCTCCAAGAGGAAACACCCTCAGTTCAGCTGGCTGACAATTCTCCTGTTGTACTCACTAAGAGTACAACTGCCTGCTGTTCCCTGAACATCCCTCAGTTGTGTCTGAGGCCCAGCCTCACCTCTCCTGGCTGCACCATCAGCCCCTCCCTGCACTGCAGGCACAGGTAAGGCACACCTTTCCTCTGTGCCTGTCTAGAAACACACTGCTCCTGTGGCACATACGATAAGGGAACAAAGCATTGGACAGTTGGGTGCCCTCAGGAGATGAGCAAAAAATCATCCTATGCCCCCTTGTAAAGTGCCATTTATATGCACACACACACAACAAAACTCTAAAAAATAACTTAGCACAATCAAATTAATAATCCAGTTATAATGTTTTTCCTTCTTTCTAATAAAAGCTTTACTGAGACGATTCTATCCCTAGCAACTTCTCAGTTATTGTGTAAATTTGTGTACATATTTCGCTCAACAAAATACCAAATAGTTGGAACCAGCATCTACAGGTCAGCTTAACTAAATTATCATATCTCAACTGCTAGTTCTTGTGCAATCCCATTTTAAAATAGGAACCTAGAAGAAAACAGAATGGTAATGCAAATTTATTTTCTTTAACTTTTTCTAAAACATTTTCCTCAACTTTACACTAGTGGTGAAAACATATAAAATTTCCATTTGCATGTATCCCTTAGGAAAAAAATCATATTCAAACAAAGAATTAGAGAAATGCACATATTAAGTAAACACACACATACATAAATGCCAAGTAATATATATAAAATTAGCCAGGTGAGCAAGTCAGATTCCTCAGATCCTCTGGAACTAATGCATGTCCAAGCCACAAGAAATCACTGCCTTTATGCAAACCCCACATCTGGAGTGCTGGCTAAACAACAAATGTCACAGTGAAGACACATGCAAAGAAAGAAAATAATTGACAGCCAATGTGTTTATTGGGAGTTTACTACACTGTCATTTTCCACAATGCTAGGGGCAGATTGCTCTCATGAAGAGTTTTGTATGTACCTGGAGAAAAATCAGTATTTCCTGAAAAAGCCCACACAGCAATTCACAAAGTGAACCTCACAACGGCAAGCTGAAAATCTCTGTGGAGTCGTGCACTCAGGTACCCCTACATGGGAAAGATACTGAGACAAAATTTGCTGTTCCTTCACTAGGTATCATTTATTTTATTATTTCAGTGTAGATTCAAAAAATATTATTTTATTATTTCAGTGTAGTTTCAAAAAATAGTGGATCATTACTCAGCTGCCTACCTAAACTTATCTGTAAAAGCAAACACACATATTCTCTGTTACTGTTTTGTTCTGCATCACAGATTCCATCCCTGTGCAAAACACATGCTCCATGTTTAAAGAGTTAAACATCCTCTCGCTTAGTCGGCTTTTCTGAATGTAAAATGCAAGATAATAACATACACTGCATCTTGAACCAAAACTGCACACAGCATAACAAAACCCCCAGTGCTAAATGACAGGCAGGATGAATAGATCCATTTCCACCGCTTGTTAATTCAAAATAAATCCTTTACTGTGACTTAAAGCAAAACAGACAACACTAAATACACCAAAAATATAATGACTTACCCTTTCGGAGACACTTGCTTTTCTTAAGATATTTGGCAGTAAAAAACGGCATGGCTGCAACACTAAGGTTTCAGCCAAAGCTGACCTTTTATTATCAAGTGCTAAGAGCAAAATGAACAGACCAAAGAGAGAAAGCAAATTATCATACCAGATCTTTAAAACGCTCAGAGATGAGCAAAGGGAATTCAGAGTGGCATAAAGTATGTCAAGTTGCACGGTGGGGATTGCAGATATCTTTCTGCTCATTAGCACTGCTGTTCGAGTTATTTAAAGTGTGCTCGGGGGAAATGAGGACAATTTCCATGACAATATGTACAGTATCATATAAGGAGGAAGCATTTTTTCAGGCAGAACTTCTGCATTACTCAGCTGCTACAGCAACATATGTTGAGAAGAAAAAAAAAAACACAACAGGTTTGGATAACACAAAAAAACCCTGATTCTATTAACCAGTTCCTGTCTCAAGTAGAAAATGTATAAATCTCCCCTCATGTCTCTGGGTTATCTCCTGATTTCCTCCTTAGGCACTTCTGGCTATCTCCTCATTTCCACTTGGGCACAAGAAAATTTGCTTCAGGATGTTTTGATTCCAGACAGTCATCCCATTGCCTCAGTCTCCCTGTTTTTCAAATGGGGCAACAGCATGACAGTGTTTTTATTTAAAACAACAACAAACCAAAAACAAAAAACCAAACCAAACCAAATCTTGGAGACATTTGGGCACTAGGTAATAAGAGAAGAACCAGGGCTTAACCCCATTGCTTTGTCCTACACGATTACAGCTGTTTATTTCCCCTTAGTCCACCATGATGCTTTTTAAAAATCTCTTGCTTTTATTCAACCAAGATGACCTGATTTTGAAATTCAGTCTTAATCCTGTTGCTTCTGCTGCTTCTCTGGGTAGTTTAAGGCAGTTTGGTGCTGACTTTATATTTTTTCAAATTCCATACAGTTGGGACAGTACATTTAATGGCAATGATATTTATCAATGTTTGTCTCCTTCCTGTCACCTACCTCTGATTCACTCAACCACAGCCTATTGGATGGGCAGGCAACACCTGATTCCTTGGAATATGAAGGACAATGCCAGAAACTTGACTACCCAGTCTTGGGCATACTAATGTTCCTATGCTTTACGTCCTTCTGTGTATAACGACCCAAGGATGGAACTCATCCTTTTAAAGGTTCATAGATTCATGGAAAATGCATAAATGCAAATAACGCATGCTTCCAGTGATGGTTTAACTCTTGGCTTTTACTGATTCCAGCCTTTGGGGTACCACCAAGTCATCAGTGCACTAAGATACAAGAAAGCAGCTACTTGTTAGCAAGGGAAAATATTTGTAATCTCTAACCACCAACCCACTGACTGGATTTGAAGCCAGCTTTCTAGACTGGCAAAGGAACGGATCCAAAGGAAATCAGTACTTTCCTTTCTTATAAGGTAAAAGAATATACAATGCTATAACAAAGACTGTAAAAACCAGGACTGCACTTCACAAGATAGGAAGGCCATAACTGTGCCTTTCCTTGAACCATTTGCTGTCAGCACGGAAATAAATATTAAGCTTTTTGGGAAAGACAAGTTTTATGCTCACGAAAAATCCATTCAGCATGCCATCTGAAAACCTTCAACATAGTTTAGAATCCATAAATCCCACAATATTCAATAGGACGTCATTGTTCTTGTACCATCATACAAAAGACACCTGAACCAAACAACCCAACAACTGTCTGCTCTTTCATGAGATAGTTTTAAAATCAGCTGACAAGCTTTCAGGCATAAATAATTCTTCCACAGCTCACCTCAAGCTAAGGTTACCTGATATTGTAAAATCCTGTCTGGTTCTTAAGCATGTATGGAGCAGAGAGAAACAGTAGGAAGGAAATAGATGAGATAAGAGTCCTCATGAGCCAGTGATACAGGCAACTGCCATCTGTGAACCACTGCAGGCTCTGGGTTGGACCTGGGGAATGTACAGCATTGTATAAGGAGGAAACAGTTTTTTCAGGTAGAATTTCTGCATTACTTAGCTGCTACAGCAACATACCACCTTGGAATGGGGGCCCAAGCTTGCTGCTGATCTGCCTTGGAGATGGCCCAATCTACATCATATTTATCTGGAAACACTGCCTGATCTTGTGTCATCAAAAAACCCTCACACGTTCTCTCAGATCTAGCATAATTTATGGTCTCACGAATCTTTACATGGATATCTGGAAATACTTGGTTGGTGGGCCCTTTCCATCCCTCCTAATTTCTTCCAGAAGACCCTCAACAAATATTTTCTCTAGAATCTGGTTATTTTGGAGGAGAAGTTCAGCAGATAGGATGAACTCTGAGTTCATCCCTGAACTTCATGACACTTTTTCGTGCTATCATTGTGTGGCACATGGCAAAAGGTGCCATGTCCAAACAGCCCTCGAAACACCAGCTTCCTCTTTGCCAGCAGACATGTCCCACACTCAGTGACACACCAGGCTGGAGTTCTTGATGAGCTAAGTCTGCCTTTTTGCACTCAGTAAATTTAAAGAAAAGAAAAGAAAAAAAAAATAGTCAAAACCACAGCACAACCACAAGGGAACTCCCTTCTCTGCCAGTTTAACACAGGGTCAAATACAGACTCATGCAGTAATCCCTCCCAGCTGCCTAAGATTCTGGCCCTTTAATGACCTTGCACAAAACCCTTATGCTTTTAACTCCAGTACCCCATATTCCACCTCATTTCCAGCTCACTCTGCCCTTGGAGCTAAAAACAGAGGTTGCCCTCCTGTTAGACTTGCAATTTCCAGGGAGAACTTTGAACTCATGTAAACAAACATCTGTATCTCTCATCCAGGGCAAAGAAACACAAGATCTCTCTCTATCCCTCCCCACCTCCTACCACCACAGCTTGCTTTGAGAAACCCTAAGACCTCATATCTTCGTGATGAGAGAACTATTTAGTCATTATCCTCTAGTACTCTTCTGTTGCTCAGGCACAGCTTTCCTTAATCAGCTCTCCAAACAAGACTGAAATCAGGTAAAAGTTTGCATCCTGACAAAAATCTGCAGACACCAAGAATAGAATGAATTGGACCCAAACCATCAAATGTTATCATTAACCCACTGTTAAGACTGCTTCCTTTAGTAATGCTTTTAGAAAGGGCTAGATACAACTTTGACTGCAAGAAATCTACATTTTTGTTATGTATCATCATACTAAAACCGCATTAACATATGGTTAGTGGGTTTTTCCTCTTTTATTCATCCTCCTTCCTCCAACTTCAGATCCCAGTTCGGAGAGGCTGACTTGGGAGTGCACAGAGAAAGCACAACCTTTGCTATTAGCAGCAGGCTTAGTAGTGTGGAGAAAAGCACCCATGACTCTTCATTATTGCATTTTGAGTAACAAATTTCAGTATCAGGTTTCAAGACACTTTACTGAAAGACAGCATCATCTTCTCCATCTTACAGATGGGAACTGGAGAACGGGATTGTGACTTCTGTATAATCACCACACGATTAAAAAAAGGGAACAACAGGGAGATTTTTCTGATATGCAAGTGAGCAGCATGTAGCTTTTTGGTTCCTCTTCTCTATCCTGCGGCCCAAGAGGATTTTACCATCTTAGATGAACACTGAAATGACTGACAACAAACATGGAAACTCCTGATTTCTATTAAAGGTCATTAGTTGTTTGCACACGTTGCATTTTTCCACTGGATTACCACAGCCTTGGGGGATTTTCTGCTGTTATTTCCCACCTGGGCCCAGTTAGCATGAAGCTCAGAGAGAAAGGCAGTAAGACACTGCCTTATTGTTACAGGATCTGATCACAGACTATGTGATCAGGGCTCTCACAGCCCTTGAGTGCCGGTGAGTGGTGGGCAGGAGGGTGGAGGTGCCCTCCATCACACAGGTGCTCTAGAATGGCAGCTGACAGAGAAGCTGCTCCCTCCCTGACTGCAGCACCGTGTCCAGGCTGGAAAGGGACCAAGGCTCTGCAGCCCAGCATGGTCAGTGAGCAGGCAGGTGGCTCTCAGAGGATGGCATTGCCACGTGCCAGGCAAAAGCTGCTGTGCTCTGCAAGCCCAGACACAGGAGTGGTACCAGATGACTGCAATAATCCTCACCTCAGCCTGCTTCCGTACCCCCAACTCCTATTTTATCAGATGAAAAGAGCATGCACTCAGGGTACCAATTTAAAAAGATTTCTCCCTCCTATAAAGTGACCAGGAGAGATTTCTATCTGTTGCTGATCGAGCTGATAAAAACAGTCTTTTTTTTTCCCTTTCAGCAGTTTAGAACTCAGCCTGCCCTAGAACAAGTAGGGTCATTTTAGTCTGTGACCACATACACAAATTGTATCTGCAGAACAAAGGAATCTCAGGTCAATTAAAAAGATCCTGTGGCTATAATATTCTTCTGGGAAGATGCCATCTACATATGCTTATTACAGCCACATAAATCCCACCCCCTCATTCGCCTCAAGCAAAGTAATTGTTTTTAAAAGCAAGCAAAATAATTATTTTTCCAACATACTTGTCATCATTAATTATGGCCAGAATAGCCAAGTAGGAGCTCATGCCCAGGCTTTTAAATGCTTGTAGCTAGTTAGCATGGCTGCCTGTAACTTTTCAGTTTTTTGCAGTGTTAACATTAACATACTGTGGCTTCATTAAATCAAGGCACCCACTGATAAGCTAAGTATGATTCATCTGAGAGCACTGAGACCCTTCATGCTTATCTGCCCCTTACCAAGGATGGCTTTAATACATGCCAATGTATAAGTATATTGGAGCACTGCTGGCTGTATCCCTAATGTCACATTCAGCCAAACACATTTCAATGAAGAATAGATTTTTGTAAAACACAACAACTGGAAGTTGCAGGAATTAAATGCCAGAAGTCCACTGAGTTGAAAGCATTTCATGGGCCACTTTTGCAAACCTACGTAGCATTAATCTGCAAACATGGAATACCAGCTTCTGAAAAACCAGAATGAAAACCTTGGCCTGGTTCCTGTATTTCTCCCTGAGCCAAGTCTCCCACTGAAGCTGATGGGACTTTCCCTGCATAAAGGCTACAGAGTTTGCCCTACTTTTCTCTTTTTTTTTTTTTTTTTTCTTTCTTTCTAGTTTAACAAGACAGGCAATGGTAGGGAAAGAGATGCTGTTTCCCTACTACATGGAGGGCAGATAGATGTGCTGGGTAGATGTGATGTGATGAAAATCTACTTGGTTCAGAAGAATACAGTATAGTGGGAAGTCCACAGATAGCTTCCAGAAGGCATTTTTATCTTAACTGATTTTTGAATGACATGTTTTTAAAGTAACAGTGACTTTTGTTGGTTAACCAGCCTGAACAAAAGCTGACTTCTGAATCATTGCCACTCTAGGCATTCACAAATATCAGGTCAGCACACCAAAATCAGGAGATGGGCTTCCAACCAATGGGAATTTTTCATTATTATCTATCTTCCTGTTTTTGAGCCTTTGGAGATCCTATTTGCTATCTTTATTTTAAATCCATAAGCATTAAGATATCTGATCTTTATTGATGAAAGCTGCAAGTTTTACACAATCACAGTATTTAGAATTAGGGTTTTCAAGGGAAAACACATACACAATGAGACAGCATATCACTTCAGGCCTATGTACTCTAAACAGGAAATCCCAGAACCTTGTCACATTTGTCTTAATTCATTTTAGAAATGAAACAAATTAAATTATTCAGGTAGTTAGAACAAGATGAGGACAAACATATCTACAGCACTTAAAAAGTGGAACAATACAAAATGGTAAGCCTATAGAACTTAGTTAAGAGATGCAATAAACTGATTGGTAACACATTTTTACTGCTTCAACTGCATGGCTTTTAGTGACAAGTAAGTAAACCACAACAGAATAAATCACTAAACCTGTAAGTGTTGTGAGAGTGGGGAAGGAGCCTTTGCTTGCAGCCTCAGCAAAGGAAACAGATGCAATTCTGCCTCTAGTCCTATTAGCAATGGGTTCAGGGCAGACAGGTGTACTCCCCACCCTGAACAAAATACTGGAAATTGAGACAAAGCAGAGCTGCCGGTCAGAAACCCCAGACAAGCTCCCCAAGCACCACAGTCTCTTGCTGGATTCTCCAGCACAGCCACTCCAAGCACCACATGTGCAATTGAGATGAGGAAAGGCCCCGGGCACCAGTTAAGGGAAAAGGGTTTTTTTCTCTTCAGAGTAAGCTCTGATTTTCATCCTCATTACACAATTGCCACTCCACAGTCCCTCAAGCATAGATAATGCACCACAGCAACGCCAGTCTCACCATGTAAACCTCCCCAGGCTTTTACGGGGGAAGGGGAAAGAAGAATAAAATAGTAAAATGCAAATCAGCCACATACTGAATTTCAAAGCTGCCTTTAATTACAATTTCTTCCTGTTTCCCTGGATGTTTGGAGCACTGCTCTAAGCAAGCCAAACTGATAAACAGAGTCCTGATCATCTTATTAAACTCATTCAAGCATATAACATCTGCCTTGGCAAGTCACTGGCTTTGAAGAGAATCTGAATCCTATACCACAGTCAGGCAGAAGAATCAAGGTACTATACTTCAGTATTTCTATTTTCACATCCCTCCACTGGGTAGAGACTGAGAAAGAACTTCTCTTTCAGGCACAAATGTGAGGAAACAGAGACAGTGAAGGTTCCTGTAAGACTCCTAAACAACAATGCATCTTCTTGAAGGGTTACACCACTGCTTTCCTGGGACCTACATGCAGCCTTTAGTCCTGCACAGGCCAGGATTCCTTCTTTTGAATGATGCTTGGCAGATCTTACCCCACTTCTTTCCAGCAAAAACAGCTGAGAGCTTTAGGCCTGTTCACTGAGCTCCAGGGCTGGAGCTTATCCTGGGAGCTTTTCCAGTGGTGCCAGAGGGGTGGAAGGCTGCAGCATCATTCCAGTGCCCCACCAGCTTAGGCTAATGGAGCTGCAGAGCTGCTACCACAGCCCATCCTGTAGTCCATGCTGAAAACACCCTCATGCAAAGACAGGTAATGGATATTTCACTGCACTGACCATGTCTGCTAAGGAAGATGTGCTCATCGGAGAGGGCAGCTATTTTCACCCTTGACCAGTAAAGAGAATATAATGTACATTTAGGCTTCAGACTGGTACACCTAGAGTAATTTAAGTACCTTTATTCAGAGAAGCATCTTCACAGCAGAACAGAGACAGAAGAAATAAAAGCATATTTCAAGAAGATCAGAACAGTTTTCTAATTCAGTGCAAATGGGTTTAGCCTAAATTAAAACCTCTCAAGATATTACATTTTGCAGAAAGTATTTGAATGTCTTTACTGAAAAATATGTTTCTAATCTAAAAGCTGATCTACAACAGAAGAAAAGCTCAGGCAAAAGCAATCAATGCAAAAACAAACTAAAAACATTTGAAAGACAGTTTGCTGTCTTGAGATAACACAAAATTAATATTTTGCTTTGCTGAAAAGTAATTTCAACATCTTTGTCATCTGATTTTCCCCAGGATGCCTTAACTGCTATCTTTCCCCAGATTTCTTACACTGAGATCATCACTTTCACAGGAAAAAATGTAGACAAATAATATAGAAAAAAAAAAAAGAAAGAAAGATCGAACCCCACAACAAAGCCCAAAAGCCCCCCAAAACAAGAACCAAACAACCAAAACCACAACCCTCTCCCCCAGTCAAACCAAACAACGCTTTTACTTTTCTCCAGTGGTATCTAGATTAAGCCCTAAAAGCTTGTCTTTGTTCACAAAGGCCCTGCAGGTGAGAGTGTTGCAGGGGCTCAGACAGCTCCTTTCCCAGTCCCAGGAGACTGCACACTGTGCTCAAACTGCTTTGATCCATCAACACCACCAGCTAAACACTTCACACCAGCAGCCTCACTGATAAGGACTGTCAGCATCTTCATCCCTCTTCTACTGCCCACAGCTCCACAGCCCACAGGTGTCACTCCTCAGAGTCTGCATTACTTTGCTTTACTCATTTGTCCTTATGGAGTCAAAGTCTCTCCACCTTTCATACTGAATATGTAGATGTGAAGCTTGATGTACCATGCAAATTCATCACCATTCTGCTTTAAATGCACTCTGCCTCCTCCCCTCCAAGTTTCTTTCCCCCACTGCACAGCACGAAAGTGACCTGACACACTTGAAGCCAATGCAGTGATACATACTTAAACATCTGAAGAGCCAGGAACTGAGATGAGAACTCTAAAACACACTAGTGGTGATGGAGATATGCTCATATAACAGGTTAAGATGATTTACTGCTAACCACTTGCACACAAACACCCAGGTAACACACTTAGCCCACCCCCCATCACCACCTGCACAATGACAATCTCAATTTTAGAGCTGAGGACAACTGATTCCTAAAGCTGACAAAAATTATGTTTTTACATCATGGTACTACTTCAAAAGACTGAGAGTTAAATATTTAGACAGAGAAATTATCATCAATTAGATTTGATAACAAGGGATCAATGGCTTACATCAAGTACATAATGCAGCCCCAAGCTGGGAGGGAGGGGTGTGAGGTCGCAGGATGGAAGAAGGATCAGAGCAAGGGTATGCAAAAGCCTCATATTTTTGGCTGAAAAGGGTGGGATCCCACGGGTTTATCTAACAATCTGGAAAATGAAACAGCCTGGAACATCTTGATTCACAAGTTCTAGCCCCAGTAGCAACAGTAAATACATGGTTTAGTTCAGAGTATACCATGTCCTCCTCCTCAGTGCTGTTAGCTGAAACAACTTTCACAATGTCACACCAACTTGAGACTTCAATCAAAACAAAGAATCTGATGATCTTCCCCAGGATACCAGCATTTTGGTGTTGTGGTGGAGAAGGGAAACAACACCACATTTCCTCATCTAATTTTTTTACTTTGCTGTTTCTTCCCCATTCCTGCAACGTGTGTGTAAAGTGTGGTTCCAGAGTATGGCAGTAGGATGTCTGCATTTTAAGTCCTAGCACTCATGCCTTTGATCCATATTTAGGATCTCTGAACAGGCTGATGCAACCAGTGTGAGAATCTTTTCTGGAGTAGTTTCCTTAGATCTTTTCTGATACGCTAATTAGAGTGAGCTGTACCTTAGCTAAGAATGTGTCAGACTTTCCTGTTTTGAAGCACACTGCAGAGGATGCCTCACTGTGCAGCAGCTGAGAGTGCACAACAGACAAGGTGCTGAGCACCATCAATCTGCTATCCATGGACAAGCAGCCTTTCTGGAGCCACTGCTCAGCTGCAGCCACCTTTCCTAACACTACATCCACAGCACTGACACCAAAAGAACAGGCTGGATCAGCTAGCACGAGCAATCTCATCACAATAATCCACTGAGTGAGGTAAGTGGGGTTAAAAACTGAAAGTGCCCAACTCTTGTTCAGCTCTTGATTAAAAGAAGCATTTTGTGTTATTACCCAGCAGTAGGCATTGTAAGACTCCTTCAGTCCCTGTAAGACAGCTGTTTTGCACAGGATAAAGCTATACCTATAAATCTTAGTGTTATCATGACTTATATTTTACATGCAGACATAAAAAGAAATAATCCATGTAATTACTGTCCTGAGCCAGACCACTTGTCCAAGCAAGAGCATAAGTACTACAAAGGTAGCTAACCACTAATCAGCAGGAAGATAGTAAATGGTGGATTTCAGAAACAGTGTTGATTTATAAAGGGCAAAGTATTGCAGGTAAAATGGACTGGCTTGCTGCAAGGAGGCTGTAAAACAAGCAAAGTGCAGCAGGGGCAATGTGCTTAGATTTGTTTCAGTATCCATGGCTCCAGAATTCCTTAGTACTGAAATGCAAGTTGTCTGGAGTATGAACACTGTCACAGGTATTCAAAACTCAGACAGCCTTCTCAAAAAGGCATTATCACAGCACTCAGCATATTCAGCTTGAAAAGAAACATGCAGTAGGCAGCAGCAGAGCAGGAAGCTGACAGAGAGGAGGCCAGATCTGCTCTGAACAGGAACATGGCTTTGATTCCTTTGCCACAGCTCCCCATGTGCAAAATGGGGAAGAGGGCAACTCATTTCTGTCTCTGTAACATGGCAGAGGCTCCTCAACAATTAATGCTGGCTCTAAGCTACAAAATCACTTAATAAGGCATGACTGAGCTAGATCAGGCACAGACACAATCACATTTCTGTCAAGTTAGGGAAGGCACACAATAGTTTACATCAGCTTTATGCCAGCTACAGGAGAAAAGATACCTAATCCAACAAAACTGGAATGATAGAAGCAGACCATATCTATATAAGCAGACCATAGCTGAGTAAAAACAAAGCTGGCTAGTTTACAGCCTGGAGGAGGACATCTTTTCCTTAAAAAAAAAAAAAAAAAAAAATCAAAAAGAATTTATATCAGAACAGTACACTTTGGATGACATGCCTACATCTTTGGTACTAACAGCTCCAAAATAGTGTTCAATTTTTGAACAGTCTCAGACTCTCAACTCTTGAGTACATGTTAAATCTCTCATCAAATGCACACAGTATGAGGCTCTAGTCCCAGCTGTTCTTCAAGTTGTGGATCTAGATTTTTGTTTGCATCTCCATTTAGAGGCTTCCAACCTTTCTCTCTCCCTAGGGAACACATTTTTTAATGCTTTATTTAGTGTTCAGATAATATCTCCATCAAGATCTGTAAATAGTAATATGTGATAGTGTATGAAGGTAGTACAAGTGTTGCAAACTGCAGTGACAGAAGTAGAACAAAGAACCCTAGATAGGTTACAAAGACAAAAAATAACCACATAAGATGAAAAATAATGTATTATATGAAAACAATGCATATGATATAGAAAAATGAATCCTGGCAACCATCACAGTTGACATGGAATGGTTACTTACAAAGGAATTTGTATGTGATAAAAGCGGTAAAGAAAGCATTGTTTGGTCTGCAAAATAAGAGATCTCACATCATCAATCCTCTTCCAACATATTGCATGACCCTGTAAACTTAAGATGTTGTTGTACAGTTTCTAGGTCAGAAAAAAATTCTAAAGCAGTCTGAAAGCCAACAACCTGCAGCACCAAAGGCCAGAGTTGTAGGGAGAGAGGACTCACTGGACGCTTTACAAGCCTGCTAGGACCTTCAGTTCCTGCAAGATCTTTCCCACCAAAGGCTGCAGGTGTGCCATTTTGGGCTTAAAGGGAAACACAACAGGACAGAACAATAATGGTACAACATGGAATCCATCCTTCCCCCAACTCCCTGCTTTCCCCCTGCCTGCAGGGAATCCTTGCTAGAAGCCACAGCAACAGCTCCTTGTCTCTCTCTCCTCTCCTGCTTGGATTGGTGTCAATAGCAGTGAGGCACAAACACCTTCCAATCAAGTTATTTAATATACAAACCAGTTGCCTGTTTATGATAAAAATCAATCTCAAAGGTTCGATTGCTACAATATTAATAAATAAACATGGTGCAACAAACAGAACTGGTTTTTCTAGTTATAGCAAGATTGTCTTTTGAGTCACAGCTGAAGAGACTGACTCACCATCTCATTGCTGGTTTAAGATTAAATCTACTCTGTTCTCATATTTTAGCAGTCTTACTACATCTATACACCTCACTTCTTGGGAATGGATTCTGCTCTCCCAATATTCTTGTACAGTAAACATGAAGTAAATAAAATAATTGAATACTCATGTCAGTAACTTCATTAACAGAGTTTTTTAACTTCTCCATCCATCAAAACTTTAATAGTGTTTACCCTCAACCTTATGTGGCTGCTATTATTTCTGACTTCAATCAAACACCCTTACAAGTCAATTCTTTTCATCCTTCTCACTCACATGTTTATATAAAAATAAATATGTGTATTTTTAACTCTATACAGAACTATATTTTGGTTTTAAGAGCTGCGTTGAATACTGTACTGTACGGAGCCATAAGGAGTGGTTCTTCCAAGGATGACAATGAATATGTTTATGGGTAAGTGGTAACTACATGCACCTACTCTCTGGTGGATGATGGCCCACAAGTCAGCACTTTCACAAAAGCTAATGGGGCAGTTAACATTTCTGCCCAAATTGCACTGAAACTGAATTTGTTGTGAAGTTACAAATAGCACGGAGTCTCTGGATCTTCTCAGACACTATTTAAAATACAGGTGGATGAATGGTAGTATTTGTTGAGAAGTAGATACATTCTTTTATCCTAATGCCCCTTTAGTGCTCAGATGCTTTTCACATGAGCTGACAAACCAACGTGCCCACTCTGTGATTCTGTGAAAATTGCCCATACCACTGCTTCCCATTCAAAGAGATGCAAAAAGGAACATTTTAAAAGAAAGTTTTGTCTCCCCCATTTTTTCTAATCAAATCAAAACAAACAAACAAATCTCTGAATATGCAGCAATCTACAATATTACCTCTTAATCTAACCCTGATTATAAAGTTCTTGTTGATGACAAGATAAACCTAGAAAGTATTTGGATGCATGGGGGAAATCCTAGCGATGAGATTTCATATATCTTGGATACCTCCTTATCCTATCCAGACACCCAAAGAAACAGCTGCATTGAAAAGAACGTTGGTTACATGTGCTGAGAATATCAAACTGATACCCAAAGAACAGTCTGAGCCATCACAAACCACAATTGTTGCAAGCAAGTCCCTAAAATCTCCCCAAAGAAGTGGTAGGAGGGTCAGTGCTACAACCTGGCAGGTGAACATCTCTCAGAGACTACAATTGTGGTGCTGCTTCTTAAATTGTTTGATGCTATAGTTCTTTGTACCTTTTTACTGTACTATGTACCCCGGTTTTCCCTTTGGTTCGCTCCACTCTCCCCTCTGTATTTTCCCGCCCTTGTAATGGTTCCTCCCATCAATCATCCCCTCACCCCTCTGTATCCTCCACCCCTGGGGCCTGTCCATCATTCCGAGGCCTCTCCCTGCCTCCAGAAGGTTCGGGGAGAGGAGCCTGATGATAGGATAGAGCACTGGAAAATCTCCTCCTATCCTTTGTTGTTTGTCAGCTTCGTTGCCTGTTATGTTGAGAGACCCTCCCTGGTTTACCCCGATTGATCCTTTCCCGATTCCACCCTTCACCCCTCCCCCTGTTAAAAGACACTCTAACGGGGTGCTCGGGGTGTCCCCGAGGCTGTCACCCAGGGTGAGAGGAGGCGCCTGCGTGAGCTGCCACTACAGCTCCTCTGTGGTGACCCCTTGGAAAGGCCTTCCTTTCCTCACCGTCACCACGTCGTGTCCCTAAGGGTGCCACGGACTCACAAGGACACGCGAGGTCCTCCCGAGGACTGAACCTTACCCACGAGTGTTGCCGGTGTGCCCGGGGCTGGCCAGGCCGGCAGCTGGAGTGCGCACCGCGACAGACAGTCTGACTTTATTCAACCCAGCTGCCTCACTCCCATCTCAGCTGTCTGAACTTCCTAAGGAATTGAAAGGGGAGTGGAAAGAGCTGAAAGAGGGAGAATGAAAAACTAAGTGATCTCTATTAATAACAGCTGAGAGGAATCAATGAGACAGACTGGGAGAGTGATACTTGCAGGAGAGTGAGAAAGGACAGGCCGGACCTCAGCGTGCCATGCTCTGATAAAGAAGCTTGGAATTAAGTACACTTAAAAAAACCAAAACCAACCCTGCCAATAATGTCTGAGTCTCTCTCACGGCTGCAGTTGTAATGCTGAATCTCTGCTCACAATGTTTCTGGCTTTCAGCCAAATATTTGAAAGTCACTGTGATCTTTTTTCCCCTCCTCCCTAGCCATCCATAATTTTTAAGCATTCCCACAGCTGTGAAAGAAATGATAGCTGGGAGGGAACAGTGCTTGGATACCCAGAGGCTGCTCTTCCACATTTGCTCACAGCTGGAATTCTTCATGGTCTTTGGCACAAACCCTTGCTACTGCCTTGGCTGCTAGGCTGCCCCTTGTATGGGTGCAGCTATCTGAACAGTTTGAGAATTATTTTTAATTGGAGAAATACTGGATTTTCCCATGAGATCACATAAAAATAGGCAGCTGTTACCATATGAAAATAAAAGAAAGAAAGTAGCAAGCCTATCTGGAGCAGAGGTTAATAATTCAAACAGATTCATAGTACAGACTACATATATGAAGTACAGGCTGCATCTTAAGCATCTCAAAGAGCAGTGGGTATTGTTTACCTAGAATTCAGTGTGGCTTCCAACCCTGCCTCTCACAACATCCTCACTGGCAAAATCAGGAAGCACGGACTGGATAAGCGGTCAGTGAGGTGGATTGGGAACAAGCTGAACAGCAGATCCCAGAGGATTGTAATCAGTGTCTAGTTGGAAGTCTGCCATTTATGGTGTCCCACAAGGTTCAATAACTCCAGATCATGGTACTCTTAAGCATTAAGAGGCACCCCATCATGTCACAAGAGAAATCAAATGACAGGTAAGCGTCAGACAACAGACATGGGACATCTTGTAATGGGATGTGCACATACAGAGTCAAATACAGATGTTCCTGGCATTTTCTAACACATCACCAGATGTGTTCTTATTGTGTGCATAGGAGCTGTCAGAATTTGATTCACCTGAAAATTTTACTTTTTTCATGTGCTAGGAAAAATCTGTGGAGCCTCTGGGTAGGCGCATAGCAGGGACAGGACTAAAAGAATAAACCCTCCAGTCCTCAAACCACTTCCTGCCCACAGCTGAAGAACCACCAACAAACAAGACAGGAATTGGAATGTTCTGGCCTGTGTTGGTGTATGCTTGGCATCCTTGGATTAATGTTTTTGAAACCTCAGGCTGCCCTGACAGTTTGGAAAAGCTGTAAATGCAGGATGAAGTGTCCTAAATTAATATGCCTGCCTAAACTATGAAGATTTTACTTTGGCCAAACAGAGCTGATTTTCTTCCCCCCTCAGTTTTCAGGAAATTGAAGTCAATGTGCTCATTTACATACCACTGCTACTATGCAATTTGACCCCTCAGTTTATGCCTCAAACTTTGCCTCTCTCAACTTAGTTCAAGAACTCGATGCCTGAGATGCACTGAAATGTGACTGATAACACCAGCACTGAAGCTGTGACAAAGGCCACAGCTAAAATTCAGGTGATATCAGAAATCCTTTGTGTCATATGACTAAAATACAGAGCTGTGGTGGAAAGAAAGGGACCATAGTGACTAAAGATGCTCACCAAGTGTGGGCTGCCAAGTGCTGGGTGCTGTCTAAGCATGCAGCTGGCAGTCTCTGCTGTCTTCCAGATAGAAGTAACAACTGGTTGAGACAAACAATGACTAAAAATAGTCTAAGGAGGGAGCGGTAGCTAATGAGGATGTGCCTGGCTTTTTCAGACCACAAGAAGAGCTGGTTCATGCCTTGCAGAGTTTATCATCATAACAGACTAGAGAACAGACAAACAGAGAATTGCAGGCAGACAAAGGGAGCAGTGTGTGTTCACAGCCTCACAGCAGGCATCAACAGAGCAGGAGAAGGAACTCTTATTGCTCTGTTCTGTGTAATGCCTAACCCACTACCCACAACAGGAACCTGTCACACACGAATACACACATCCCCAGCACATCTGCTTTCTGCTTTGTATTCCACTCACCTGAGCTGTGTGTGTGCAATTAACTTTTACAGACACCTTTCACAGACTCTGCAAGTTGATCACAATACTACGGGATTGAAAAGTATCTCAAAGCTATACTCAAAGGAGAAAGAAAAAAGAATTATATGGGACCAAATAAGCAAAAGAGATGTCTGTTATCACAGCACATCTACAGCAAAAAGAAGAAAGCAAAACAAAAGGCAGATGTAGGCTATTTCTTGACTTGGAAATGCTGATTCTCAGAGTGTTAGTATTCAATTACTCTTGTGCTGGATTTTATAAAATAAAATAAAAGATAAACCTAGAAAATGTTATTACCAAAGACCAAATGAAAAACAGAAGATGGGGTTAAACCTGACCCTAATGGAAAATGAGCTTACAATGCAAAATTCCATTAGGAAACACTTCAAGCTTGTCAATACTCACTTTTATACAGATTTAACTAAATTGACACAAACCCCAACACAGTTAAAATAGATGTAGCCCTTCAGCATAACTAAAGTCAGAGTACATTAAAAGTGTATCAGCATGACTTGGTTGGAGTGTGAATTAACTAAAAATCAATATCCATTCAGTTAAGTGAGTTTGGTAACAGAGCGCCAACCAGACACAAGCAATGATGAATTCTAACAACTGCTGTTATTTCTTCTGTAGATTCCAAGTCCCAGCTCCAGTACTATGACTGATGTGCTGAATAAATTAGTCTGCAAGTTTGACTCATAAAACCTTAGTGATATACATCTTAAGCTAAGGTATAACCACAATTAATGCAAGAACCACTAGGCAAGACTGATTAGGCAAGGCTTTGCTAGATTTTGACCATCTCCAGCACCTACCTCCCTTTTCTAGTGAGGTATAATGTGGGCATATATATAGTGGGCATAATGATTGAGGAATTCAGCTCCAAAAACCTCCCTATTCCTTTGTGTCTAAAACAAAGATATGAGCAGGACTGTCACGGTGCACTTTCCTCTCTCTGGCATTTCTCATGCTCTCCCTCTTGTGGCAAAGAGACTCACTTTTTTCTTTCAAAAAAGCAAAACCTTCAATTCATTCAACAAACAACTTTATGCATGAGCCAGCAAACATTGCTGAGTCAACACAGAAAAAAAAAAAAAAAACAAACCTCAAAGGCTGTTATAAAACAAAACAGAGGCTCTCTCCTACCTTGTTTTTTCATTTCTAATAGTGGCACTTGCATCAGACAAAGTGCTGACAACAGAAATCTGAGATCCCATCATGCCACCTCCTTTCTCTACAGCTGTGATTTTAAAGAACCTCCTGTGATTCTCGTATTTGGCCCATTGTGACTGTGTTGTAAACTGTACTGTCTATCATGTAAAACTCATTCTCTTATAAGCTTTCATCTCTGTAGGAGGAGTGAGATTTGCTTTTACGGAAAAACAGCAGCAGACCAGTAAAGATGTTAGGAAGGGGGGAAAACAGAGGGACCAAAGGGCATTCTCTGTATGCAGTTGCAGAGTACAAACATCAGTCCTGCTCACTCCGTTGCCAGGCAATTCAAAATGAGGATCAACGAGGCAAATCCAGCTTTAGTATCCGTGAAGTGTCAGAAAATGGGATATTAAAGAACCACGGCATGTCAACACCTGTAGTAATGGTCTGTCATGACATACATTTCCAAAGGAAAATTAGTATGTCCTCTAAAAGGTTACATTATATCCGCTGTGTTTCCAACCCTATTTTGTGTTAGCTACATCCAATGTCAGCTCCCCTCAATTAGACACATTCATTATTCAAGCTAATCCAACATGAACCGGGATGAGGAAACAAGAGTATCACTGCAGGAACAGACATATCTTCAAGTGACTGCTGCCCTAAACAGTCTACAGAGGGTGCAGTCAGGCCAAAGGACTGAAAATAAAATTCACCCTCCAGATCCCAGATACAGAGTAATCTTAGTGTATCACATTTTTACACTCAAGAATGAGCCAATGATATACTACTTCAAATTACAAACATTTTATTCTACTGTCCATGGTTTACAGGCTCCATGCTATATGTGAACTTTTCCCCCTAACAAGTTATATTATAAGAGCCAATTTCCTTAATATGTTTTTCAAATGAGCATCAAAGTGATAGCAAGCAAGCTGACATAAGTAACCCAGCGTGGACCATTAACTGAGTGCAAAATTTTGATTTAGCCATAAAGGTTTGCTGTAGGAATTAAATAAAGCAGACAAAAATTAGAATGCCCCAGGTATTACTACTTCATGCTTTCCTTCCTTTATTAAATGTTTAGGCACTAAATATTAAAATCGTTACTCTAGAAGTCTCCCCATGGGATTGGAATGTCATTACAGTAGTAGACCTTATAATCTAACACAGCATGTAAGAAAGCATCAGTTGAAGCCTAGGAAGATTTTAAACCAATGCAGGAGGGAACCTCAGTGGAAGCAGGAATTTAACACCACAGGAACCATAATCAGCTCTTCTTCCGTTATACAAAGACCTGCTAATTTGTTACTCTGAATTTACTAAATCTATCCTTCAGCATAATTTTTTTAATTCTTTGATTAGTTTAAGCAGGTTGATCTAGAGCTTCTAGTCAGTTTGGATACAGAGGTCAAAAGTTCATTCCTATATACAGTACACTTCTCCTTTCCCATGTGTCCTTTCTTCAGCACTTTTTACTCCAACTTGGGCTAGAAGCCTTAACTCCTAAGCAGAGTTTATAAAGTATTTTAGAGTCTGAAGAGGCATTCCTCCATTTTTCTCCAGCATTTAAAAATTTTTATTAATTTACAGTGTCTTTTTGTATTTACTTTATAAACTGCATGTGTCCTTGGCATCTGTGCTGAGAACAATGGGAATGTGAATAATGTCTGGGGTCCTTAAGTAATGCTGCATCTACCTTCTCCAGAAGTTGTCCCGATGAAGGTTCACTGGATTTGAAGCAAACCTGGAAAGCCATTTTTTACAAATAGTGCACAGTGTGCTGATCTGATCTACCTACAAACCCAGAGCAGGAGAATGCACAGCACAAGTACTGCTAAGAAAGATTGCCTGCTTTAATGGCTATAAATAGAGCTTCAACTTGTACTTCGACAGTTAATACTTTCAACTAATTCTTTTCAACCCAACTTGGTAACACTATGACAGACTTCAACTGCTTGAACTTTTTCTAGGCAATAACAAGAACTAGGGTCTCAGCACCAAAGTTTCACCTTCTCACCATGGATGCTAAAATTAAGGAAACAGAAAAATCACTGTCAAAATCAGTAGCCTCATCCCTCTGATCGTGAAGCACTACCAGTCATCAACAATTAATTGTGACAACAGCTACTTGCATCTACACAATTTAGCCACTCCATTGGGATAATATCACTAGCATAACTACTAGTGAGCACTCACATGACACTTTAAATGACCCAGATGCAATAACTGATTAAGAAGTTAGAAGAAAATCTACAAAATTAGAGGTCTCCATACATCTTAGATGGCCAGACACCAGAAACTGAGAATTTGTTGGTTTTGTTTCTGCCTCTCCCAAACCCAACTGTGAAGGCAAAGTAGGTTAGCAGTGTGCAGCAGAAAGGGACACACCTCTCCCCTAACAGGACAGTGTAAAAGCTGCCTCCTTTAGCACACTGTGAGCAGGCTGATCACAACACCTCACAGCACCAGCCTCACTGCTCTGAAAGTGCTTTACAGCACTGTCAGTACTGCCAAGGGCAAACATACTTGTAGTGCAAAACAACTTGTCCTGCCCCATGCAATAATCCCCATCCTGGGGGAACACCTTGGATGACAGCATTTATGTACCCTCCTTAAACAGAGCCTCATTTCAATAAGCAGTGGTTCTAAAGGAGCATCTGGGTAATGACCTTGGCTTCCCTGGAAACAAGGCACTAAAAGCATAAAAAACCCCCAAACAGACTAACCCTAGTCAAAGCAATCCAAACAAGCTCTTTCCTTGAAAATGACTTTCAAAAAAACCCCTTAATACAGGTTAGAACTAAGGATAGTAAACCTATTCAAAAGCAGCGTCTACTTTTTTGGAATATCTCCTGCATGTTTAGATCAGTCTGGAAAAAATAGATAAATTATGTTAATCTCCACCGGGATAATAACTGTTCCTCCATATCACAGAGCAATTACTATAAAATTACTATAACACCAAAGCAAAGGTCTTTGCCTTGAAGAAACAGACAAGAACAGAGGCAGATCTTGCAGTGCACACAAAATAAGTTAAAATACTAAAATTATGCTCAGACCATCTACTCAGCACATCTTCAGAATTTTCCAGCCCTTATATCTAGCACTGTCCATTTTTAAGGGAGATGCACAAACACTGTATATTCTTCAGCTAATGCATTTTACTTTGCATTTCCAACATAAGAGAAGTACACCCATGAGTATCATACCTCTGAGAAGGATGAAAGTTTAAGATGCATTGACTTGCTAGCCAGTGATCACAGAGCTCCATCCTCATACTAAGAGCAGAAACAGTAAGCTTAGCTGAAAAGAGAATAATAGATTTTCTGATGATTATGACTGAAATCAGGAGGGATTATAGTTAATTACCTCACTTTCCTCTTATTTTTAAGAGAGCTCATTACATCAAGAGACGGAAACAGAGGTGCTGCAAGCTTTGACAGAAGAGCTTGAACCTATACATAAGAAGTAGAAAGTTGCATCTAATTCACTGGAGAAAGAATGCCAGGGGAAGAATGGAAGTAACCAAGCAGCAGAAGACAACGTCTCCACAGGTCCAAGAGCAAGGAGGGGTAAGATTTGGATTCCACATTCTCGACAAACACTCCATCTTCCTCACTACACTGTCCTGAAGAAAAGAGCCTCCTCCAAATAAGGAGAGCTTTAAACACTTCACATATGCTTCCATACATCCTGTGAGCACTCAGAAATCATGGAAGGAAAATTTTTCCTTGGTTTTGGACAAACCAGTGGATGTTTTCTAATATTAAGCAGACACATCTACTCATAGAAACAGAATGAGTACTTTGAAGCTGCTACCCCTGTATTGCAGTAAACAGAGAAATGCCTATTGTAAGGGAAGAAAAGCTATGTGCATCAGGATATAAACCTGTTCTATGCTATTCTGGACATGCTGCACAAAACGAACCAGAGTATTAAATATAGACCTGACACTGATGGTGATGCAGTGTTAACATCTAGCACTCAGTGTAGACTAAATACTGTATACTGTATGTATCTCAGGGGGATTCAATAGGCATGAATATATTTAAGGGTTGCAAAGGGCAAAATAATTATATAAAATTATGACTCCTCCCCATTACATTCTAAGATGGACCTCTAATATTGTGTCTCAGGCTTTCCAGTTCACTTATCCATATATATATTCAAAATGCTGTCCAACCCTACACAACCTTTTCTAGGCCCACAAGAAGAAGTTGTTTTCCCTGCTTTCTCTGAGGATATCCTCCCTTGCATTTTCTGAGGCTCATTCTCTTTCAGTGATGTAGAAATTACAGGAATGCATACAATGCAAAAACATGTTTTAATGGATTATTTAGCCACTTCTGAAAGTTCTCATGGCTGCTGAATTCTGTGTGGCAGCATGAACTAGCTCTGCACACAACTCAAAGAACATCAAGTCCACACATGTGACAGTAGTTAAAAAACCCCCCCAGGAGTAGACCTTGAGGGAGGCTTCAGTTGAAAGCTATTATTTCATTCATACTGATTCTCTATAGCATTTACATTTTAGAACAGAACAGATCTGCCAGAACTATTACTCAGGTTTGACTGGACACAACATCCTCACACAGGCTGAGGATATCAGAATTGACTGATTTCTCCCCAAGAGAAACATACCCAGGAAAATCACTTTCCTCATCCCCACATACAATCACAAATGGAGAGTCTCCTTTCTATGACTATTTTTGACCCAGATTAACAGATCCTTTATCCCTGACTTTGATGACATTTGTTCACATGGAGAGCTCTCACTATAGAATCAGTATTGGAAACTAAAGGGTGTATGTTTTAGGAAATTGCCACAAAAATATCAATGCCTCCCCTGCAGATCAGACACTGGTTGCTGAGGCTGGCATGCCTTCCCAACCCCTCATCAAACCACACTCTCTCACTGGGACCCAGGCAGTAATAGCTGGCCTCTGCTGCTTAAAGATGGCTTTCACTTAAGACTGACAAAACAGAGACCTCATCTACCATGCTATTAAATGACACAGGCTTGGACCTATCCCCTGGGATGACATCCCAGCATTCTATGGTTTATCTGGACTGCTAACAGCAGCAGAGGTTTTGCCAACAAGTCACAAGCACAGATCATTTCATGTCCTACACACAAGTTCTGCTCAGCTTCAAACCTTAAATTAAATTGAATTTAAACTGAAAGAAGCTAAAATGAAAGGGTTGGGAGTAAAAACCACTCTGCTACAAGCCTCTAGATCTATTCTTTGGCTACCCTTAAATGTCTTATAGAGCTCACTCAGTGACATTAGTTTCAGGGGCTGCCACCACCCTGCTGGTATTAAACTCAGAGCCATGTTACACCTTAGCCCAGAAAGCATTTTTGTACACAGCATGAAGAAAATTAAAACCAGACAAAAGCAAACTATTTCAGGATGTCTTCCCAGTGTTACAGGACAAAAAGACACCAAGACCCCTGAAGAACTGCTGCTATTTAAGGAGAATTGTCTCTGTATGTTTCATTTAACGAAAAAATATTCCACATTGACCCCATGAAAGAACAGTCTGTGCACCTTTTGATTCTTGAAGACAGCAAAGAGACTTGTTTAAAATAGCCTACATAAGTCTTCATCCTTTCTCCTCCAGGACTCTGCATTCCTTCCACAACTGAACAGACAGAAACAAACCTGCATTTTCACAAAGCAAAGCATAAGGTTAAGACATCTATCAACATTGCATTTAAGCATGTATTTTTTTGGACAGAATACTGAGTGCCAATCTATGCTGGGAGACAGGAATCACAGGTTTTCTCCTGCAGTCTGCCAGGACTTGCTTTTCAGAGCTGCCATGCCCTCTTATCTCCCACTCCCTTCAGTGGGTGTTCTGCACTGCAGTTCTGAAGTTCAGTCCCTCAACTCAGTGTCTCAGCAATCTCATCAGTAAAACAGGAATAGATTAGACCTGTAGTCCAGCTGAATTACTCCCAAGCACTGTAGTAATGTGTGGCATCATTTATTTTCTGCCTTTTTTTTGCTCTGAATCAATGGAGCACTCAACAAGTGCAGATTTACAGCTGCTGCAGTGATGCCTGGAGAGGTCTCCTCAAGCAATACAGCTCTGAAAATTCAAGTTATTGTTCTAGCTGTCTGTGCCAGGATATTCACAAGCATCTCTAGGGTAATAACCACTGTTAAAATTTGCAACAAAATATGCCCTGTTGGGACCTGAATCTGAACTACATGAGGTGGTTATATTTGGGTGGTGCTCAGGGGCTGTTCCATTCTCAGAATTCATGGTTCTCAGGTCATACACTTCTTATTTACCTGAACTAACAGATCAATGTCTCAAACCCAGACTTTTCCTTGAAGAAATAGTGCCCATTAGTGGACTTGAGATCCTATGTTCCTTG
Source organism: Brachypodius melanocephalos (assembly GCA_013398615.1). Classification (NCBI taxonomy): domain Eukaryota; kingdom Metazoa; phylum Chordata; class Aves; order Passeriformes; family Pycnonotidae; genus Brachypodius; species Brachypodius melanocephalos. Next base: position 816,852 of record VZSR01000257.1, read on the forward strand.
GCTCAAATTCCAGCTGACAAAAGAACATTCTTGGTCTCTGCCTCAGTTTTCCTTTCAATAACAGACAGAAAATACATCTACAGAAGTGGAGCTATTTTTACTGAACTGAACTCTAGCTAACAAAAGACCAGGGCAGGTAATGTTGATTATGATTCCACAAGTGGCCAGATGGCATCTAGGCAACAATGGGTTAACACTTTTCAGCAGAGCAGCCTCCAAGAGCAGTAGATAGATCACTGCAGCTGAGCTGGCTTCAACAAAGAAGAAAACTTTCATAAGGAAAAAAAGTTAACAACTTCACTGAGAAGCTATGAAGAAATAGTACAAAAACTACCAGTTCAGAAAACAGGAGCAGTACCACCACATAAAAGCAACACATAATCTGAGGCGCCAATGCAAAAAGGGGAAAAAAAAAAGAAAAAGAGTAAGGAAAACTCCACAAAATTTATAATTCAAAAATATTGTATACTCCCTGTACTAGGCAAGTCTATCCAGAAGAATCACCTCACTACAACAGCAGATAGTTAGCTGAAATATTGAAATGTCTTTTCCAGAGCTTAAGTTATTGCTAGCTGTTAAAGACATGATAAAACTTAGTGTAGGGGTAGATTAACTCCCACCTGCTGCTCCAGAGCCAAATCTCTTCAGAGACATCTGGTGCTAGCCACTGCCAGAGACAGATACCAGGCCCTGGGTTAGACCCAGTCTAACAAGTGCTGCTGTCTCAGAAAAAGAAAACAGCAGACTTGATAATTTGGTATTAATAGCACAGCAAGAGTTCTGTCCAGGGAAACTGAACTGTCAGTGAAAACAGACCTTGAGCATGTTTTGGTTTAGCTATTATCAGAGAAAGGCTACTGCTGCAGAGATTTCCTCAAGTATGATATTACTCCTGCTTTAGGTAGTTCAGAAAGAAGTGTTGAGAGCAGATGAGAGGTGGGTAAAACAGCTTCAAAACTCGTGAAATCAGAGTACACGCTACTTTTGTTGAGAAGAAACCACAAATTTCCAAAGGTTTATTTGTATTCCTTGACTCCAAATGTTCATGGCTCAGTTATACCCTAACAACCACTCACCTACAGGCCCAGAGAAACAAGAGAAGGATTCTTCAACCCTCCCTGAACTAGCTAAATCTGTCAGTAACACCAGCTTGTGTCTCTCACAGGTTGAGATAGTCAGTATGGATAAATCATTGGGATGTTGTGAGTGAGAGGAATGACCTGATTAATTAGGAATACCATGAATTCATGTGGGAGGCTCAGTAGTGTAGAGTTAAGAAGATACAAAGCTGTGGGAAACAGGAGTGGGTGATGCCAACAGACTAGAAAAGCTGCTGTTCTGTGGGGCAATACAGCACATTTTAGGGCATTTTCCATAATACCAGAAAACATCCTACCTGTGCAGTACAAAACAAGGGTGCAAATTCTGTCTGCCTTATTCAGACGTACTAAAATGGTGTGGAAGGATAAATTTCTTTATGTCAGATCAGGCATAGTCTGCTTCCACAGGCATAAAATACCACCATGAAGCCCTACTATGTGCTCTGCCTTATTTAATATAAACACTGGTAACTTTATCACATGGATAAAATCACCTTTATTCTGTCAGGTGATGTAGCAATACACGTTGTGTATTAATAAGCAAGGAACCAGGATGTTTAAAGGCAGTAATTCACAAATTTCTCACCATCAGTGTGCTCAGAGACCCTTTCCCCTAAGCAGCCTATGAAGCCTCTCAACACAGTGTGGCCTTTGCTTCAAAAGATTAACTCAAGTCACCCACTCCCTTGTCTGTTTCTCCTATACTGAAGTCTCTTTACAATATAGATGGCAATATTAACTCTTCAGAATCAGAAGAAAATTACAACATAATATAGAAACATACAGTAAGGTCCCAAGTCATTGCCACTGTCAGCAGGTACAAAATTGCCCAGGTCTGTCTCTGACTGAAACTGGGTAAATCTCTGACAGCAAAATGTAAGAGCCCCTTTACATTGCTGCTGTTTTCAAGCAAATTCCCCTCATTTCCTTGGAATCTCATTCTCCTTCCTATAGTGATGACTGAACTATATTTTGCCTCCCAAGGGAGAGCTGGATGCCTGTCACTTGAATTGCTTACAGCCAAGCTACTCAGAGCACATGAGAATATGCCGGGGGGAACAATACTGCATATGGTTTCTCAGCATTCCTGAGAGCTACAGACAGAAAGGGATTGATGGAGTCAAAGCCCTCCCTCCCACCACCCTTCAGTCCGACTCTTTGCTCCGGAGGGGTGTCTGACCTGCTGGGCTAATCAGCAAGGCACACACATTGGCACACACAGATTTTCCCACACAGAAAGCCAAAACACTGGTTTTTCAAAGCTTTACTTCAAGAGCTAGACACAAAAGGCCTACATGCTTTGGGTGATGGGGGTAAAGTCCCAAATTCCACCTTTTTAGAGGTGCTTAAGTGGTTTAAACTTCAAGAAGATGCTGCCCTCCATATGGAAAAGAAACCAGCCTTTACAGGGTATGAGGAGACAGCAGTAAAGTAGAAAGTTCATTCAAGAGTTTTCCTTTAAGGGAGCAACTGCTCTCTCTCTCACCCTAGACACCTGCCTTTGTATCCAGAGCAACTCTAGGCAGAATCATCTTAGGCAGCAGATTGTGGTGGGAAACAAACTGGACATACCCCAGTCCCTACACAGTTGCTAATGGTGCCCTGGAGTACCCTTCTGAGTGTCACTGGAGGCAGTCAGGGCTCTGTGGGACAGCAGCTGCTGCAGGACAAGAAGGCTTCATCCCAAAAGCAAGAGCAGCTAGTGCTGACAGTACGCTTGACAAGTATAAAGAAAAAAAGACCACTTTCCTGAAAGTCAGGGGACAAACATCAGAGTCCAATGGTAACATACATACAACATCACCCTAAAAAACATTACTGCCTGCTTTTGTTGCTAGATTTATACTTACTAATAATGCTAACATTATGCTTACTGAGAATAAATAAAAATCAACAAAATTGTGTTTATTAATCCAGTAAACATTTAACAAACAGAGGGTTTGGGCTTATTTATTTTGCTAAATTAGTCACATCCATAAGTACCATCAGTAACTCATCTGAAAAACCCCTTTGTTTATAGCAGCTGCTCACAGCACTGTGATCACTTAAAACAGATGCAAGGCACCCAGTGTTGACATCTGAACAAAGCATCAAATATTAATTACAGTAAAACCACTTGATAACAACATGCACAGCTATTTTCACATCTGAAATGGAAGCATTAACTCCTTCAAGTCAGCAAACATGCCCCAGATGTTTTGACAAGACTGTCCTCCACAGCTGCTTCACACAATCCCCTCTGATGACTGATACCTGCAGCAGTCAGGGCTGCAGCCAGCCTGGAGGGGACATCCTGGGATGGCTCAAGAGAAGCAGCAGGTGAGACACCACCAACATACTTCAGCAACGTTTTGAGCTGCACAGGTAGGATCCCCACTGTTTCCAGAAACACTCGGGGCTCTCTTGTTTGAGGAAGAACAGATTGGATTTCCCAGGCTCCCCCAGAAGGCAATGGGGGATCCAGCAGTGCTGAACCTTGCTGAGGCAGCTGCTCTGTAAGCAGGTGGAGGTACCCAGACACAAGCTCCATTACTGCCATTTTAGTCTGAGTATTGTGCCTAGCATAATCTTTATGTTTTGTGGCATTGTTATTTAATTGTTATTTAGGAAAATTAAAGAAAGGAAAAAGAAACCCTGCCACACCAACTTCTAACCACCAAGTTTTCTGAACACCACCTCTTTGTTCAGTTCTCTCATACCACAGTAGAGGGTTCCTCTCCACACCATCCTCTGGTTAAAACACCTAGACACTTCATTTGCTTCTTTTACATGAACTGAACAAGTTCTGTATCATGCCAATCAACAACAGCTAATTATCTGCCTGTATTTGCCTTCGAGAACACTGTTACTTATCCAGACAGCAACATAAATGCTCCAAACCAAACTGAATATGTGGGCTAGAAAAGAGAATGGAAATCAAATATCCAGCTTGCTTTGACCTCCAACTAGACAGTCATTTTTGACAAAGCACCAAAGATGACAGACTTGCTGTGCTAATCACACCTTTGCCTTTTGTTTCCAATTAAACCTCAAAAGTACTGTCTGGCAGATCTTTCCTGTAGCACTGCAAGCTGGGGGCAGAGTGGCTGGAAAGTGGCCCAGGGGAAAAGGACCTGGTGGTGTTGGTCAGCAGCAGCTGAAGATGATCCAGCATGTGCCCAGGTGGCAGAGAAGGCAGATGGCATCCTGACTTCTACCAGGAATAGTGTGGTCAGCAGGACCAGGGAAGTGGTTGTCCCTCTGTACTCAGGACTGGTGAGGCTGCAGCTCAAGCCCTATGAGCCCCTCCCTTCAAAAGGGACACTAAGGTGCTGGAGCATGTCCAGAGAAAAGCAACAGAGCTGGAGAAGAGCCTGAAACTGGAGTTCTGAGTAGCAGAGGGAGCTGGGGTTATTCATCCTGGGGAAAAGGAAGCTCAGGGGAGACCTTATTGCTCTCTACATGCAAGGAGGCTGTGACAAGGGTCAGCCTCTTCTCTCAAGGCAACCAGTGACAGGACAAGAGGAAAAGTTATGTCAGAGGAGGTTCAGGGTGGATATTACTCAAAGAGTAGTGAAACTTTGCATGAGATTGCCCAGGGAAGTGGTGAAGTCACTGTCCCTCAAAGATGTCCCCAGGAGCAATGAATGCAAGTTCCACCTGCGGTAGGATGCCAGACTGAAAGCTCTTATGTAGCGATGAACACTGTATTTAGGAAAAAAGAGAAGAGAAGCTATAAAACAAGCTGGAGAAGAGAGAGTTGATCCCATTTTGTGCAGGTTACAAAGCTTTCCTGTTACAAGTGAGTGATATGGTAACAGAGAGCAGAAGCAATGTCACTGCAGGGGTTCATGCTCCGTTTATGAGCTCTCTCACTATGAAAGCCTGAATTCAGATCAACAAGTAACAAGACTGCTGACAGTAAATACAAGCCAGAGGTTATGTATACAGCAGATGTTACCAAATCTTCAGGTGTTAGTTCAGTTGTGTACAGATAAAACACAGCAGGCAGTTTAACCTGTAAATGGCAGTTCACTGACAGGGCACAGCCTAAGGATAGAATTGCTTCAGCTTCTCAGCTTATATGGTTGTTACACAATAAAAACTTCTGTGCACCTGCCCCCAATGTAGCAGTATTCCACAGTTCCCCTGTTTTACATACAGGTAGTGATCCACTGCTTTACTTTCCTGGTTTTGGACCCATATATCCTGTCCTGCAAAGTTGTATCCTACTCCACTTAATATGCCATATGTGATCACTTTTGAGAGGCATAGTCTGACACTGCACAAAGTAACACTTTCTTGCATAAAAAAAACCCCAGAATATTTTGCACTTCTCCTAAATTATTGATAATGTGGGACAAAATAAACCTTTTAAATTGAAACTGATATTTTCAAGCTACAGCAGTCAAGAACTGTAGAAATACAACTTTTATTTAAAAAATCTTTTCAATGAAGTGTCTCGACAAAAGAATTGCAATTAGTTCTGCTTAGCAACTAGCCAACATCAAAAAACAGATGGTGAATTGGACAAGAGACCAAACATATCATCAAGCCTTTGAAATGCTATCAGTTAATTCCTTTCCTCTTCAGAGCATAAGTAGTAGAGACCATAAAGGTATTTTTCCACCAACTAACACAGCAACAACTCTGCCGTGTTTGGCCAAAGGTTACTCCTTTGCTTTCATTGACAAAACCAGTCACAGTGAAGCTTTCTAGATAAGTGATAATTGACCACATAACTTCAGGATAATAGTTCTTCCTAAAACAAATATCTCAACTTTTCAAATTTCTGGTTAATTTTTGAATTTCAGCAAAAAATAAATAGTCTCCCACATGCCCCAAATATGCCTTCCCAATGCCACCCTTAGTAGCTATAGGCACATGGAAAAAGGAGCACATATGGGTGCACACAAGGAATGCCAGCTGGAGAACCATGCATACCATGGTGGTATACTCTGCTGTATTCACTAAGAAAATCTATTCACTTTATCTTACATTTTGGAAGAGGGTGAATTCCTCCTTTATCTCCTTTGTTATGTCTTCAGTTTTCAAAAAAATGCAGAAAGCAGAAGATTCTGAAGTCCTTTTTGCTACTGTAGTTATAATGTAAACTGACCACCTTGTTGAAATGAGGAATGAGTTCACATTCTTACTTAATATACATTTCCACCCAACACAGGCTGTTTTTATAGTGCTTAGGTCACATCACAGAGAACTGTTTCTCACAGGAAGGAAAGTGTGCAACATAATAAGCACACAAGTTTATTCATACGCATGCTGGGGACTTCATAACTCTAAAATACTGCAACTGTGCTTCACATGACCATACAGCCAATCACTCTGTCCCTGGGAGAGCCAAATGTATAAGATTATGGTAAAAATCTACTCGGTACTTCTAGTGAGAACTCATTCTGGACTTCTGCTAGAAGGTATGTTTATTTACTGTGGAGCCTCAAAAGAATCTAGAAAAAGAAGACAGAGGAAACAATTTAGCCTTTTTTTTTTAAACAGGAGAATTAATTCCTTAGCTCTGAGGTAGTATAATGAACCCCAAAGCCACATTTCTAAAGTATTTCAGACTGAAGGAAGATAGTGAATAGATTTTATTTGCATTAAGAATTGCAGACTTCCAAAGTATGGTCTTTCCCTAAATTCTCACCCCTTTTGCTTCTACACAGGAAGTGTTAAGGTCATCCAACTGATGCAACTGACTTTTTCCAGACTTCCTCTTTTATTCCTTTTACACAAAGCACAACCATTATCAAAAAAACTAGCGAGCTTTGGTACCTCAGGTAAACCCCAGTTTCCCTGTCTTACAAGCTCTATAGAAACACTGCACCTTAAACACAAAATTGTAACAGAAAGCACACCCTGGCAGCTGACACCAGACAAGACTGAAAGGGCAAATACCATTTGGCTGAGAGCTAGAGCTCTCCTTCATCCTTTTGTGCTTACACCAATTTGAAACTCTTTCCATGGTGAACACAAGGTGGATCTCTCCAGAGACCTAAACTGAGCAGGACCAATTGAAGACCAGATTAAAGCAGGTAAAGGCAGAAAGTCGCAATCTTGGTTACATTGCATCACTGGAAAGCAACCAGAAATCTTTGTAACGCTAGAGTGCAAGATTTTTTGGATCATCTGATGGAGAACAGCTCTCAATATAAATAACCAAGAAAAAAAGTGCAATCACACTGAAACAAGCAAGCGCAGGGAACAGTGAGGTGTAAACCATCAACCACAGCACATGGCAAACATTCTCCCAACAGCTTCAGGTTCTAGGCCAGTGGGAGCCAACAGCACTACAGGGTGAGGTGGAAGGAGGGTTTTATTTCTAGTTCCCTTGCAATTCCTACCAGCAATCACGTTCTTCTCCCACACTCTGATTTCAGCACACAGCAATCAACTGAACCTAACAGACAGGGTAAAGGGACGATTCAGTATTCCTGCCCAGGAATCTGTTACTTTCCAGCCAGTAGGGTAATTCTACTGCAGGGACAGAAGGGGAGACAAGTGGAGATGGATGACAACTCAAGTTTTCCATTCTGGCCTTAAACAAATGCAAATACCCCTAAACACTCACCCCCTCCCCCTCTTACTAAGCTTGTCTCTACTATCTGCAGATAACCCGCTGCATTCAGCCTGCAACTTCCAGGCAGTAGGAATCTGCTCATCAGTTAGCCCTATCTGTGCCTGATGTGCTAAAAGACTATCAGAAAAAGCTGATAGGGCAAATGAAATAACACAAAACGTTGTCATCAGTACCCAAGGTCCCCAGCCACACTCCTCCCACATCTGCCGAAAGTATTTTCATAGCAAAGCAGGACTCGTTGAAGCTCATGATCAGAAGGCCAGTGCACCCGTAGCCTAAACCATTCCTTAAAGACAAAAAAGCAAAGCAGCACGGGCAATCTAAATCAGTGACTTCTCCTCATATCTTATAAACTTAGAGCCATCTGAAAAACATGGGAAAATAAGTTAACTGCTTTAAAGGGGCCCATACCAAGCACTAAGGAACAAGCGAATTTCCACAGCATCATACAAAGCCAAATTTGGTCCCCAATTAAGAATACGAATGACAGCTGTGGCACTTCAGGTCTTCCCTCACACTGATCAGTAAGACAGGGCACAGACTTTTTACCTCACTGATCATATTAGTATCAACAACAAAGTTGTATTAAACTTGAAATTTGTTAAGTTTCATGCGCACAATCCTTGTGCAATCTTCAGCCTCCTACACAGGTTAAGAGAATCAATCAAGAGATACATTTATTCTGTTACACAGGAATTTCTTAAAATATATTTTCCAAATAAGACAAAAGAATCCTGCAGAACCTTTAATGGGCTAGCCTTGAAAGAAGTCCTCAAAACATTTGTTAGCATTACATACTTGATAGGGTTCCACAGGTAAAGTATAATTTAACACAAACATATCTCAACTGTACCAGTTCTCAGAGGATGGTGTGGCTTCATTGATGTCTGCAGGTTTACACAAATGTGCAATTCTGACACAAATATACTTTGTTCTTTCAAGCCTGAATGCAATATGCTAGCTGAAACACCCATTGTTTGTAAAAGCTCTTCCCGAAAAAGATAAATACAATTTCACTCAAGTGAATGAGGTGACTGGATTCAAGCCAGAACTAGGACAAATGTTTTTTGATAACACCCAATTTAAGCCTCCACTTCCTCAACAGATTAAAACCAGAAGCTTATGAAAAATCCCACAGTATTCCCAATCCAAAATTCAGGGGTATTTTGCTCAGGTTTGTTTTTTTTTTTCGTCATCCCGTCTTTAGGGGGAAATTCCGATCTATTCACCAGGTGCCACACTGACAATCTGGGCACAGTCAACTGAATAATAATTGAAAGACTAGATATACCTTTACCTGGTCTTCTCTCTCCTGACAGGGAAAATTTATTTCAGTGTTTATGCTTCTGATAAAACTGACAGTTACTGATGTTACTTCAGATCAGCACACTTTTCCTTTAGCTTTTATACTGCTACCTTTAGCTTTATGAAACTTTCCTTCATTCATAAACTTCACCCTAATGCAGCTGTGATGAAGACAGCAGTCTCATACTCACCAAATTTCCACCAATGTGTTTATTTTCCCCTTTGTCTCAAAACTAGAGCATGTGTGCTAAATTTCTACCATTTTCTGAATCATACTTCCAGCGTAGCAACTGTTAAGGGTGTTCCTTCCAAAGTTTTGCCCAGGAAGCAATTTTCCCTCCCATTTTCTCAAGAATCCAACTTCAGAGGATTTTGATTACTAAAAGAGAATTATTTTCAGCTGCCAAAAAGTAAAAGCAGTGAGGCGTTTATTTTACAAACTCCAAGCATAGTAACATTTTTGAACACTATTCTTCTGAGACTGCTTTCTGCTTTGGAAAACTACACTTCTCTTTGGGCTCACACAACATCTCTTCTTAAAGCTCCTGAATACCAACTGCGAACTTTTCCCAAGACAGACAGGATGTCAGAGGCTGGTCCCAACACAAAGCCATGCAGGAGCCACCCGGGAAGTAACTGAAATTCCTTAGGGGAATTACAGTAGCTTTAAGTGTGTTGGAGACACTGTCTATGCCTCCTAAAGCAGTTTCTTCAAGACTACTGGGAGCTCGACCCTTCAGAGAATGTCGAAGTCATCCACTACAAAGAACAGATGAGGAAAGATTGTCAGCTAATGCTATCGCCACGTTAACAGCCTTTCTGAAAAGAAGCACCCGGTTTCCCTCCCATCAAATTTGACCTGCTAGTGGAGAAAAAGAACCAAAGATCGCGTTTAAAGCATAAGATCACATCGAGACAGTTTTTAAGAGTTTGGTTTAGTTTTCGGAGGTTTTTGAACCACGGCAGAAGTGGTGGCACCTCCCGAAGGACTGGACACCGAGCGCTG